>JALIGU010000005.1:23144890-23737390 GCA_023053565.1 Aquilegia eximia
ACGAATTATTCGCATAGATCATTTTGAATAGCAACCAGAACACAATTGTTTCAAATCATTTGGAAACATACCAAGAGTCTTGAAATCAAAATCAAAAAAAATTTCTTATGAATAAATTCGAATAAGCGTATAAATACTTCATGAATCATGACAAATAGTATTTCATTCTAAAAAATTTATTTTTTTATTAAAAATCTTTAAATATATAAATTGGTTATTCAAAAGAAAATATTTAATCAAATAGTGTTATCATCTTGATTTTAGTATTTAGAAGACACTTTTGTTGGACCCCGTTTCTAAAAAGCATTCAACCTTAATCACCATATTTAAAAGTGAATCCGAATGCCATTCGAACCTCCTTAGATAGATAGTTGTTGTGTCATTCATATATGATAATATCTTTGATATTCACGATCAAGCATTTCATGAATATATCTATTTCTTTCTTAAAAATTGGATATCAACATATACAAATATGCAACAAAATAATCTCGGCATAAACTTTTCCTTTAGTATTGAAATTACGAATATATTTATTTTTTTACGTATCAAATATCCGTGCAGAAATAAAATTTTCAACTATGATGTCACTAACATTCATAAAGAGAAAAAAAACAATCTAAAAACCATCGAGGAACACACAATTAGAACAAAAAGGCCATTTCATTTTTTACCTAAACTTAAATTTGGACTTGGAGACCCAAAATAGTTGACGTGCGGATGCATAAAATACACCACATAAAGCCCAAGTAAATCAAACGAAAAAGTAAATTGTAGGAAGCGGGAAGTTTGGGACCTTTTTTTAATTTATATATTAATCATGGCCCGAAGGCTTACAAGGGCAAGGCCCAAAGGGCTTACAAAGACAAGGCCTGAATGCTACTGATGCTAGCACTTAAGCGTCACACCACCACCTTGCAACTCAAGCATTCTGCTAGTCAGGGACTTGCTTTCGCTGAAGAACACCTAGCCACATCATCATCATGGGAGAACATCTAACCACATAATCATCTTAAGAGCATGGGTCTCATAATCTCGAACCAGACCCGAATGCTGACCCACTTAAGAATTACATGAGAAATTTCCCCAAATACTATTGATGAAAATTGAATTCACAACAAGTTTAGGACTTGCTGACGATGTTGCACTAGCGGGAAAGCCTTTCAATCTGTACCTTCCAAAGATTCTTCTTTCCTAGCTTGTATGCAAATAACTATGGCAAATAATGTACCATAGCTAGTTATGAAATTAGTTGATGTAGGACAGAACACACGCACCAATTGGTTTCCTATTTGGGTTTATGATTTATTTAGAAGCCTAAATAGTATTTCTAAGTTGTTATTTTCGTTTTTATTATTTAGAGTATCTTTAGAAGTGTCTAGAAGTCTTATTTTGAGTCCTAATAGGTTTAGGAAGTTGCCAAAAGGTAATATATACCTTAGGGAAGTAGTAATTCAAGTTCTAGTAGGTTTCCTAGTTGTGTCAAGGGAGTTATCTATATAAAGAGCTCCAAAAACGAATTTCTTAGCCAAGATTGATGATTGATGAATTTATTATCTAGTTTGTTATCTTTCTATTAAGTTTTTACTTCAAGTTCTTTAATTTCTGCAATTTACTTTCAAGTTATTTAAATTTCAGCTTTTACTTATTGTAATTCTTTTCCGTTATTTCAATTCCTTGCAATTTCAATTGTTAGATTAAGTTTATTTTAGCTTCCGCTGCATCATTAGTGGTAATTGAAAAATCTCTGGCATACCAAACATAAACTCCTTTGACAGACAAAGAACTTACCTCTAGTAACATGTCATGTTTGCTCCTTCAAAAATGTGGAGAACAAAATAAATGATCTGTCCAGAGTTGATATATGAGGGTTTGTAGCTTATATATATCAATAAATTTTGAGGAGGCCTTCATGTGACTCAATTTGCATACTACAATCTCATCCAATAGATATCATCATGATATATATCTTGATTATCTCCCAGCTTCAAAATTTGAAATGTTAATCACAACTTAATAGGGATAGGGAATTTATGTCTCAAATGTAGTCTTGTTGTGAACAAGAATCTTACAGGTACATTTTGTTTCAATTCCTTGATTAAAGATTTAAAGTTGGCTTTTTCTCTCTTTTGAGTTCTTCCTTTATTTTTTAGAGAACAATCTCATAATAGCCTATTGATGCTCCCTTCTTTTAATGGGAACATCATGAAATATCCTTATAACACCCCATTTCTTTTACAACTATCAACTGAGAGTCTTCATTGTAATCAACCTCACAAATCTTTTTGCTCACTGCAATATATTCTTCGGCAAAATGGTTTTGTAATGACTCCATAAATCAGAGTACCCACATTTATTTCATAGATGTACAAACACTCCAGACATGATCACTTACATTTATTTCTTCTCATAAATCATGCATTGTTGAAACTTCGACAAATTTTTGTTCAAAATTCAAAGATGCAGTTACTCTGTTTGTACAATATTGAGATACAACTGTTACAATACCATGCCAGGCTCTACAACTGCTCTTTATTTGTATGTTGTGTTAACTACAATGGTAGTGCAATTGTAGCCAGGCCACTGGGACCAATTTTTTTAGGAAAATGACTGTCTTGCAGTACTTATTCTTCATCATGATCTTCTAGTTTTTTCTTATAAGACCATACCTTGTTTGTGCCATTGGTTATGTTGTCATGAAAGTCATTTTCATTATTTTCTACATTTATGTGCATACACATGGTTGTGTGTTGGACTAGTACTACTATTCAAATTTTGAATGTTTTAATGATTTAGATAATCAGACCAAAGGGTTTGACTGGTTATCCTTAAGCAATGTGGACATTCTCCAAATAACATCTCTAGCACAGGTGAAAAAATCGTAAATATTTGACGAATATATCCGATTTTTTTTAAAAATTGGATATTAAAATATTCACAAATATTTATTTGACGAATTGTAACATATAGTGTTTTCTGGTGTCAAAATTTTAGATAAATCCGTTTTTTCATAAATCGGATATCCGCATAAAATAGACATTTTCAACTATATATATAGATGTTTTCTAGTATTTCGATATGGATTACTTATTTATTCTAAAATCAATAAACATATGTTGTAACCTTTTTCATCAAAGTATATATACTTCTTAGTTCTCACACTATTTCTTGGCTTCTAGCATGCCCACAAGTCCCCATACACATCTAGGTGTACCTAGAGAACAGAAACTTATGGTACATGGCTTGGTGGTACATATTTTAGTACCTATGAACTTCATTTTCAATAGAACAATAGAAATTTGTACAACAACTTTCCCCTTGTTTCACTCTAATTGTGCCCAATGTCTATCACTAGCTTTCATGCATAAAACTAATACAAATCATCATCACTACTCTTTGAAGATTCAAGACACTAAAACTAGGGGACAGCTTCATTCACCCACGTTGTGTTTCTGCTTTGGTTTGGTAACCTCACATTGTTTCTGTAAAAACTTCCTTTTTACCTAATTGTTTATCTCAACATGATTCCCCCCTTTCATTATAGCAACACAATATAATCGATCTCGTCTTCCCAACAACATTCACAAGTCTAAATGATGTGTGTTATATACTTATATGTTTGAAGTACATTTTTAACTTAAGAGCATGTCCTTGTAACTTGATAAAGAGTATATAACCCAATGTATGCTCGATTGCTCGACCATATAAGTACATTTAAACTTTAGATGCAACACCCTGAGATTTCATCCTCGCTCATCCTGATCTTGAGAGTGTGCAGTATGGTGGTCACACTTTAGTGTTAGGATAAGTGAGGACAAAATTTTGGGGTGTTACACTAGGGTTTTTTTTACTGTTAGAAGACTCCACGAACAAACACCAAATTTTGTTACACCATAGCATAATGCTATTTGCCCATAAAACAATGAACTGACTCTCACAAGTCACAACCACAAATGTGGATGAAGTCAAGTGGTGCAATTTGAGCCAAACACGATCCGAGCTTTATTATGCAAGCTAGGCTTGTTTAGAAATGAGGCGATCCCGAGTTAAGCTTAATTTTGTGTTCAAACTCGACTTATTTAGCAAAATGAACGTAAAGCCAAACAAAAAATGAGCCGATCCCAAACTACTCGGCTAAAATTACATAAAAAAAGGGTATTCGGGTCATGTTTTGATATGTTCAAGCTCGGCTCATTTAAAAACAAAATTAGCCCTAACCGAACCTAAATTTAAGTCGAGTCATTTTTGGGCTCAAACTCGGCTATGCTCGATTAGCAAAAAGAACGAGATCGAGCCGATCCCAAGTTGCTTGGCTCAAATTGCACCCTATGAACTAGCCATGGTGCAACACTTAATATATTTCCATAAACATCTTTGCTTTTCTTCCACACGTGTGGTGATCTATGACATTGTCAGAGGATAAAAAAGGAAATTAAGATTTTATTAATTAATAAAACAATTTAATTAAAAAATAAAACTGTCCTTAAATAATAAATATAAAATATTACTCCATGTAGCTGGCGACTGGCGTTATCCATTAGATTTAGACAGAAAGAGTAAGAAAGTATCATGGAAGTTGCAGAGTTGTGCAGGTAATATTAACCATTGGATCTATAACCTTTTTCATGATTTAGTACAATCGTACGGTTAGAATTACGTGAATCTGTCATTATCAAGAGGACAGGTGTACTACTTTGTAGGTCCCATTTTTACTATTTTGGAGCGTTTTATTACTTTTCTTTATTTTCTTGGTTCTAGATGAATTGATGATGATGATGATGTGTCATGTATGTACATAGGTATGTTGATCAGCTGGTACATGAAGCAATTATCACAATTTATTTTCTTTCAATTTTTAAATATTTTTTTTACCTTTGTTTTTATTTTTATTTTTTTAATATTAGTAAGTTTGTTTTTAACAAGATCGGTAACTCAAAGATGCACTGTCTAGGATCGAACCCCCTGACCTTTGGTATTATCATCCAAAAATATTATCAATTAAGATCGTATCATAAAAAATAAAAATTGACCAGCTTAGACGATCTTTATACATACTTTACTTTTAAAATACATGATATATTTACGTGTTTACCTATTTTTTTCCATTATCGTCTTTGCAATGATCGAAAGGGTTCTTCATCAGTAGTCTCTCTCTGATATTTTGGATATCTTACATTCGAAACACAAATAAATTATATGATCGTGTGTGTTCCAAATAATTTGTAAATTAACCATTTGTCAATTTCATAACGAGTTTATATAACAACTATATATGTATATAAAAAAAAAACCCCATATATACACTCATTATAAGTTGAATTTATATTTACAACATTTCTAAACAAGTACAATATTGCTCATTTCAGTGGATCGTTGAGTTATTGATCTCATTATATTGTTCAAGTCGTGAATATAAACCAAAACAATTAAGTTTGTCGCTTGAGCAAACCACATTATAAGGTCCATTAAATTTAGTATAACATATTTTTCTCTATATGTAGTATACATAAATACTGTAATTCCTCATTTTTTTTTATATATATTTTTCTTTTATCAAATTGTATTAAAATTTTACTCAATCCTGAAATTTTTCTATGTATTCACCTAAGCCTAGCTGATCATTCCAACTACATGTCTGCATCATCAATATCAAGATATTATGCATCCATGCATAATATAATAATAATAATAATAATAATAATTTTTATTAAGATTAAGAAATAATAATAATTCATTTACTTTCTCTTCTCTCTAGTTCCTCTCACTCCTCCCTCATACGTCTCTTTCTTGTCATAAATTAGTGATGTAGAAAGCAAGCAACAAAAGTAACAGAGAGAGAGAGAAAGCGAAGTACACAAGTAAAACTAACTAAGCGGGAAAATGAAAAGCTATCTAAAGTGAATCCCATCCCTCTCTTTCTTTCTCTTCTTCTTCTTCTTCTTCTTCTTCATCAGTGATATAATCTTCTTCTTGTTGAGCTATGGGAATTGTTTTAGAAGGTTTCTCAATTCGGTATGTACTTTTGATGTTTTTTATTTTGATGAATTATTTATATATTTATATGTTTTTAAAACTTATATATATTTATATGATTTGTTGATATATATATATATATAGTGAATATACTTCAAAGATTAGAACAACCAACGTGGAGAAATGTTGGCCATTTGATGGAAATCCAAAAGAAATGAAGAAAGAAGTAGTAGAAGAATTACTACCACCAATTACAATTAAGAAATTCAAATGGTGGTCTAATGATGATTTAGAAGATGAACAAGTGGTTTTAGAGGAAAAAGATATTGGTTTTGGTAAAGTGGTTTTGAGAAATGAAGAAGAAGAAGGAAGGGTGATGATGAATTGTCCAGTTTGTTTAAGTTATAAAGCTTTAAGTGTGAATGCTATGGGTGTACATGTAGATAGTTGTTTAGCTAGGGTATCACGAAAAGAGCGAAAGAAGGCGGTGATGGAAGGGAAGATGAAGATGGGGAAGTTATCATCAAAACAACCAATTAAGAAGAGATCCATTATGGAGATATTTGCGGTTGCGCCACAAATTGAAGGAATTGATGATTGTGAAGAAGATGATCAGTCGAAAGACGAAGAAGAAGTAGTTGGAATTCTAAACAAACTAAGGAATGCAAGCAAGGAAAAGAAGAAGAAGATGAAGATGAAGATGAAAGCAATTGCAAAAAAGGTATGTTTTCTAATTAATTAATTTTAATTTGATAATTATGTTTTGAACTTTTGATTAATTTGTAGTACTATGAATAGTATGTTTTATTAGTTTTGAAAGAGAGGTAAAGTTTGTTTGGTACAAGTTATATTAGGTGGAAAGCATAGTTTGAAAAGATAGAGAGGTTTTCTTGTTTTAGCAAAGTGATCTATATATGATGATTAATGCTGTAAGTTTCAATGTCTCTTCATCATGTTTGTTTGGACCCCATTGTGTTATTAGCTTGGACCACTTGAATTGTTGTAAATCTGATAACTATCTAGACATAGAGATAGTTGTTATTCTTGATATCTTTGTTATTTTATGCTCGAAAAAACATATCGTTAGACATGAAACATTTATACCGTGATGGGTGTGTTTCATTTGATTTGGAAAGAATTATGAAGTGATGGGCATGTAGATCAGATTGACATTCTGGGGTCCAAAAATGTAGGTAATTAGTAGTGAAGCGAACATCATAGTCTACTCGAATTGAATCGAATGGTTGGAGCATGCAATATAGTCATTTATTACTTTTGCTTGAATGATGATTTGCATTTGGGGGAAATGTTTAGATCGACTTTAGAAAAGCTAACTATTGTGGTTGTAGGCAAATGACCAGCCACTTAAGCTAATCACACTAAGTAGAAGTATGAAACCATTGAAGGGGGATGTCGATTTATGTGTCTTCAATTTGAGTAGTTGAAGCAAGCAATATGGTCCAAAATTGTTACTTTGCAATATGGTCCAGAATATGAACTTAAATTATATCAAGTAGTAGACTAGTTTCACTTGACCATTGATATGTTTGGAAAACTACGATGTTTGGTGGTTTCATAGGATATGTCATGGTGTATTGTTACGTGTTACAGATCTGAGTTTTATGGAGTAACTGTTACTAAGGAGTAAGGACTTATGCTAGTATTAAGTGGAAAAATGTGAGTGCCTAGTTCGATTAATACTTGAGCTGGAACATACCTATCAATGGCCAGTTTACTTTCACTTTGGGGATTCTGTGAAATGTGCTAGAATATCTCCATTGGGTTTTTAGTTTAACCTAAGTTTATGAATAACTTTCTGAGGAGTGTCGGTTATTGAAAATCGTTAATATACTTAATCATATATAATACCACCAATTTTAATATACTTATGTGACAAATATAAAGGAAACAAGTACTAATATAATGCTATGATATAATTCTGATAAATGAGAATTGAGGGACTGTCAACGCAAGCTTTTGAACCTTGAAATCTAGTTTTGGCTCAAGGTTGTGAGGAATAAATTAAAGTCGCGATATTTTCAAGTTATCAAACATGAATGATTGTATGTTTGTCTCACATAGTTATCTCACGGAAGAAAAAGCAATTGAAATATTTTATCACAAAGTAATTGAGATTGCACAACACAGTTGTATGTCTATTGATTTTTCTGATTACAAAGATAATAATATATTAGTTCTATGATTACAAAAATATTGTTTTAGAAAAAAACATTGATAGTTAAACAACAGTTCATGCAGAATGTTTGTCCAGTGTTTCCAAAGTTTCTAATCATTATTTGAAAAAGGTTCACTTGCAAGATCTTTTAAATTCCTTTGAATAAACCTCAAATTGTATTTCTTCTCGTCTTGTCATTTAATATTAATTATTCAGTGGCAAGTTGCATATGGTTTCAAATTATTATAGGTACCACATTGTGTTTTATGTCTCAGGAGAAAACTCATAAGCTCAAAGGCTTGATTCAAGTAGCTTTAGTTGGAAAGTTAAAGTCATCCATGAGTAGGAAGAAGGCCAATCCAAAAACTAAACTTTTGGGCAAGCCTAACAAGCTGAAGACAATTTGGGCGAGTAGGAAGTATAGGGAGCCAATTGGGAATTTGGTCCATGGGATTCTGAAGAAAAGGAAAAGTACTGTCGACTCCAGTGGAATGTCTTCTGCAATAGACAACACACCAGGTCATGACCTAACAAATCATTTGCATCAGGCTAACAAACATGTCCGATTTACAGGTAGTGATTACGTACTAGACAGCCCTTCTTCCATTAGTCGTCTTCAGATGCAGAATTCCTGTGAAGTACATTCATCAGATTCAATGGTTTTTCCTTCAGTGAATCATCAGGTTGAGAAAGCTGGGGACAGTGTTTCACCTGCTACAAGTAAGGCGGCAGAGGTGAATGGGAGTAGCAAAGATGTTGCAACTGGTGTTACGTGTGGAGCTGGATTTCAGTCTATGAATGGAAATGATGGTGTAGATGATATAGATTGTGGTATTGTTCTACCAACTTGTGGGAGTTCTAATAGTATGAAGTGCCAAGATAGAGGACAAGCTCTATCAGATGAGTCTGTAAGACTTGCCTGGAATTATCCGTCTCTAGAGAACTTTCGCCTACTAAGCCATGGTAAATCATCATCTTCAAGAAACTCTTCATATGCAGGCATTACCGGGCTCGGCAGCTCTTCTCAAACAGGTTTGATGAACCTGCCCGATAATTGTGCAGTTTCTATGCACAGATTTGGTGTGATGGATTCTATGGCAGATGCAACTTCGGATGCTTTGACATCTGTTTTTAACAAGATCAAAGGAACAGATGGGAGGGATCCATTTTTTCGACAAGACACTTTACAAAACCTAGAAAGTAGTGCTTTGCACCAGCCTTTTTTTCAGCTGTTACCTAAAAATCTAATGACTAGCTTATCTTCCTTGGAACAACCAAAGCAGGACAAAGTATCGCCATCTGTGTATGGGAACAGATTCCATGATGATAACTTCATCGGTTTGCCACTCAATTCACAAGGTGAACTGATCAATATTCATCCAAGGGGTAAAGGAGGTTTGAATCAGCTGAAGAAACATGAAAATCAGCTGAAGAAACAAAACATGAAGAATTTTGCCAGCAACCTCCCTGCTCACAATTTTGTGGGGCAAAAGAGCAGCTTTGATCATTTGGATAATAACAGAAGTTGTTATGTTGGAACAACATATCCAAAAGACAAATTCAATTTGTTTCCTGAGCAAGACTATGCAACGAATTTTAACATATCATCTAGAACGGGCATCTCTGATTTGACTAGAAGGACAGAAGTTCTCAGAAAAGATTTAATGGAAGGAAAGAATACATCTGTGCATCAGCTGGGTTTTGACTTGAACCAGATGAATATATCTTCCTGCGCGTGCAGCCAGTATAGACAAACTCAAAGTCAGACAGAAAAGGAAAAGGTTAAGTGCATCGATAACTCCGATCATGGTTGTTTGCAGACTATGCGGCTAATGGGAAAAGATGTTACAGTTGGTAGAAATATTAAAGAAGCCCAAGTTTCTGATGATGGAAAGGTATGGACTGATAAGAATGTTATTAAAGAGCATTGTCCTACTGTTGTGGAAAACTCATCCCTGAGCAGAAATTATCAACTGGAAGCTACTGTAAATGCCTCGTCAGAAAAGTTGAAGGAAACAAGAATTCAGTCTCTAGGATCTCAAGGGAAACCAACCAGACCATCCCTTCCACAGAATGCTATTGATGCTCGGTTTGCTCATTCCTATCATAACTGGCAAGCAAATAAAACGCCACAAAGCTGCATGCCCCTGACCCCTGGGGACCAGAGTATTAAAATGCAACATTTTAGCTATCCAGTCCATGCTGAGGAGTCGATGAGTAGGACTATGAGGATGCCCGGAACCTTCATGTATGGAGAAGAATATCCAAAATTATGTTCTGAGATACGATTCCCGACATCTTCTCAATATCAATTTCATTGCATGCATTTGAATTCTACCCAAGGCCTGACTCGTAGTTCTCCAGGTTTTCAATCTCCCTTTTTCAGCCAGGGCTGTGCAGAGTGTGTCCAACCATCTTTGCCTAAAAGATCCTCAAAAGGCCTACCTCCCTGGATGCTAAATGCATCACCAGAAAATGGAACACCATTCAGTTCTCCCCAGATTAATGCAACTGCTTCAAACCAAGCATACCGCACCACTGCATGTAATTCTTCAGCTGTGTCCTCTCGGTATTGCACATCAGAGACTTCTCACCCTAACAATTATGGTTACTCTTTATCTCGTAAGCAAAATCTGTCTCGTACATCTTTGGGTCAGCGTCCACTCATTCCAGTTCCTCCAGGCTTCAAACCGAACTCTTCCATCAGTACTAGCTATAGAAATAGGGTCAATCACAAGAACAAATATAAGCCACCGATTTTTCATTACAAAAATCCTGATTATGTGAAGAGAACAATAAAGAGGCCTGCAGATTGTTCAGATGCTTCAATGAAATGCTCGAAAAAGCCTGTTCTCGAAATGCCAGTGCAATCAGATGCCGTGATGGAAACGGAAAAAGAAGTGAGTGTATGCAGGTCCTCATTCTATCAAACAGGAGAAGTGACCGAACCTTATGCAAACAGAGATATCGCTAGAGATGTAGATCATTTGCCAGTAGAAATTAACAAGGGTGGTTGGAAAGCCTCAGCTGTGGTTAACTCATCTGAAGTGGATAGTGTGGCAAGATCATCAGGTCCCATAAAACTAAGTGCAGGAGCAAAACACATTCTGAAACCAAGTCAAAAATCTGATCAGGATAATACCAGGCCAATTCATTCGAGTATACCTATCGGTTTGGTCAGTAATTCTAATAATGCTTCTGAGCTTCAGAAGAAATCATCAAAGATATACAGGTTTTAATTGTAAGTTACGCTCATCCTTTATTTTCTGAATCATATTTTTATTAAAGAATAATGTTTGGTAAACAGAGTTTTCTTGATGTAACAGGAATGACATAATAAACAAATGCCGATTTGCCTTTGGCATGTAAAAGAATGACTGAAAGAGGAACTGATCACTGAGCGATGTCTGTCTTATCAAGAACTGAGAATGAACTTGAGCCCTTCCATATCCCATTTTTGCTTTCATCTTATATTGTTTTATTAAGGTAACCAGATTCTGATCACTTAAATATGTTTCTCACTTCATTTACCTTTTCACTTTTTTTTTTCCTCCTGTTCGACATTATACTCGGAAATTTCATTCATATTAATGTAAATTACATTACAGTCAAGCACAGAAGCACTTGCCCTATGTACAGGAGAAAAAAAACATACACAGTCTACTCCATGCCTCTAGTTGTGTTACTCTTCTAGATGAAAGCAACATGATGATCAATCCATGTAGATGACTTGATAAAGTGATTCAATGTGTCTGACCATGAAAACAACTCCCTTCATCAGACAACAAGTGTCTTGTCACCATCATTTTGTTCAGCTTTGATAATATATATTATATATAGAAAACTCCACTTTCCTTCTTCTTTTCATGGTTATGTTATGCCCACATCACGACATCTATGTATGTATACATATGTATGTGCATCATCATTCATCATGAAGTACTTACAGAACTGCAGCAGTCACTAACGTGATGGATTCTCTATTAGAAATGTTGTTTTTCTTCTTATGTAATGTTGTTATCATACACTTGATGTCACCGTGACCAAAATTTGATTTATATTACTGCATTTTACTTGGTATATGTAAATATTAACACAGCAGCAGTAACTTGACTCAGTACCTTTCACTTGAGTATGATATTGGCATATATATTGCGCAATATTGAGCAATTTCACTGATTACTGATATGTATCCTGTTTCGGGTTAGGCGAATTTAGCTGATGGTACGAAAGGAATGAACTGTGAGCTAGAACTTTAGGGTTCGAATCAATTGTGCGTAAACAAACTACATTCTAAAATCCCATAGATGCACTCCCCCATCATCCCTTCCTGACTAAAGTCGAGCTATGCATTCCTGCCAGCACCATACATGGGAGAACCAAAATACAGTACAAGTGCCTTGTGAACAAAAGCAAATGAGTGACAGACTCTCATTTAGTTAGAAGCCAGTAATGGGCTGGGCTGTTACTTTCTATCACTCATTTAGTAATAGCCCAGCCCATTAGTATAGTCCAAAACAATGAACAAAAGTCCAACATATAAGCAAACTGTACCATACTAATAGCCTGCTGCCTTATCACCCATAAAAGTGACCACTGACCAATGATATAATACAAAATTGATTATAAAAGAAAAAAAAAATGTAATCCTTGCTATATGTCGCGAAATAATATATATATATATATCGATAATTAACATAATTACGCAAATTTATTCCTCGTTTTGTTGTTTTTTTTTTATTATTTATTTATTTTCCTCATAAATTCTAGATATGTTTGAAAGATGTGTCTCTAACGAATCTTACTTATTCGAGAGAATCAACAGATTTTGAGTTGAACTAATTCTGCTAGGGCTGGGCATGGTTCGATTCGGTTCGGTTTTGGCCAAAACTGGCAACCGAACACCTAGTAGGTGTTTTGTAAAAACTAATATTGAAATCGAACTGTTTCATTTTTGAAACCGAACCGAACTTAACCGAAAAAAATTTACTAAAACCGAAACATAACTGAACATGTGATTCGGTTCGGTTAACCGAATAAAACCGAACCGAACACCTAGTAGATGGGTTGGACTGTTGGAGTGTTGGACAAATGGGCTGGACTGCTGGAGAGATGGGCTGGACTGTATACAAAATTACATGATGGGCTGGACTATATACAAAATTACATGTTCGGTTCGGTTTTGGGTGTTCCAAAATTTTCGAAACTGCAACCGAACACGCAAAGTAGGTGTTTTACAAAATTAGAAACTGCAACCGAACATGTAAACACCTTATTTTCGGTTCGGATCGGATCGGTTCGGTTTGCATGTTTCGGATCGGTTTTGCCCAGCCCTAAATTCTGCATTCCATTTGCAATATGAGCCGAGCTTGAATATATACATGAGCTCGAGTGCATGTAACTGTTCTCGAGCTGAATCAAAATACTCGAGCTTATTTAACTGCTCTCGAGCTCAAAACCAAAATATCTGAGCTCGTGCAAATTTAACTCTACTTGAGCTTAAATACTAGCACAATAGTTATTTTGTATTTTTTGTGTCGAAACCATAATTTAAAATATCAGGGGATATCTGCGAATATCCCACGAATTATGTCAATTTTTGAGAAATCGAATATATAAAATATCTAAGAATATCCACAAATACTCAGTTTTCAAATTCTTTTCTAGTGTTGAAATCTCGGTATATACAGTTTTTTCAGGATTCGAAATTTCGCTCAAAATCGATATTTTAAACTACGATAGAAAATTACGATGATTTACCGGGTCAACGGGTTCACCCACGGTTTTTTTTATTTCAAAATACCAATATCACCCCTAATACCCTTTTTCTTATCCGGTCTCCCCATTTCCATATTTCCATTACCATTTCCACATTTCTTTTTCTCTTTCTTTCTTTCTCTCTCTTCAACCCGGATCCAAAAAAAAATCCAAATCATCTCTCTGTAATCTCCAAGTTCTCAACTCAAACCAAAAGATATCTTGGTTTCTCTCTCTCTCTCTCTCTTTGCAGGTAAAAACCCATTAACCCATATTACTTTCTTCTTTCATTTTCTTCAAGTATGATCAATTTAAGCTTATTTTCATGGATTTTTTGTTTTGACCCGAATTTGATTTTTTCTGGAATTTGAGTCAAAATTACTAAATTAGTGTAATTTGATCTGAAATTTTGAATACCCATTACTTAAAAAGCTTGAAAAATGTTTTTTTTTGGGGTCAAAGCTGATATTTTGATGGATTCGGGTTGATCCAGTGTTTTGTATTGTGAATTTGGATCGGGTTGGATCAGATCCATAAGTGATCCGACTCAGTGAAGAAGATGATGATGAAGAAGAAGCAGAGCTCAGCAGCTTCTGCAACTTCCTTGTTTTTATTTAGAGAAAACAGTTTATACATTTTTTTTGATTAAAATGACAAAATTACCCTTGCTTTATTAAAGGTTTCAGTGGCTCGTTCGTATTAATTAAGGGTAGATATGTCATTTCAGTGTGAAGTCCGTCAAGAGGTTAATTAAAGCTAATACTGCATTATTAATTAGAAGTCCTTCATAAGCTGTTCAAGTGAATAGTGCTGCATTGTGTATATCACATTTAATAATTGAGCATATACAGTATGTGAATGGTGCTTGGCTGCTTGCGTGCTAAATGGTGCGTAAGAGTAAGACTGTCGAAGTCAGAAACATTTCAAAAAACTTGAGTCTTCACAAACATTACTGATGTACATAAGTTTCACGGAAGCTTCAAACTAGTGAAACCTCAGTACTATTGTTTGACAAGAACTAAAAAAGACAGTCATTTTTAGGTTTACAAATTTTAGACTTTATTAAACTCCACAAGAGTTTATTTATTAACACATACACTTGATTATAATTTTCTAATTTAAGAACTGTGGCCCCACATTATGAAAAAGGAAAGAAGGGATATAGGGACCTTGTTTAATGCACATGTTTTGAGATTGCTCTTACAATGATTCTCAATGTACAAATCAATAAATCATTTATTTATCTTATATGTATGTTTTCTCTTAATATATGAGTTTTGTTTAGCAATTGCATTTTGTATATACTCTAGTTTGATCACAGTCTGTCCATTATACTTCACAACTTCTGGAGATAACTTCATTGTGAAAGCTAAGAGTCGATCTATGCATGCATGAGAATAATAATCCCTTATGATGAAGGAAGAGAAGTAGCAAAAACGAGTTATATTCTTCATCGTAACAGATTATTCTCGTGAACCCATACAATTTAGACCTTACTGCACCAAAATGGATTTCTTTTCATTATAGAATATTCTTAGGCTCTTAGCTTTACTTGTTAGCTTATCTGTTAAATGTATGTGGGACCCAAGCAAATTTTACATTTTTCATTACTTACTGTTGTTTTTTAATGGCATAAAACTAATGCATTTGCATTATGCTTCATGTGCTAGCAGCTACTTGATGGAGGCAGAAAACAAGCCCCCTCTGAAGAGGACTAAGAGATTGACATCTGTTGTTTGGAATGACTTCGAAAGGGTTAGAAAGAATGACCTTATGGTGGCTATTTGTAAGCACTGTAATAAGAAACTTAGTGGCTCAAGTACTAGTGGAACTTCACATTTAAGAAATCATTTAAAGAGATGTTTGAAAAAATCAAATCATGACATTTCTCAGCAATTACATTTAGTAAGAGAAAAGAAGAAGGATGGAACAATAGATGTTGGAATTAGTAAGTGTGATACAGCTATAGGTCCATTAGATCTCAAGTTTGATGAGGGGCATAGTCGGTTAGAACTTAAATTTGACCAAGAGCGAAGTCGGCTTGATCTTGCACATATGATTATTTTACATGGATACCCATTGTCCATGGTTGAGCATGTTGGGTTCAGACGATTTGTATCGAATCTTCAGCCATTTTTTCAGATTATGTCGGGTGATGGTGCGAAAGCTGTTTGTATGCAGATTTATCAGAAACAGAAACTAAAGATGAATGAGATATTGGATAAACTTCCTGGTAGAATTAGCCTTAGCGCTGAGCTGTGGACTTCATACCAAGATACCAGATTTCTGTGTTTGACAGCATACTTCATAGATGAAGCTTGGCAACTACAAAGAAAGATCCTCAACTTCATAATGGTTGATCCAGATACAGAACAAGCTCTCTCCGAAGCTATTATGACATGCCTTACAAATTGGAACATCGACCGCAAGTTATTCTCCATAACAGTAGACAGCTGTTCTAACAATGACAATGCTGTCTTTAGAGTCAGGGATCGACTCTCTCAGAACAGGTCGATTCTACGTAACATCCAACTATTTCATGTGCGTTGCGCAACTCGCATCCTTAATTTTATTATTGAAGATGTGTTAGAAGCATTGCAAGAGGTAACACACAAAATTCGAGAAAGTGTTAGGTATGTTAAAAGTTCTGAAGCAATGCAGCAAAAATTTGATCAGATGGCTCTACAAGTCAGCCAAAAAAGTTTGTTGATTGATTCTCCTACACAGTGGACATCTACGTATGTAATGCTTGAAGCTGCAATTGATTACAGGGATGTATTTTCTCGATTGCAAGCATGTGACCCATGTTACCTGATAGCTCCGTCTGATGTCGAGTGGGAAAGAACAGTTTCCCTGATCAATTATTTAAAGCTCGTTATTGAAGTTACCAATGTTTTTTCAGGTGCAAAATATCCAACCGCAAATATCTATTTTCCTGAGATTTGTGATATTCATTTGAAGTTGATTCAGTTGTGTAAGAGTAAAGATTCTTGTATTAGTTCAATGGCACTGAAGATTAAAGACAAGTTTGACAATTATTGGAGTGTTTCCGGGCTTACTTTAACTGTGGCAGTTGTTTTGGATCCTCGATTTAAGATGAAGTTGGTAGAATATTACTTTCAACAAATGTTTGAGACTAATGCCCCAGAGTGCATTAAGGAGGTTTCTGGGGGTATTAAAGATCTTTTCCATGAATATTCAATTCGCTCAACGTTAACTTCGTTTGAACAAAGTTTGGATGGACAAATTGAAAATTCTAGTGGGCTTGATGGTATTTTACCTAATGTTAGTAATGAGGCTAACGATAGGCTGAGTGGCTTTGACAAGTTTCTCCATGAAACCTCCAGTATCCCACACATGAAGACAGAATTGGACAAGTACTTGGAAGAGCCTATTTTTCCCAGGAATGCAGATTTCGACGTTTTAAATTGGTGGAAAGTCAATTCCCCGAAATATCCAATCCTATCTGTCATGGCCCGTGACATTTTGGGAATTTGTGTGTCTATAGCAGATTCATCAGCTGCAGAATTTGATGCAGGAGGTAAAGTTCTTGATATGCAACGGAGTTCACAGAGCCCTGATGTTCTACAGGCGATGGTATGCACCCATGACTGGCTGGGGACTGAATTCGGTTAGTATTTACTTGATTTATCATGCAAGTGTTCTGTATTACTCTTCCTTGATGTATCTTATGATATTTCTTATTAAATACAAGTGTTTTATGTGCATCAGAGTCTGAATTGGCTGCGAGCGATTCTACAGCACCTTTGTCTGTTACTGCAAAATAGTTTGGCTAGCCATGTTTACATTGTAAGACTTCAACTGTTGTTAAATCATTTGTTCATTGACCAAGAAGACACACACATATATATATGTTCATTTACATTGCAGTGTCCAAGTTGGATTGTATATATCCGAGGACAGTTCAGTTTGCGTATTGACTTTCAGTAATTTGTTTATGTGCACTTCAGACATACTGGTGTCAACTTAATACGATGTGATTTGCTGTGGTAAGCATATTTAGGTTGTTTATCATTATAGATCCTAATTTTGTAAACTTCACCATTCTAGAATTAGTCAAGACCAGCGCTATGCCGCTATCCGTGATTATTGGTAGGATACCAAACTTGCCATGCTAGATAGAATACGAAGCTTTAGAAAATCTTGATGATACCTTCAAGAAACGAAACATAGAGTTTGACCTACCTAAGAAGGAATATGTGGTACTAGGTTCTACTTATGGTTTGATGTGTTTGTCTGATGACCCATTCTGTAAATCCATCTATATCCTCAATGCTATCACAAAAGAGACCTTATAGACGGTCAGACCTTCGCCAAAGTGATAATAATTTGAGCAGTTTACATTATTCTTTCTTTGATGTACCGATGATAGAGTTTCAAAAACGTATAAGATTGTTCCTACTTTGTTGTACAGTCAAGAGTATAACTGAAGTTGAAATATTTATTCATGGATCTGGTACATGGAGAAGAGTGGAAGACATTCCTATTCCTTCTCCTACCCGCTTGGCACCATATCAGGTTTGCTGAACGGAGCTCATCACTGGTTGTCAGACATTAATGAAGCATATAGACTGACCTGTCTGATGATGTGGTGGGCCATGGGTGCCTAGGTAGATGAACCACATCATCAAACAGGTCAGTCTGGATGATTAATTACAAACATTGGTATCAAAGAGTCCTTTTGGTTTGCCAGCTCCGCGGAATAAAAGGAGTCCAATGTTTCAAGTATGATGGCTGCATAGTGCTACTGCTGCATGATGTTGCAGGAAAGCAAATTAAACCAAGTTTTTTTTTGTTTTTGTATTTTGATATTGATCAAAATAGGTCTCTCTCTATATAGGAACAAGGTCATTTCTCTCTATATGTTGTGTTGAATGGCTCAGATTTCATCGAGAATTGTATTTTTCCCTAGAGATTAAATAATCATTTTGAGATTTCACATTAAATATTTGCTTAAGATCATCCAAACTTTATATCCTATATAAATCCTCTGACATAATATAGATTGCTAGGGTTTCTCATAGTGGTCTTTCTCCAGTTGTTCTGGTTTTGTTCATAGGCCTTCTGTAATCTCTCTCTATACATGCATGCAATGGAAAGTTTGTCAGATTTACCATCAGAAATTATAGATATTATAGCAGGTAAATTAAATTTTCCAGAGTTGATTCGATTCGGTTGCATTTGTTCATCTTTTAGATATATTTCTGCACCATTTTGTAAATGGCATCTTGAATGTTTGATACTTGTAAGCCAGACGTTTGAAACAGATAATTTTTTTTTCTTATATCTTTTAGATGGGATGTTTTACAAGATGAGATTGCAAGATTCACAAATTTGTGGATTTTTTAATGACTCTTTAGTAGTAGTAAAAAAGAGAGTATAGTAGTCCTACCGTAACTATCGAAAAGTTCAAAGGAGAGCGTAACTATCGAAAAGTTCAAATACATTGTCTGTTTTCTAGAGAGGTAATTGATCTTCCTCTTTCTCCATGCAAGTATGAAGTCCCAAACATTGTTGTACTTTTGTAGACCTAAAAAAGACTCGTCATAGATACATATAAAAACCTCCTCTAGCAACCTTTTCATTGATCTTACTTACTACGATAGAAAATTTTATGCGTTGGTGTATAATGCTATTGTGTTATTGTTGTTCTTTTGTAGACCTAAAAAAGACTCGTCATAGATACATATAAAAACCTCCTCTAGCAATCTTTTCATTGATCTTACTTACTACGATGGAAAATTTTATGCGTAGTGTATGCGTTAGTGTATAACGCTATTGTGTTAATTGATGGACTTGATCATATTCCTGCCACTCCATTCACTAAAACAATTCGGCTTAAAAATTCAAGCTTCTGGTACTACTATGGTAGTACAGTAGTTTTCCAAAATATCTGGTGGAATCTTCAGGTGACTTGCTAATAGTGTTAGGGGGTGAATGATGGGCAATTCTTTAAGGTTTCAGTCAGGCCTTTATATTTCAATGTTGAAAAAATAGATCACAAGTGTGGTTGGGCGAGTGCTGTTGAAGACCTAGGCGATCGCACATTGTTTGTGAGCCATTACTAGTCTTGTTCAGTGTCCACTTCTGACTTTCCCCGCTGCACAAGAAATTCCATATTTTACAAGCAGTTGTATTTGTCAGACAAAGATGGCTGTTACTCGGGATTTTCCATCCTGCATTGTTACCGGAATGAATTAGCTAGTAGATTTTTTCCTGTTCAATAGTCAGACAGATATGGCCTGGTTTTACTTTATTAATGGTCTTCTCATATATATCATCTTTAATTTTGCAATGTTCAGTAATTTAGGTTATTAGTAGATTACAATGATTTGTCTTCTGGAAATTAATCGTCCTTGTTTCTAAGTGCGCAAAGCAAATGTAACTGTAACGATATATACCAAAAGAGAACAGTTTATAATGAGTAGCTTAGTCACGAACACAATTCTTATGATTTTAGGTCAGTGGTGATTGAAGACCTTGGCGACTGGCGAGCATGCATTGCTCCATCATCAGCTCTTAGCACTTGTTCTGTTTCTACATCTTATTTTCTTCACTGCAGAAGGAATTGCATCTGAGACTCAACTATTGGTTTCGATGTAAAATTAGAATGGCGTCATACAGTTGCTTGTGGTGAATTGGCACTTGCAGATACAGGGTATATGTAAATGTAGAATTGCGTTGCAGTTATAACCAAATTCGAGCGACATTTATTTGAAGTTGATGTTAGAACTATTTGTATGGTTCGGAAAATCACGTCCAATACATCATCTTCAACTGCCAGATTGGACATCAACGTTGTTTCTAGCTAATCGCGACATAAAGGTCTGTAATAACAGCTGAGACTGAGGAACAAGTCTCTCTCTCATATACTAATTAGGTCTCTATCTCTCCCTATATATAGGAACAGGTCATCTTCCTATGGGAGTTTGGTGCAAACAAGTATAGTTCTAGTTCTCCTTCAACATGACAGTAACAGGAAGTGATCTTCAACTTA
Source organism: Aquilegia eximia (assembly GCA_023053565.1). Lineage (NCBI taxonomy): Eukaryota > Viridiplantae > Streptophyta > Magnoliopsida > Ranunculales > Ranunculaceae > Aquilegia > Aquilegia eximia. Next base: position 23,165,815 of record JALIGU010000005.1, read on the forward strand.
ACGAAAAATATGTTTACTTTCCAGAAGAAATCTTTTTCTTAATCTTCTCTTGGCTACCCCTTCATTCGCTTTTACAATGCAAGATTGTATGCAACGTTTTGAATCATTCTAAAAGCGCGATGAGACCTTCTTTCTGTGGATTTGCCTATGATGAGACTGCGAACACTTACAAAGTTCTTCGTACGTGGTTATACAATCCTTGGGTAAAAGGAGTTGAGGTTTGTACTCTTGGACCTGGCATATGGCAAAAGAAGGAAAGTGCACGTGGTATTCCTCACTGTCCACTCCCGAGAACATCTCAAGTTTTGTTGAATGGATCACTGCATTGGATGCCCTGTCGTAAATTGTATAGATCGGTTTTGATAAGTGAACTTTTTATAAACGATCATGAAACATTTGATAAACCTATAGTTGTATTCGATATAAGTTCGGAAAAATTGACAACATTCGGCATGCCTCCTGACAGTGGTCCTGATCGTACCTTAGACAGAACGTTGTCGTTGTTAGGGAATTTTCTGTGTGTGGCTGACGATAATACATCAGGCGAAATTGTTATGTGGATTATGAAGGATTATTGCGTAAAGGAGTCTTGGACTAGAGAGCATGTTATCAAGAAAGATTGGCTTGGGCCATTAAAGTGTTCTGCAGTTAAATTCTTAGGAAGTAAGAAGAATGGGACTGTCTTGCTTTATTCTACTGATGATCATGGTTACTTTGACCTCGAGAAAGGAACATTTACGCGTGTTTTGGTCCATGGTATTCCAAAGGGCTCAAACCAATTTGGTGCAATTTTTCATGTTGGTAGCCTGATATCGCCTAAGAATATCCACGCGTGAAAACAATTTATATTCATTAGTATTTCTTGTAGTATAGTTTTTTTTTTTTTTTTTTTTTTTTTTTATCAGCTTTGGATCTAACATTTTCTTAATATTTTTGGCTGCAATTTGTGTTGAACAGGGGCAAGATCGACATGAAAAACAAAAAGGTTTAAACAAGATCGAGTACATAATGATAATTTTATTTATATAAGTAATGGGCATCACAGAGTAGGGGAAGCCCTCCCTTGTACATTCAGACTTAGATAAATTAAACCAAAGTTAAGATGGATTTGGTGCTAACCAGATAGGTGGCGGCACAATCAAGCGATCATTTGGATATATAAATTTCTCTATACTACCATCTTCAAGATGGAAGATGCCCATATCATAACCACCAATGTTGTTCTTGAAAAAAGGCTTGTCGTCTGTGAAATAGATACAATTGGCCTTGCACCCTGATGATTTGGTAGAGGATACAGAAAATGACATGTTATATAACAAAGAAGAGTTGCCAAGGGTTTTAACTTCAACCCACCTGTTGTTAGGTGTTCCAAATTCTAACTCGAGAACTCTGAATCCATTTTGATAAATCTAACAACGACCAATAAATCACCTCCTGATTCCAGTATATAATGGTTATTTGACAACTCTCCGCTAGGTTCATTGATTACTTTTTCGACAGAAATTTCTTCTTCTTCTTCTAGACCATGGACAACAACGTAACCACATATCGATCCATTATTATCTACGCCATAAAACTTCCCTTTGTAATAGGTAAGATCAGTCAAGGAATGTAGAGGGTTCATGTCTGGAAAAACAGGAGTCCATGCATTTTGATCTCCACCAATTCTATAGTAAGATAATTGATCATCCATACTTCGTAAAGCCGTAAGTATGGTTCCTTTAGTAATTTTCGAGGATGAGAAAGCCGATTTCCCTATAAATACATCTCTCATATGCATGGAGGGAAAACAAAATAATTCATCAGTACCAAACCTGCAGCTACTGTTGGAAACCGATTCTCTAAGGAATCCGTTTCATATTTGGATTTCTAAGTCCATATTAAGGATTTAGAATTTGGTATTGGAATAGGATTTTCAATTTGATTAGGTTTGGTATTCCTATTAGGAATTTGTTTTGTACACCCTAAAGACTATAAATATAAGGTCTTCTTGAGAGAGATTTACAATGGAAGAGTTGGAGAAGCCACATTAAACAAAAGTCTAAGAGAGTTTGGAGAGATTCAAAACTTGGAGATTTAAGGTTTGGAGGCTTGTGAAACTTGGGAGCAATCTTTATTGGGGAATTTCTAGGTTTGTATTCTTCTTGTAAAGGGTTGAGAGTGAGTTGTGTGAGATCTCATCTTGTAATCCTTTTGGTGAAAGATAATAAAGTTCTTTGTTTTGCTTGTGGTGGTTTATTCCCCGTGAGGGTTTCACCACGTATATCTTGTGTATTGGATTCGTTTTTCTTATTATCATTACTTGTTTCTTCTAGATCTTGGGTTATTGCGCACTAGGGTTTATTGATTTATTTTCGATTTTCCCAACAATTGGTATCAAAGCTTTAGGTTGTAGAAGATGTCGGAAATAAAGTTTTCGAAGTATGATATTGAGAAGTTCGATGGAGACATGAACTTTGGTTTATGGAAAATTCAAGTTCGAGATTACTTGGTGATGCTCGAATTGGATGGTGCACTTGATGGTCCTCCTCTTGTACCGTAAAAAGGTCAAGAGAGTTTAGGAGACAATGCAGAGATGGAAGAAAAGATCGATGATGCATGGAAGAAGAAAGATCGGAAGGCAGCAAGTCAAATTTGAATGTGTCTGGCGAAGAACATCCTAGCAAACGTTACTTTAAAGGGAGTTTCTACGGCAAAAGAACTCTGAAAAAAGTTGGAGAGTTTGTACATGGCAAAGACGCTCACAAATCGGCTTCATCTAAAGGAGCAGTTGCATCTTTTGCACATGGAGGAAGGTACTTCAGTTTCTGATCACTTGTCAACTTTCAATTCGATTGTTTCTGGTTTAGAATCCCTAGGAGAAGAGATTAAGGACGAGAATAAAGCTTTGCAGTTGGTATGGTCACTTCTGTAGTCATATAAGCACTTGGCAACAACGCTGCTTTATGGTAAATCAAAGGTTACTCTTTCAGAAGTTACATGTGTCTTGATTTCTTGGGAAACACGTTCGAAGAATGGTACAGGTACAGGTAGTAATTCTGGTGGAGCTTTGGTTGCACATGGGAAGAAGACAAAGGGGGAAAAATCATCGTTTTCCGGTAATTGCTATAAGTGTGGTCGTCCTGGTCACTTGAGGAAAGATTGCTTGGCAGAAGGTGATGAAACTAATTCGGCAAACGGTTGCCATCATGCTATTCTAGCGGGTGCCCCTAGCGATGATGAGGGAGGGTTTTGTTTTGTGATGTCTACGTCGGTTACACAAAACGAATGGTTGCTAGATAGCGGTGCCACGGAGAATCGCTCATATTTTAGTCGGTATGAGGATTGTCATGGGAAGGTGTTTACAGGAGATGGCTCGGGTATACGACTAAAGGGAGCCGGTGATGTTCACTTAAGGATGTTTGGTGGTAATGTTCATTCAATCCAGGCTGTAAAACACGTGCCGAGGTTAAAGTGGAATATAATTAGTCTATCTAAGTTAGATTCTGCTGGTTATAATTACTCTTGTTATGGTGGAGTAATGAAGGTATACCGAGGAAACACTTTGGTCATGGAGGGAAGCCAATGTAGAGGCTTGTGCGTACTGTTGGGAGAAGCAGTAACCGGTCGGACCTTAGAATCATCTAAGTTGAAGATTGAGAATGCACATTCTCATGGATATTCTGTATTAGGTGGCGTTCAAAGAGTTCGTATGACAAAGAAGTGGGTTCCAAAGGTGGGTAAGTCCAAGGAAAACTTGAACTTGCATGATCATTGTTGATCGGTACCCGAAAGGGTGGAGTAAAGCAAAGAACTTTGTTTATGACCTAGAAGATCCGGTTGAATTCATACAATGGTGGCGCACTGGAAATTAAATTCGGGTTTATGGAGATTGGCGTTTTCTCAAGGTAACGACTCAGATTGAAAAATCTTCGTCGTGGTGGAGAATTGTTGGAAACCGATTCTCTAAGGAATCCGTTTCATATTTGGATTTCTAGGTCCATATTAAGGATTTAGAATTTGGTATTGGAATAGGATTTAGAATTTGGTATTGGAATAGGATTTTCGATTTGATTAGGTTTGGTATTCCTATTAGGAATTTATTTTGTACACCCTAAAGGCTATAAATATAAGGTCTTCTTGAGAGAGATTTAAAATGGAAGAGTTGGAGAAGCCACATTAAACAAAAGTCTAAGGCAGTTTTGAGAGATTCAAAACTTGGAGATTTAAGGTTTGGAGGCTTGTGAAACTTAGGAGCAATCTTTATTGGAAAATTTCTAGGTTTGTGTTCTTCTTGTAAATGGTGTGAGATCTCATCTTGTAATCCTTTTGGTGAAAGATAATAAAGTTCTTTGTTTTGCTTGTGGTGGTTTATTCCCCGTGAGGGTTCCACCACGTATATCTTGTGTATTGGATTCGTTTTTCTTATTATCATTACATGTTTCTTCTAGATCTTGGGTTATTGCACACTAGGGTTTATTGATTTATTTTCGATTTTCCCAACAGGTACATATATAGAAAAGCTCATTGTTTTCCTTTACTTCTGTCTGAAGCACGCCAGGAAATTCTGTAAGTGGAGGAAGAAGAATTACTTGTTTGGTACATGAAAATGGGTTGAACACCTGTATTTCTGAATTCTCATGCACTATCATTAACCATCTTCATGGTAAAGAAGCACAAATTCTTCTATTTAACAATTCTGGTAATTCTGCATTATAAATCTTCTTATCGCGTAAATTGAAGAATCCCATATCTTTGATATCTTCAAACACCATCTTTTGTTTCTCCATAGAATTTGGATTTACATTGTTGGGAACTATAAGCCATGGAAGATGATTATGAAACTGCACAGGATTGCAAATACATTTCCATGCGGTTTGCAAACCAACCCAAAACGATATAAATCTGGTAGATTTAAATAACAATCTACTATGGTTTCAAAAACATGATGTGGGAGTTTGGATGTGAAGTTCTCCATCTTAATCTTCTTCATCCACTAGCATTCAATACACAACTTCTACTATAACATAACATCATCTTCTTCTTCATTCTCTTTTCGTTTATAATAGGAAGTTACAAAGTTTGAAACCGAAGGTCTCTTCACTCTCTTTTTCTTTAATTAGCAACTGCACTCTTTTTTAGCAACTGTAACAAAACACTTTCTGTTGTGCAAAGCTTTACACTTACGGCAATATCCATTTTTCAGTGACCTTTACAATCCTTGCTTAATAGGAGTAGAGGTTTCAGGTTTGTACTCTTGGGATCTGGCATATGGCGAAAGAAGGAAAATGTGCGTGGTATTCCTCACTGTTCGCTCCTGAGAACATCTCAAGTATTGCTGAATGGATCACTGCATTCGAAGCCCTGTCGTATATTCTATAGAACGGTTTTGTTATGTGAATCTTTAACAAACAGTCATGAAACATTGACAACATTTGATAAACCTATAGTGGTATTCAATGCAGGTTCGGAAAAATTGACAACATTCGACATGCCTCCTGACAGTGGTCCTGATCATATCTTAGATATAGACCGTTTTCGTTGTTAGGGAATTCTTTGTGGGTGGCTGATGATAATACATCAGGCGAAATTGTCGTGTAGATTATGAAGGATTAACTGATTAAGGGCGTCAAGGATAGAACATGTTATCAAGAAAGATTTACTTTGGCCATTGATGTGTTCTGCAGTTAAATTGTTAGGAATTAGAAAGGAGTCTTGGAATGTCTTGCATTATTCGATCTAGTGATGATCATGGCTATTTCGATCTCGAGAAAGGAACATTTACGCGTGTTTTGGTCCATGGTATTCCAAAGGGCTCAAACCAATTTGGTGCAATTTTTCATGTTGGTAGTCTGATATGGCTGTAGGGGTACTATATACAACATACATGTGGCACCATCTCTACCGTCCATCATCGTGCCACGTGTCAACATCTAATGGGCTCTCTCTTGATGGCACAAGTTACAAAGTTAAAGCCAATTACTACAAAGATATTCTCTCATCATTACCTCATTAAATGCTAGGAATGGAGTTACATTGTAAGCCTATAAATATGAAGGCAAATCACTCATTCCTCTCATCTTCTCAGAGTCTAATGCTCTCAACACTATCTCATGGTGAGGTCTCATGATCAACGACCTCCCCAATCTCTCATGATGAAACCTCACCTCTCAGGTCTCATCTCTCTCGAGCTCTCCTCATAATCGAGCTCCCATTTTGTATCACCACCACTACTATAATAAACTTCATTCTCTCTCTCCGTGGATGTAGGCACAATTGCCGAACCACGTAAACAATGGTGTTCACGTCTCTACTTTATTATCATTATTCATATCATTTACACATCATCATTCATTAATGTATTGACCAACCTCACAAATATGGTTAATACATTAGGCGCTGACTACATGGACTTGCGATTTTTTCAAGCGAATTCCACCCACCAACCGCACCATTACACCATTGTTGTAAGGTTCTCAAAGTGGTGATTTCAAGTTCAAGAAATTCTATTTGGTAGAATTGCAATCACAATTTTCAATTGGGGGTTTACTTTCGGTTATCATTACTGTATGTAAAACTCGACGAAAGCAAGATAAGTATCAATTCACTATGATATTTGGTCATGTTTACCCACTCGAAGAGACCTCCATTTCTTACTGTTCATTCTATTTTCTATCACACAAATTTATTATTATATGTAGTTATGTAACATATATTCTCATAACTCGATCATGATTATATATATATCAGTTACATTCTTAATGGCCACATGTTCAGGTCTTGTAGAGACCTCCTCACATATTCAGGTCTCCAGGCAAACGAGCTCAGGTCTTGTCGCGACCTGACCTCGTATTCAGGTCTCTAAGCCAACAACCTCTCAGGTCTCGTCACGACCTCACTTCATGTCAGGTCCCTACTTGTGACCTCACTAGGTCCCTAATTGCGACCTCACCAGGTCTTTAATTGTGATCTCTCTAACACTCAGGTCTCGTGGCAACCTCACTTCATATTCAGGTCTCTAACTGGGACCTCACCAGGTCTATCAACGACTTCTTCAAATTACAGGTCTTTCAACGACCTCAAGCACTTTTATGCCATACAGGGGGCTATTCTCATTTTATCTAATTTCTTTAACTTATTATTAGCACAATTAGCTATTAATGATATTTTTTGCGTAGCTCTCTCTCTGTGTGCAGGTCACATGAACACGACCTCACTCCCCATGATCGAGCTATTTTTGCACAAATGTGCCACATTGCTTTCACTGAATTCTTTACAAGTGAAATGCTTGATATAAAATATGGCCACCCTCATTGACTAGTGAGTCACTCGTATGCGGGACGACCTCAACCACAATTCTCTAGCTACATGCCTGGTCGAACGCATTCACTCTCAAAGCAATGCAGACCCACAAACGCCACATGCCCGAGAATTGTCAAACAGGTCTCCACGCTGCGACCATTCACTAGATCGGGCACCAAATGGTTCCAAGTAACTCTCAAAACACTTGGTCAACCAAAGCTCTTTCTCAAACGAGCTACATTTGCACTCCAAAGTGCCACATCTATCGAAGTGTCCAATCACAAGGCGGCAAAGATAGTACATACAAGTCATAAGGAAGACGTACAATTCCATGTAAGTCTTTTATTGAATTTTATAATGTTTCACATGCTAACATTATCAGGTCTACGCAATTCGATCACAAAAACGCGACCACCTTAAAGCATGACCGAGACCAACCACCCACGCATACAAGAGGACCCACTTCAGTACGACCTGCTTGCAGCCGTCCATCCCGTATACATGCCTTCTGAACGAGCTACCAGGTCTCCTTAGAACTAACTAGCTCGCTGTACACAAAGTCATGATCGAGTTGCCATTACCATAAGGGACCTTCATCGCGTCCTGCAAATCTCAATGATCAAGCTCATCATAATTTGGGGCGGATCGACTTCGTTAAGGAACCCCAGATTTTATTCATCTTGGGGGCTAGATCGGTTCGTTTACTTCTTTTCAGCCCGAACCCCGTTCGACCTAAAAAGAGGGGGCTTATGTAGGGGTAATATATACAACATACATGTGGCACTATCTCTACCGTCCATCATCGTGCCACGTGTCAACATCTAATGAGCTCTCTCTTGATGGCACAAGTTACAAAGTTAAAGCCAATTACTACAAAGATATTCTCTCATCATTACCTCATTAAATGCTAGGAATGGAGTTACATTGTAAGCCTATAAATATGAAGGCAAATCACTCATTCATCTCATCTTCTCAGAGTCTAATGCTCTCAACACTATCTCATGGTGAGGTCTCATGATCAACGACCTCCCCAATCTCTCATGATGAGACCTCACCTCTCAGGTCTCATCTCTCTCGAGCTCTCCTCATAATCGAGCTCCCATTTTGTATCATCACCACTACTATGATAAACTTCATTCTCTCTCTCCGTGGATGTAGGCACAATTGCCGAACCACGTAAACAATGGTGTTCACGTCTCTACTTTATTATCATTGTTCATATCATTTACACATCATCATTCATTAATGTATTGACCAACCTCACAAATATGGTTAATACAATGGCCAAAGTGTATCCGCCCTTGAAAACAATTTATATTCATTAATATTTCCTGCAATATAATTTTTTTTATTATCAGCTTTAAATCTAACATTTCTTAGTATTCTTGGCTGCAATTTGTGTTTTTTTACTTAAAAAATAAAAAATAAAATAAAATAAAATAATGTTTAATTATCCTCTGTTGGATCGGACTCAGAAGCTCAGTGGTAGGCTGGATCCATGGGCTAGGGCCCAAAACTGCTATAACTCTGCCAACCTGCATGCACTAAGATTCTAACAACCAATATGCATGAACAGAGCAAAATTTTAGTTTTCAAAGGAATGTCATGCAGTAAGGGCAATTTTAAAAGCAACACAACACTAATTTTCATCGATCGGTTGGTCATTTATGCAAAAATATTCAACAATTTTCCCAACAAAATGCCGATAAATATACAAGTAAGAGAAGCAACACTCATGGAAGTTGGAACTTCTTGAGTTTGTTTCACATACCACAATAGGAAAATTTAACTAACCCAAGAATTCTGTCTTTAAAGACTGTTTAGTAAAAGTGTTTATAAGCAAAATCACTATACTAATTTCTATGTATAGAACAAAGTAATATTGAAGATCACATTGGTTGTTTACTCTAACATAGTTCATGACTTCAATCCCTATCACAAAACTTATTCCTAAGAACAATGCTGTGTAGTAGTTATAGGTCCTACCACCATATCAAACCACAAAAACCCACTATGAAGAAATGGTTCTAAACTTCATTCCACCTTACATTTGATAGCTACTTCTACCATTATTGGTGGTCCAAAACCATAGTGAAAGCTCAGAAAAAACATAAAGGACCTCACTTCACTTGTCTTTTTTCTTAATGTGAGATCCCACTTTGTGTATCTATATGTTGTTTTGGTCATTAGGTTTTTATTTTAGAGTGTATAGATTGCTATATATTAAAGGAAAACAAGATTGTAAAAGGTGAACTAACAAGATTATATGTTTGTAACAATCTTGTTGGGTTAATTTGGTTAATTAAACTTACATTTGTTTTTGATCATTTTGAGTACAAATATGAACTAAAATTACTGTCAGATTGCATACACAATTTTGAAGAAAACTGCCTAATTTGGAAAACTTCCTATGATGCAACCCTGCGGCACCCATCATATCCCATGGGTATAGCCAGGCTCCCAGATAGTGGCAAGTATCAAAGACGAAGGTTTCACGAGGCTTAATGTGAGATCCATGGTACGTGACTCACATGCCGAACATATAGATCTCAGACTGGTCCGGTATTCTCCACAGAGGTGGGAGTTCATCAGATATGTTCCACATACCTGACAGTCTAACATACGACAATTTCCATTTTGGATCTAAATGAATTAATAATGAAGCACAGCTAAATTTTCGCCTTTGATACCACTTGTTCGAGTTTTATGATATTGTCCACAAATGTTAAGGATATACGTTTATGTACTTTTACAAAACCCATAAATTTCATGGCTTTTCCAAGTAATCATTCTCTATAATTTTGAATAATTGCCAATGTGTTAATGTTTTAAATAGTTACAATAATTCTAATCCTAATAAAAAATAGGTGTTTATTATGAAAATTACATAAATTAAATATACACATCATTGCAATATTATTGCCATCAATAAAAAATTTTACACACCATCTTCCCCAAGGTTGATCAAACCGTACCAGAGCCAAATCACATTTTCATAAATAATGCCAAAGCTTATGGCCATGAATAAACACCCTAGGTGTGGCTAGGGATCGAGTGTTCAACCCAAGGACACTGAGAGCAAGCTAGTGTGCATTGTGGGGGAGTAGTTATGATAGTCAAGCCCACCTGTTACAGATCAGTAGTAGGATATCTATAGTTGATGAACGCTCCGCAAGTAATGCAAGTTGTTGCGTCTCCATGACCCCCAGTGATGTAGTACTAGCCAGTAAGCTAGGTTGTTGCAAACGTTGAAACTTAAAACTAACCAAATGATGCAATTTCCTATACTCCCAAGCTTAATTTGAGCAATTTGGTGGGACGATGTAGATGCTGGTTCGAGTCTAAACATGTTGGTGGGCGATGTAGACATCGCGAAAATTAGGGATACAGGGACATATCACATTATCAGGCAAACAATCACCATAGTCAAAGCTTGTACCATGGACCACATTTGTATGGAGCATAATTCTATTATTCTGTGTAATGCATTATGGATGATGTTATACTTGGGTAATGTAACAATGAAATTGATGTGCTAATTCAGACCAACCACACCATTATGCTCAAATTGTAAGAAAATTAGCTTAGAATTCTTAAATAAATTTACGGGCGCCCTTTGTTAAAGTATAGAAATCAGCGTAAACGTACCGAAAAAAATAGCCAAAATAGAAAATTGTGTAACACCCTATGTGATAGATCAACCATTAGTCAATATGCCCATACAGAGGACCACTTGTGTGTGGAGGACAGGAGGAACAATGGTTCTACAAATGTTTGGTTTTCTTGGATTAGGTTAAGTATATATCATGCTTTATAAAAGAGAAATGTGAACAATATTGTGAAACAATAATATTGATGTGTCAACCACATGTAGTTTGTTTTATAAAATAGTTATCCCAAAGTAAGAAATGTTTGTTGTACTTTCATTTGCTTTATTCTAAGTTAAGCAAAAAGATTAAATTCCTATTTGCTTTTGCCATATTCAAGTAAGAGTTTAAGGAAGAAAAGATAAAACTTGTTTTGGATTATTAAGAAATGAAGATTAGTTTAAAACTGGAATTGTTCATAGGGTTGTACAATCAATGCTGCGAAAAAACGACGTAAACCTACCCAATTAAGGGTGGTTGTACAATGTCGAGAAGAAAAAACGATGTAAACCTACCAAATTAAGGATACCGTGTTTTTGAAATTGACTATGTGTGCGCGCCGAGGAGTAAAATTCAACATGAAACATGTCACATCTCTTATCTGCCATGGAATTCTGATGTATTAATGGAAATTCTTTGTTATTGTGGTCATGGCATGTCTCTTACCATATATGTAAATTTTGATTTTCCAACCTAATCACCTAATGTATTTGCAACATAACAACATTCATGGTCCTTCTTCCTGCATTTGAGATTCAGGTTTGTGTTTTTCATGCTTTATTAGGCATTAAGCCTCCTTTGTTTTTTTTCATGCATCTCTGCTTGATAAACCCAAACTTGGCCCAAACAATGATCATCTCTGCTACTAATCATAGCCCTGTTCCTCATCTAGACAGCAAGAGAATGTTGTCGTCCCCTGTATATATTGTACAGTTTATATATGACAGTATGGGACGACAAGTATCTTGCCGTCTAAAAGCTTAACATAGTGTTGAAATGTGCTTCTATATTTAAAAGCGCAGATCCACATTTTCGTTATGAGAGAGCTTTTTAGAAGCCGGGGTTGAAGTATTTTCAGGTTTTAATGATCTTCGGCATGTCCATTACATAAAAAAAAGAATACCCTAGCTCTACGCGGAAAAGAAGAAGAATTATATCAGATAGTGATGGCCATAAGGCATTTACTGTATTGGTTTATGCATTGAAGGTTTCATCATTTAATCCCCATTTTGAAGCTATGCAATAGTATGTTCATGTGGTCCCTTATAATATATAGTTTCCAATTTAAATTTTTTCTTGTGTCAAAATAACTTGTTGTGTGTTAAAATCATTTATAGGACTTATAGATACCTAGCTACATGATGAAATCAGTGATGTTGTACTTGAAACTAACATTGTGGTCCTTATATACAACTTATATCTTATAAAGATTTTCCAATTGGAATCTTAAAAGTGTTTTCACCTCTGTAACAGCAAGAAAGCATAAACAAACTTCTTAGTTAGATCTGAAGACATATATGCAGAAGGTTTCAAGAAAAAGTTAAGCATTCATATGTACTATCTAAGCTATATATATGATTGGTTTTATTACATAAGTTTTAACAAGATCACAAGACAAGGTAGTAAGGATGTTCTTTTCATCTATGAATAGATATGTGTAACAATAATCTTTGGAATTTTACTACAATTAACTTCACATTGTTAGGTGGGAGAAAAATATGAGTCAAAGCTTACTATCTTGATGTTTCAACATGAACTACTTTGGTTAGGAAACTGGTTACTTAAATTAGAGGGATTCTGTTTATGATTTAAGTAAAACAGATTTTATTGGAAATGACTGATGTAGATTGATCAACATGGAGAGCAAAATATTTTGGTACTAGTAAATTTATGTTTGATCATTTAGACCTAATCTAAAGATTGAGTCAAGTTAGCATTTGAAGCACCAACAGATTCGAAGGACTGGGTGTAAACTCGACAAAACCGAATTTCACCTAATTCAGTATGACCACCAATTATATCATGAATGCTGGTCAAAATATTGCAGTCACAATGGAAAGATGAAATGATGAATGTAAGTTAGAAATTTGCAATTTTTGGGTGCAGGATTCTAGTGACAGAGCTGGAAGGTGTTTGGTACATATGCATATAGTTTGAGTCACAACTGCAGAGCTGGATTTCCCTGGTTTACCTAAAAATACCTAATACATATAGCTTGAGTGAGTCGTTAATCAGCAAACCTTCGCACATTAGGTTTTTTGTGTTCCGTAATTTTCAGTACTAAATGCCATTTCAGCCTGACATGAATACATCTCAGCGTGAGTCATATGTATGAGTTTTCAAGCTGACATGGTGTGTTTATAGGTGAAATTTCATCCATAGGTTGAAGTAGAATGGCCCTTTGAAATAGTGTTCAATTTGTACCGATTCTCCACTACAAAGTTAATTTTAGGTGCAGACACATTCTGTTGCGGAGTTAAATTCTTGTCTAGCTAGTAAGAAAACAGTAAGTACCAATGCCCCCACCCTTGATAATAAACAGCACCATGGTGGCTCTCTTGATTTGAGACATTCATCACGTAAAGCCCAAACTGACCCAATAATAATAATTTTACACGAAAAGATGGATCGGATTTTTATCTCCAGAAAGTGCAATCCGAGTCATATTTCATAGGCATGGCCACAGTTGTCCGTGAAGCTATATTGCGGGGATAGTCATGTACTAGGTACAAAGATGATCATTACCATCTGGAACGGCAGGAAAGCAAATCCTATATGATGAACTTCCAGCATTTACCTAATCGATATTATGTAGCTTAAAATCAACGGAAGTTAATATCCTGCCCTAGACTGTATGGAATTGATACGTGCTGATGTAAAGCTATACTACATTGTAATCGAACAGAGTTCATAAAGGTTCGCGTATGGTAGATGAACTCATTGACATTTTTTGATCAAATGAGAAATTAAGATGAAGAGGTAAAGAATCATTTTCATCGATATAAAGGACCACAGGCAACATATTGATTTTGTATAACAAACAGAACTACATTGTCTCGGCCACGTCGAAGTATGGTCCCAAATTAGTCTTTCTAGTTCACCATACCCCACCTCCCATCACTACAACTGCACCTATCCCTATTTGAACTTATATTAGAATTAGGAGCTTTCTAATTTAAACCATTTCTAATTTCTGCATCTTTTTTTCCTTTTCCTTTTTCTTCATGTTTTCAAATTTTGCTTCTTATGTGTTCTTGTAGTCAAAAAGATTGAATTAGCCATTGGTACTTCGTCGCTATTTTACTTAGGACGAAACTTCCCTGCTTTAATGTTAAGAAAGAAAAAAAAAAGTAATGTCCAAAGTGCCGGGTACAGGTGCTTGTAGAATGTAGACGCCTGATCAGATCGGAAGGTTTTGCGATGTACTCTGCAAATAAAGTTCCGAAATGAACTTTGATCCTATTTCAACCCAAAAAGGATAAAGGATAAAGTGCGTAGTTCTGGATAGGATAGACTTTTTGTGTTATAGGCTTTTCTAGGATGGTGGTTGATAAGCTAGCACCATTGTAGTGCTGCAATTGTGTTAAGAGGCATAATCTTTTGATCTTCAAAAGTTGTTCATGAAACATGTATTAGGGAAGAATATGATAGGAGTGAATTTTCTCAAACCTTCAAGAATAAGTTTGGAAGGTCGCACTCGGCCTTTGGCAATGCTGAGGCTTTTTACTTCACTTTCCAACTCTAGGGATATCTAGTCTAGGACTGAGTCTAAATTGTGGCAATTGCATGCTACACTACATTGGCTAGAGATTCATGACTAATCATGTGGTAAAATGCCGAGAAATTGTAGTGGGTGTTAAAATCGGCGCCTGGAAGGAGATGGTTTTCGGTATAGGTGTAACAAGATTAATGTGTCGGCTGCTGAAACTTGTTTACATCAAATTCTTCCAGGCCAATGAAGTACTAATTGAGAGAATGCTTTGGGAAAATTGCAGAGTTGATATGGCACATATTATGTGCCAAGTTACACATATTGATAGCTAAGAATGACCAGAGTTTGCTTAACTGAAAGATCCATTGAATGATGTAAATTGTACTGAAGCAACAGGTCTACAACACAACATATGCATGAATTAGATTTCATGAGAATTGATTCATTTCACCACTTTATATGGTCACAAAATGCTATGAATCTTACAAGGCATTACAAACGGTGCTCCCCAGTCCCTTCCCCACCAACTCAAATGACGTCGCCTGTTGTCCCACCCCCATGCCTTCGAAGGTTCAAAATTGGCACCAACAAAGTGCGCGAGACTCAAAAATGTAATGGTCAATACTGCTCAATATTATGAATCCTCATTCTTTACAAATGTAAATCTGTTTTACTCAAAATAATTTGTTACCTTGGGGATCTATGCCGAGTTCAATATTCCTATCTTTTAGAACCTTTTATCTAGCACCAATACTTTCTCAATAGTGTACTGCACTACTACTGCAATAATTGGTCTATTGATGATCAACAATATGTAATTCAATGTTTGTTATTAGGTCATCTTCAGATTCCAACAATGTGCCTTGTTTCATTTTTCTTTTTTCTTACCAAACATGTCTTACCATCTCATCTCTACCATCTTACAATCCATGAAAATACAGTATGTCTTCTAAGTTTATAATAGTGAATATTAGGCAATCGCTTATCTAATGTCATATGAACACCTTAGGTTGCTTTATAAGTGGATCAATCGCGTATCGAATGGAAACAATTCTAGACCAATTTAACGATCAACTGGATTTGTCGACTAACAACTTGTCCTAATTTCACAAAATTAAACTCAAGTAAACGCAATCGTTTGACACGGAATTAACATGAATATTTGACCTATGAATATAACAAATTTTACATTAACAAGGCATAGATAGATTGTGATATGTAAATGTGGACTATATGTCTACAACACAAACAAATTATGTAACAAAAGATGTCTCAAATTGTAACATACCGCACATAGTTCTTCTCTCTTTCTTACCATAAATGAACCAAAGAATGGTGAAAAAGAAATGCAGGCTGTCACATGGCATAGTAGATAGACAATAATACAATAAAGCCAAGCACAAAAAAGATTAAAATGAGAGAGAGAGAGAGAGAGAGAGAGAGAGAGAGAGAGAGAGAGAGAGAGAGAGAGAGAGAGAGAGAGAGAGATGTCATAGTCCCTTTCTTAATGAAAATTTAACATAGGAACAGAGAGAGCAGAAACAAAATCTTAAATAAAAAGAAGCTTGAAATCCCATAAAAACAAAAGATAGAAAGAGAGAGAGAAGAGAGTTGAGTGTGCAAGTGCAACTCAGTTCAGTTCAAAAACGTCTTATTCACTCCATTAAAATCTCTCTTTCCATAAGTCCTTTTCTCCCCTTCTTCTCTCTTCTCTTCCAATGCCTCATCCATCACACACATCTATTGGAAATGGATGGTAATTATAATTAATAATCTTCTCTCTCTCTCTCTTTCTCTCTTTCTTTTTCTCTATATCTTCTCTTGATCTCTCTCTCACTCTCTCTTTTTACCTATATGTTCTAGTTCTAAACAAACTACTTTCTTAAGAGTAAGAGCCATAACATAGTAAGAAAATGTATAAATGTTAATTATATAGTTATAAGGTCTACTTCAAATTTTATAAATACCCTTCATTCCTTTTTCTGCATCTCTCTATTACAAACAGATTGCTTGAAAAAAAAAGGCGATAAAAACCGTTTTCTCTATTTTTTTTTTTTTTATTTGTAGTTTCTTCAAAGGGTCAGTAATCAGTATAATCTAAGTAGTCCAAAAAGTTTAACATGTACTGAATTTGTTGTTGTAACCATTTTTTTTCTAATATGTTTGATATGATTTTTCAGCTTAATCACGGATTTTCCGAGTCTAGCAATTGCGGGTGATTCCCCCCAAAGAAAAATGGGAAGAGGAAAGATTGAAATTAAAAGGATCGAAAACACTACTAATCGACAAGTTACATTCTGTAAGCGTCGAAATGGATTACTGAAAAAAGCTTATGAATTATCTGTTTTATGTGAAGCTGAAGTAGCCCTTATCGTCTTCTCTAGCCGCGGTCGCCTTTATGAGTACTCTAACAACAGGTCTAGTACTCTTAATTTACTTTGCATCATATGTACAAATGTTGGTCTGCTTTTTTTTTTAATGTTGAGATCATGAGCTTATTTGTTAGATCTTAATAATAATATAGTTTTTCATGATATTTGCATAAGTTTTTGTAACAAAGATTCACCCATGTATGAGTTTATAATTTATATATGTTTTAGTTCTTTGTTTGGTTAGATTGATAGATAGATCTGTTTGTAATAGATGGAAATAGAAGTGTTAGTAGGGAGTTAGGAAGGTTTCTGGTCTGGGAAATTTAACATATCTCTCTTTGTTTGCTATTTCTTCTCTTTCCTTCCTTTTTTTTTCATTCTTCATAATACCTTCAACACTTCTTTCTCTCACTTGCTTTCTTTTAGTACTACTTCAAGTTCATGGCACACACTTTAGTTTAAGAAAGCCTGCAAGAAAGCTGTCTTGTGGACTTGTGGTTGTGGTTGTGGTCTCTCAATACATTAGTCTATATTTTTTGCCATTTTTTTTTTTTTTTTTTTGAAATTTTAATAATTAATGGGAATATTTAAAAACATATGTACAAGGTTTCTAACCAATCAAATCATATATTAGGGTTCATTTTGAAAGATGGGTAGTTTTTTTTGTTTGTTTTTTTTCCATTTTTGGACGATTTTACCCTTTTATGAAGAGACTTCTTTGTTTGTTCTCTTGTGGTTAGGTTTGTATATGAAGAGACTTCTTTGTTAAAATTTTGTTGTACATAAATGTTAAAATCTCTTTGTCTTTGTTACGAATCTTTGGTCACGTCACACATGATTTTTCCAGTTCTTCTCTTTCTGACAACAATGTTATCATCATTTATGTACTACTCTCTCTCTCTCTCTCTCTCTCTCTCTCTCTCTCTCTCTCTCTCTCTCTCTCTCTCTCTCTCTCTCTCTCTCTCTCTCTTTACTTTGGGTGAAAAATCAAGAACATTGCTTCAAATGAAAACAGCATTTTTCTCTTTAGATCTATGGTAGTTGGTGAAAAACAACTTTGGGTTTTTTGTCATTTAAGTGCAATTAAACTCAAGTGTTTGATACTTAGATTCATCATTCTTAGCTTTTTAATCTTTTGGTTTTTTTTTTCATAAACATGTAAAAAGACAAACATTGGTCTTTTGGAGAGGTTGTTTCTACTTTCTACTGTCTAGAGATCTGTTTGTGAAGTTTTATTAATGGTTTAAGGGTACCCTAGTATAGGGTGTTTGGTTTTGATTTGAGGACATTTTTGAGAAGATTACAAAGAGAGTGAGAGATAATGCAAATGGCAATAGACTACTTTAGTGAAAGTAACTTTATGTGTTGGATTCATGTTATTGGTTCCTTTTTTACCTCTCACTTTCTCTTCATAAGCTAGATAGCCTTCTGATCTCTTTCTGAACAACTGAGAAGCTGAAGGCTGAACACAGTTTATACAGACCATCATACAAGAGAGAGAAAAAGATACATAGAGTTTTAAACCAATAAAAAGAGAGAAAGAATGAACCAATAAGAGAAGAGAATGACTGTTGGACTTGGAAGTAATGATAGCAAACCTACATCTCTGTTTAGTACACTTAAGACAAAAACAAAACAAAATTTAGAACCAAAGAACTTAGAATATAATTCATATGGTGTTGTTTAACATAAAAAGAAGCTAAGTAAGTAAGTATAGATAGAGAGAGATAGAGTTTAAATTCTGTAAAGAGAAAGAGAAGAAGGTACATTAACAGTTCTGCAAACCAATAGGAAAGTTGTACTTTTCTTTGAGTTCTTTCATTTCATGTATGGGGGAGTGTACAAAACTTGATGTGATGACAGAAAAAAGTGACATTAAAGTTCTGATGAAATAGCAGAATAGAGATATTTTATTAAACCAAGGTGGATAATAGAGTGTATTTAGTGCAATTAACCAATGGATAATTTAGGGTATGTACACATGTCATTCATATGGAGGTGGAAATATTCAACCAATCATATTGTGGGATCTTGTGCCAGCTTGGCAGTAGGGAACCAATCAGTTCTCTCGACGAAACTAAGGTTACAGAAGGCTTTGGGAAAGGTGGAAATTTTTTTTTTTTTGTATATTTAATACACATTATAGCACAACCTGACTACTCTCTATCAAGTCTTTTCAAATGTTGGTTTTTCCTTAAAACTTATTTTTTAAGGTTGCAGTGTACATTAAATCTTGACTAGGTGGTACATTTCCTATATGTTACATCAACTTTATTTTTCAACATTGAATTATCATATATTTTGGATTTTAATAATTACTGTAAAATGTTACATTAATGGTAATTTGATATGCATTATTTTTGGTTAGTTACTGTAGTCTTTGATGCATTATAGATTCAACTGTATATGAATTGTTAATTTTATTACTTGATAAGATGATGGCATGATATGAAAATAATGTTAGCGCGATGCAAGATTAATTTAAGCATTATTTATAAATCTGAGGGTACTATTACTGATTTACTATATAGGTTGGTCAGGTACTCAGGTTCTTCCTTGCACTATTGAATTAATAACTTTGATTCTTCAATGCAAAACCTGACCTTCAATCCAATGTGGAGTTTATGTAAAGCTATAAAATCAATTGGGATGTGGAGAACTAAAATCATTTTCTTAGAATAATTATGATTGTCGATTGATTGACTTTGTTGTGCACTGATCATTGGCTACATGCCTAGATAAGCATGGTAATTAAGTAGAAACTAATTAAACAAGACAATTGTTTCATCTGATTTTCATTAATTTCTTGAGTTTAGAGCATTGTGATTGCATATGAATTGATCAAATTTCATATATTTTTAAGCCTTCATAGGACTTCAAAACACTTGAAATCAATTATTTGCAAAATCTAGCTTTTACTTAAGCATCCAAATTTTAACACTTGGCGCTCTTACAAATTACAATGCATAAACTCAGTTGTTAATGTGGTTTCTCTGCTTTGTGTTTAGGTAATTGAAGTTTGGAGATGGTTTTCTCTTCTACTATAACATGAACATTAAAGGATCAACTGAAAACCACAGATCGCAGAGAGGCAAATTAATAAGAAAGACGTAACAAACAAGTACTATACAGAACACATTTAGGACTAAAGGAAGCTCTTGGACTATATGATCCATGACAAGTATCCATTAAAAATATCAATAAGTCCTTAAAAAGCTGAAACCATGCTTGCAAGATTCCGCCATGGAGGGAAGTAGTAGTGGGAGAAGATTTGAATTTATCTTCCGAAACTGTATTACTAAGGTTTAACGTTCGATGATCAGTCTGGAAATTCGTAGACTGGCATACATAGTTGCATCGTCATGTATAGACCAAGAGATGACAGAATGTGGTCATGTAGTGATGAGTATAAGGCACATTAATTGCTTTAAGATCAGTAATTAAAGACTGGCCATACCTGTAGTTCCATAGGCAAGTTCCAGCTTACGACATGATTGTTAACAAGATGATCATATACATATGTGGCCTGCAAAGGTGACAATGTTGGTACACCGGCATTCATAGATCGGATCAGATTTGAGCTTGGTAAAATACACGGAGAGCAAGCTTTGTTAGAATAAATTGTCGGGTGATTTAGGTTTTGGTCACCATTTTTTAGTATAAATTAGGTTTTGGAGCCGGTTTTTTTCTTTATTAGGGTTTAGAGCTCATTTTCGAACTAACAACTAAAAAAACCCGGTTGAACCGAAAATATTTTCAAAATACCTAAGTTTACCCCTGAAACTCACGTGATCTGCACGTGATCACTAACCTTAATATAGTTTTGATCAGGGGTATTTTGGCCATTATAAACAATTACTTGAGTCAATTGTCGGTTCAGCTCTAAACCCTAATAAAGAAAAAAACCGGCTCCAAAACCTAATTTATACTAAAAAGTGGTGACCAAAACCTAAATCACCCTAAATTGTCGAACATTGATCTGTTTAGAATTTTGAGAGGGTTGAGTAAATGTTTCTATATGGGCTAGGCATAGTGATGTATATACTTGGGTGAAAGTCGAAAGTATTTGAAAGATTAGGGTTTTGACCAAGAGCCTAGTTTCATAGAAAAACAATATTGAATATTTCTACACAAAATGAATACAATGTCCTTAGAATTGCACTGTACAAACTACCTAACTGCAGTTGCCAATGGCCTTTGCCCTCCTATCCATTTTTTGTGATATAAATTTCTAAGCATATCACCTAGGTATGAGGTGATATGCTTTGATACTGTTATGAGTTGGACTATTTGACATTATTCCTTTCTAGTGTATTGGTTTAAGCTCATTACCTTCTTCATTGAATTGAGATAGAAGGCTATTTATAACATGTCCTAACCTAAATCCTTTTCATTTTAATACAGTGTCAAAAAAACAATTGAGAGGTACAAGAAGGCTTGCACAGACTCTACCAACTCTGGATCTGTTTCTGAAGCTAATGCACAGGTAAATTATCACTACTTTTTGGCGGTCCCTGAAAGACTACATTGCAATAAAATAAAAAAATCGATAATGACTTTGTGCACACGATTGGTGATCTAGTAGGGGTCACATCATTTTAGTAATCAATCAAATAAAATGGAAAATGTCTCAAACTCGACAGGGAAATATTGTTGATTACCTTCATTTTTTGCTTTAAAGTCATTAACTCTAATCCTTAATTTATATTGATAAGAAGCAACCACCAAGTGCCTTAGACCAGAATAAATTTGCATTATGTTTTGTCAAAGCAACATCCAAGTCTTGGGTTACAGGGTCCTTCTCACTACCTCTTCAGTGTTTATTATAAACTTTTGAAGCCTAGGGAGCAACCACACCACACATTGTTGCCCATTCTAGATTAGACAAACATATAAATCTTTCTAATATGGGTGATTATATTTTATAACTTCTTGTCTTCATTGTGTTGTTTATAATCAAGTTGCATGTTAAGAACTTATTTGCGCAAAGATGTATTATGGGACAGTAAATTTCTTCAATGAAAACTTTTGCATTAGCTTGTCAGCAAGGAGATATGCGCTAGAAATAAGCCATATATATACCTACATAAGCACAGAGTATCAAAATCATACAACTCACGAAGCATGCAACTACCATTGTAATAGAAGGATCGTCTTCCACTCATATACAAATGACATTGATCTTTTTCTTATGCTTTATTGTCTTCCACATCTTTGTTGTGTTCTCTATGTGTGTGTATGGATTGTGATTGATATGGCCATCAGAAAGATGCCCACTAACAACATGAGCTTGTTGTTTTTAATGTTACAATATTGGATGTAAAAGATAGCAGATAAGTTTTTGACTAGCAAATACTAGATACCATGCTTTCTGACCTATCAAGATGAACAACTATATGCACTTAGTTATAAATATTTCAATTTATATGTTGATGACCAATATCGTTATCTAATCATCCAACTGTACTCATTCATCTCAGTTTTACCAGCAAGAAGCGACAAAACTGCGTAATCAGATAGCCAGTTTACAAAACCATAACAGGTAATTCGATAGAATAAAAAAATTTCTATTGTTCTTAAATGTTCATGTTCCCATGGTTCAACATTTTGATAATTAATACATAAATACTTTCTTCCACCAGGAACTTGTTGGGAGAGTCTCTCAGTAATCTCAATATCAGGGACCTCAAGCCAATCGAGAAAAAGATTGAGGGTGGCATCAGCAAAATCCGAGCCAAAAAGGTGATCAGTATTTGGTTGTCCTTTCTTTTTTCTTGTATCTTTCTACTTATCCTGTTCAGATTCTGCTGAATAAACACTAAGTATATGTGTATACCCTCTTACCAATGATGTTTATTGTACCAGAATGAACTGCTGTTTGCTGAGATCGAGTATATGCAGAAGAGGGTAAATATAGCTTCCAAGTCGTCTTTAAATGTTGGGCATTTATATTAGTGATAGTCTATTTTATTGAAGCATCCCTATTTCTCAATTCCTGATTATGTCTTTAATCTACTGACTGTATATATATTTTGCAGGAACTAGACTTGCAGACTGACAATAAGTATCTCAGGGCAATGGTATCTCTCTCACATAGCTCATACTTGGCTTTATGATTGTACTTATTGTTGTAACAGATAAGTTAATGGTGTCAAATTTTTGTGTATAGATTGCTGCAAACGAGAGAGCCCCTGAACATATGAACCTGATGCCTGCAAATGAATATCACGCCCTGTCTTCTGCACCCTTTGATTCTCGAAACTTTATGCCTGCAAACCTATTGGATCACAATAACAATTATTCTCGCTCAGATCAAACGACACTTCAACTTGGGTAATTCTATTACACATACATATATACAATATGCATGACGACACACTTCAGTGCAACATGGTTTTGATTATATTGTAAATAGCAAAGCGATGAACCATTTGCATGCCTATTCTAGCAGTGAACAAGAGACTATAATTAATGTCAGGGTCTTGAATTGAATGTGCCGCCTTGATTTAAGGTTATATGTTTAACTTTGGATGCAGGTGATATTCTGTGAAAGCTTTTGCTGCCCGCTGTCTTTATCTCTCCCTATCTTATAAATGTAGATCAAATCTACTATCCTATTTCCTAAAGGCTGAGAGGTATCTTGTATTGATAATGCTAAGAACCAGATGTTTGAATTTGTGTAAAAGTGAGGGACTTAGCATTTTGTATGTTTAGATAAACTCTATAACTTGCCTTGCAACTGGGACTTCGTTATTATTTAGACTATGATGGTCTCCCATGTGGTATGGTATTAATCCATATATGGTTGCATATAACAGACTGCATGCACATATATATGAGCTCTATAAATGGCATGGATGGTAGAAAAATTTCATGAAAGGATACCTAAGACTTGCGGAAATTTTGTAGCTTTTTGCTAGGTGGAATCATCACCAGTACTTTTGCATAGGCAAAATGTTTGTGTTTGTAAATCCCTACTTCTCCTTCGCTGCGCTCCTAGACAGCTTTAAAGCGGGAAAGAAGCAACCTGAGACTGTTCCCGGGTGAGCTCCATAGACTACACCCCATCCAGCTCTACAAGGATTACCCTTAGTTTTCTTTTGGAAGAAATTATATAAAGGATTCATGGATGCTATTATTTTGACATCAAATTATATACACCTAGCTTTGGTAGAATTGTCGTGTTGTTATTGCTTTAATAATTTAGATTGATGCAATATTTAGAATGCATATGGTAGTTTGTTTTGATTTTACTATCATGCCTCGGAATCGGATTAATTGATTAGCAGGGATTTGCATTTGTATTATTTAGGGTTATAGCATTAGTTATAGTTATTACATACTCTTTGATATGACACATTGTATCATTTGAATTAAGGGTTTAGTAGTATTGACGCTAGTTTACACTTCGACTTCAAACCAACAACGGTCATAATTAATCACACTGTACAAACCCTACTACTTGCTCTTCTCGAGCAGCTTCTCTTTCAAGTCGGTCTCTCCCTAGGCAGCAATCGTAGCATTTCTCGTATTTTCTTCTACGAAAAGGTAAGCCCAAACTTGCTTTGTCTTTCTTCTATAGCTTCTTCAATTCTTTCTTTTAATTCATGTTTAGGGTATGCCGATCAGTAGTTTAATGGTTTTCTCAATTTCCTCCCATAACTCGTGAATCACTAATAAGCTAAGCACATTTCATCTTGAAATTCTAGAAAATGTTTTTGGGTCAAAGAAGATAAAAATAAATGAGGGTGGAGGTATACCCCTACAAGCATCTTAATTCCTATAATCACTCTTCTAAAACAAGATTTGTGCATTTCTAACCTACAATAGGACTATACGAGCTTATATAATATAATTTATATTGAAAGAAAAAAAAGGGTTAAGTTGATCAGTCTTGACTCATGAGATTAACCTCTTTTTTGATATCATGCACTAAAAATGAGTATTGATTAAAAAATAAAAATAAAATAAAAATTAATAGCATTTAATATTAATCAAAAGTAATGCAACTGATTTGCGACTCAACTCATACCGCGATAATCCACAATCAAATGTAATGTAACTGGTATTTAATTTGTTCCAGTATAATTTGAACACTAGAGGCCACACTGAAGTGCTACCTAACCTATTATATGTCATTTGCAATTATAAATAAGCCATTTCAATCAACAAGCTAGCTTGCAACATAATGTGTTGTAACATGTTTTCATGTATTTGTCATTCTAATCAACAACATAACATTTGTGACTTTGTGTTACAATATATATGTCTTCCAGCTATATATGTTCAAACTAGCTAGTGTTTGATCACCTGGACAGTTGGTGTTAAAAAGAGAAATTATATAAGTTTCAAGATTGTTAGGTTTATGTGAATAGTTAGTTCATAAATTTTGGGATATTGGGGAATATTGAGCAACAAATTTTTATTTTTTTTGGACGAAATGCTAAACTTTTATTAACAAGCCAAATAGGCACAATTACAAGAGGCTAACCAAATGTCCGGGCCAGCTTTCGCGCACCTCGACACTCCAATAGCTAACTTTGTAATACAACCTATTACATTGTTAACCGAATGTCGGGCCAGCTTACACGCACCACACTCCAAAATTAACTTTGTATCTACCTTATTGAGCAACAAATATTTCGACTAAACTTGCTTAATGAACATATACTTCAATCACCGTATCAGCGAGATTCTTGATGATTTGGTAATTATATTTTCTAAAATTTTTATGAAATAAATATCGGCAAAGGACATCTGATTAGCTTAAATTTTATGAGTTAGCATTTTTTTTTTCTGGTAAAATTATTGTTTAGATAATATGTAACTTCGTCTTAAAAAATTTCATGTACATCATAGATCATAACTTGTTTGCAAAAAAATGTACATATGGGGTGAGAAAGTATGTGCTTCTGCGGTGCCAATCACGAAACACTATGTGTTTTTTAATAACTAATTCAAACCCACTAGGATTAACTACACCCATGAGCTGTATTATATTTTTTTATTTAAATAAAAATAAAAATAACATATGACATTTTATAATTGGCACCACAGGACCGGATACTTTTTCACCCCACATACTACATTCTGGCCCAACACACTCCAATTACGCAATCTGGCCTCAGAACTAATACATTTATTTACAAAGCCTTCTCAGTTCTCACACTGAGTAAAAAGCATAGTCACGCCATTTACTACCACTATTTCACAACATTACAATGAAGATGACTTGTGACCCATTTTCATACAATAACATGTATATATATGTACATTTTCATTCAGATACCATTATGGCAGAGAATTTTATATGTGTAGCTTACTTGTATGTGGGTGTGTACACCCAATCACAAAATGCCATGTGGCAATAATAATATAACCTAGTATGGGTTTAGTTAACCCTAGTGGGCTTGATCAGTTTTTCAACCACTTTATAGACACGTGGCATCATATGATTGGGTGATAATCATCCTTTGGCAGTCAAAGGGATTGGTAAAATCCGTGTGAAGATGTTTGATGGTATGGTTCGAGAATTGTGTGATGTTAGGTATGTTCCTAACTTGAAAAAGAATCTCATCTCTGCGGGTGACTTGGAGACCAAAGGTTATAAATTAACCATCGAACAAGGTATTCTTAAAGTTTTGTCTAGTGTTATGGTTGTGATGAAGGCAGTGAAAGATGGTAACTTGTACTTCTTAAAGGGGAGTACTATTACAGGTGATGCTGCAGTTACTGAGTCTATAGGTGATTCTCTCAATACTACTAAGTTGTGGCACATGCGTTTAGGGCATGTTAATGAGAAATCTTTGCAAAATCTAGCCAAACAAGGATTGTTGAAAGGTGTCAAGACCTGCAAGCTAGATTTCTGTGAACATTGTGTTATGGGCAAGAAAACAAGAGTCAAGTTTGGCACTGCTATCCATCGTACTCGTGGGACTCTTGATTATGTTCACTCGGACGTGTGGGGACCTTCCAAGCAAACATCATTGGGAGGTATGTTTTATTACGCCACTTTTGTAGATGATTATTCAAGACGTGTATGGGTGTACACCATGAAGCATAAAGATGAGGTCTTGAATGTGTTCCTGAAGTGGAAGAAGATGATTGAAACTCAGACTGGCAGAAAGATCAAAACACTCCGTACAGATAATGGAGGTGAGTACAAATCTGATCCGTTCTTGCAAGTATGTCAGGATGAAGGTATTATGAGACACTTCACGGTTAGAGGTATGCCGCAACAGAATGGGGTGGCAGAACGCATGAATTGTACATTACTGAAGAGGGTACGATGTATGTTGTCTAATGCTGGGTTAGGCAAGGCGTTTTGGGCTGAGGCTGTGATATATGCTTGCCATCTCATTAATAGGTTGCCTTCAGCTGCAATTGATGGAAACACTCCAATGGAGGTATGGTCTGGGAATCCTGCTATTGATTATGATAGTCTGCATGTTTTTGGATGTCCTTCTTACTTTCATGTAAAAGAAAGCAAGTTGGATCCTCGAGCCAAGAAATCTATATTCTTTGGTTTTGCAGAAGGTGTAAAAGGCTATAAGTTATGGGATCCTAAATCTCATAAAATTGTGATTAGCAGGGATGTGACTTTTGATGAGGCTTCCATGTTGAAGTCGAAGAACTCTCGGCAGGTGGAGAGTAAGACCAAAGAGGATTTGCAGCGGGTGGAGTTTGATGTTACTTCACGTGATCCATATAGTATTGTATCTGCAGATGAGGTACCTACTGATTCCACAGTAAGTACAAATATTTCAGGTGATCAGGAAGACACAGATGATGAGACTGCGACAGATACAAATAATGTGGAGACTCTAGTACGAGAGTCAATTGCAACACATAAAGGAAAACGGAATGTTACAGTTCTTCCAAGGCTAAGAGATTGTGTGGCTTATGCACTTTCAGTAGTTGAAGTAGATGTTCCTTCTACCTATAGAGAAGTAATACAAATACCGAATGTGAACAATGGAAGAAGGCTATGAGTGAAGAGATGCATTCTCTTCATAAGAATAATACTTGGGAGCTATGTGTGTTACCGAAAGGTAAGAAAGCTATTGGGTGCAAATGGGTCTACACAAAGAAAGAAGGATCTCCTAGTGATGGTCTGCGTTTCAAGGCAAGGTTAGTTGCGAAAAGTTATGCTCAGAAGGAAGGTATTGATTATAATGAGGTTTTTTCTCCAGTTGTGAAACATTCTTCCATTCGTACTATCTTGGCCTTGGTTACACAGTTTGATCTTGAGTTAGCTCAACTTGATGTGAAAACTGCGTTTTTGCATGGTGATTTAGAAGAGGAGATCTATATGACTCAGCCAAATGGGTTTAAGGTTGCAGAGAAAGAAGATTGTGTGTGTAAACTGAAAAGGTCCTCGTATGGGTTGAAACAGTCTCCTAGACAATGGTACAAGAGATTTGATTGGTTTATGCTAGGGCAACAGTACACTCGAAGCCAATATGATCCGTGTGTCTACTTCCGTAAGCTCCGTGATGGTTCCTTTATATATTTGCTCTTATATGTTGATGACATGTTAATAGCCTCTAAGAGCAAGTATGAGATTGATAAGTTGAAGAGCCAGATGAGTAAGGACATGGCTCAGGTTCCATATGCTAATGCAGTAGGAAGCTTAATGTATGCGATGGTGTGTACGAGGCCCGATATTTCACAGGCAGTCAATATGGTTAGTCGGTACATGCATGATCCCGGTAAAGGGCACTGGCAAGCGGTGAAATGGATTCTATGGTACATCTTAGGTACTTTAGATGTGGGTTTATTTTTTGAGAATGATGTGTGTAAGAGCCAATTTTGTGTTGGTTATGTGGATTCAGATTATGCAGGAGATCTGGATAAGAGGCATTCTACTACTGGTTATGTGTTCACTATTGTTGGAGGACCGGTAAGTTTGATGTCTACTTTGCAGTCTACAGTTGCATTGTCAACAACTGAGGCGGAGTACATGGCTATTACTGAAGCCATTAAGGAAGCTATTTGGCTTCAAGGGTTGCTTGATGATCTGGGTGTGATACAAGACCATCTTGTGGTCTTTTGTGATAGTATGGGTGCCATTTGTTTGGCTAAGAATTCCATTCATCATGCACGTACGAAGCACATTGATGTTCGTTTTCACTTTGTACGTGAGATCATTGAAGAAGGTGACATCTTATTAAAGGATTGACACCAAAGATAATCCTGCATACATGTTGAGGAAGATTGTGTCTGGGGTCAAGTTCCAACATTGTTTGGACTTGATCAACATCCTTCATGTGAATTGAGGCCCTTTGGGGCAGTGGCCCTTAGGGGCGTGTGGGCAAAGATGAGTTGATGCTTGTGTGGAGAAGAACTACGAGAGGCTTGATCCCTGTGCAGAGGGTACGTAGGTAACTACTGTTGTGTGCAGCGGAAACTAATGCACAAATAAGATGATTGAACTAATGTATGAAAGTAAAACAAAACGACAAAATCAAACAAGCAACCACACACGACTCAAGATATACGTGGTTCGGCAATATGCCTACGTCCACGGGGAGAAAGGATGATGCTTTTCTTATCGAGACAATTGTACAAGCCCTCACGAAGAAAACCGAAGTCTTCTTCCTCACAAAAGTTCTCAAACTCTCTAATGGCCCTTAACGAACGAACGTTCGTACGTCAAACCACGA
The DNA here is from genome assembly GCA_023053565.1 of Aquilegia eximia. Classification (NCBI taxonomy): domain Eukaryota; kingdom Viridiplantae; phylum Streptophyta; class Magnoliopsida; order Ranunculales; family Ranunculaceae; genus Aquilegia; species Aquilegia eximia. The sequence goes on from JALIGU010000005.1 coordinate 23,195,492, forward strand.
AGAATGTATCTGGATATGGGACGTATGTACGCCCTAACTACGTACGTACATTCCTGAACTATACCATCAACGTACGTACGTCGAATACACGTTCGTACGTTCTTTGATCCAAAAGTTATCTGTGATGCTGAACATACGAACGCCCTAACTGCGTACGTACGTTCCTGAACAGAAATCTTCCCTTCGTCCTTTTCTTTTCACAAAAAACCCAACAATTCTCCACCTCGGCGAAGATTCAATAAATCTAAGCCGACACCAAGAATAACACAAGTCACAAACTCCCACACATGTCCCGAAAGACCACCTCGGTTGCACCACCTCATGGTTGCCTATGTACCCTTCTTCTAAGGGATCAAGCCATCGTAGTTCACTTCAAGATATACTATCAACTCGAAGGAAGAATGTGGACCAAATCTAGGCAATGATAGAACTTAGTCCCTGAAACCACTTTAGTCAACATGTCAGCCGGATTATTGCTAGTATGAATCTTCTTCAATAAAATCTCACCATCTTCAATAATGTCTCTAACAAAGTGATGTCGCACATCAATGTGCTTTGTATGAGCATGATAAACTGAGTTCTTTGCTAGATTTATGGCACTTTGATTATCACAATAAACCATAAGCTGATCCTGCACAATACCCAAGTTTTTCAACATACCTCGTAACCAAATGGCTTCCTTAAAGGCTTCAGTCACAGCCATATATTTAGCTTCTGTCGAAGACAAAGCAACAAGAGATTGTAATGTAGACCGCCAACTAATAGGACCACCTGCCAATGTAAAAACATATCCAGTAGTAGACCGACGTCTCTCTATTTGACCATCATAATCAGCGTCCACATAACCAACACAAAACTGATTCAAATCCCTTCCCTTCTGAAATAGTAAACCAACCTCCACACTACCTTGAATGTAGCGTAAGATCCATTTCACAGCTTCCCAATGTTTCTCACTAGGATTATGCATGTACCTACTGACAGTGCCAACTGCATGCCCAATGTCGGGCCTTGTACATACCATCGCATACATCAAGCTACCAACCGCACTTGCATATGGATAACGTGTCATGTAAGCACGTTCCTTATCAGAATTAGGAGACATAGAAGCATTCAAGTTAAAATCTTTTGAGAGAGGTATACTTACAACTGTACCAATCTCATATTGGTTAAATCTCTGTAGCACCTTCTGTAGATAGGCCTTTTGAGATAACTACAATCTTCCATTATCTCGTTCCCTCTGAATTTCCATGCCAAATATCTTTCTCGCATTACCAAGATCTTTCATCTCAAACTCCATAGACATAGTGTTTTTCAATTTGTCTATCTCCACATTGCTTTTAGAGGTTATGAGCATGTCATCAACATATAAAAGCAAATAGATAAAAGAACCATCATATACCTTGCGAAAATAGACACAAGGATCATATGGACTTCTTGTGTACCCTTGCCCAAGCATAAACCGAGTAAACCATTGTCTTGGAGATTGCTTCAACCCATACAACGATTTCTTCAATTTATACACCAACTTGTCATTACCCGCATCTTTATACCCACTCGGCTGAGTCATATAGATCTCCTCATCTAGCTCACCATGTAGAAAAACAGTTTTCACATCGAGTTGAGCTAACTCCAAATCAAATTGTGCTACCAAAGCCAATAGGATGCGAATGGAGGAATGTTTCACAACCGGAGAAAAAAATTCATTATAATCAATTCCCTCCTTCTGAGCATAGCCTTTTGCCACCAATCTTGCTTTGAAGCATACATTTTCACCAGGAGATCCATCCTTCTTAGTGTAAACCCATTTGCACCCGATTGCTTTCTTTCCCTTAGGCAACTCCATGAGTTCCCAAGTTTCATTCTTATGAAGAGATTTCATCTCCTCATCCATGGCTTTCTTCCACCTTTCATAATCACAACTTTGCAGTGCTTTACGAAAAGTTTCTGGAATACCCTCATCAACAACCGAAAGTGCATAAGCTACCATATCATCAGTAAGCCGTTTAGGAACACCGGCATTTCTCTTGGATAATCTAGATGCAATTGGACCCTCATCATTAGGATCCACATGTACTGTATCATCAACCGTCTCATCATCCACCTCATTATCTGTCATGTCATCAGAATCTGTAACACTAGGCACCTCAATACTTGGAACCATCATAGTAGACGTCTTCAAAGATACAGAACCACCTGGGACACGTGGAGATATCTCAGTCTCCACCCACTGCGAAACCTCTTTGGCCTTGCTCTCCACCTGCTGAGAACTCTTAGGCTTCAACATAGAAGCCTCATCAAAAGTCACATCTCTGCTTAGAATTATTTTCTTCAATTCTGGATCCCATAGCTTATAACCTTTTACTCCACTTTGTAGACCCATAAATAAAGACCTCTTTGCACGAGGATCCAACTTACTCTCTCGGACATGATAGTAAGTTGGACACCCAAACTGATGTAGGACATGTTAGGAGTTACTATTTTAATTCTAAGTATGAAATAGGTTCTAGAATATATTGTTTTAGATCTAAGTATATTATATTAGGAATCATTATGTTTTTAGAAGTCGTTTTAATTTAGAAGTCCTTTACTTGTTAAACAAGCTTCTTGCTCTATAAAAGAAGCTCTAGGTTATTGTAATAGTTAGAGGTTGATTATTATTGAATTGAATAGAAGAATTGCTTCTTGAGTTATCCTTGTTTTCTTGCTAGATTATTCATCTTTTCCTTCTTTTTACTTGGTGGATTCCAAGCTTCACGTTCGTCTAGGTTCCTAACCCTATCTTCTCATCTTTTTTGAGAGATTCTTATCTCTTTCTTCTAAGTTCTACATTAAGTGGTATCAAGAGCCTCACTTTCTAGATCCTTATCTAGAAAGCGGTCCGTCGTCACCTTCCGTTCAAGCAGTTTTCGTCCATCCAGATTCAGGAAATTCGTCATCTTTGCAGGCTTGTCCAAGACAGAATACTTTTAACCAGTGTATGTGCTATAGCTTGTTGGAAAGATCTTTGAGTCTTCTTTCTAACCCAATCGACGGTTCGCAATTCAGAATTCTGAGCAGGGAGATACGGTCGTTCTACTACAGGGTGTCGAATCAGATTATTTTTTCTGCAACAATTTTTTTGTTTTCTTTTAACATCCAATGACACCTAATCAACAAGATTTCGTTTCAAAGAAAGATTTTGATGCAGCGATCAATTCTCTTAAAGAAAATCAAGCTACCATGAAAACAGAGTTCAAAACTTCGCATGATTCGTTGAAAGATTCCATTGATCAACTCACACGCCAAATTTCTCAACTTCTCAAAGGTAAGGACAAGATAGATGAAAATATTCCGGTATCTACATCCAATATTCCAACCACCAACATCCCTTTTCCCTCTACACCTATGGTTCCCTCCACCATCCAACCAATTTCGTCTTTTTCTCAAGAGGAGAGTGTTGATTTTAACCTAGCCAACTTATTTAAAGAAGAGGAGTTTATTGCATGTTCTACCTTTCCTACTTATGAAGACCCTTCTGAGTGTTTTTATTCGATATCCATTAATTATAAAGGGAATGTTAAAGCTTTGTTTGGCGACACACACTTCAAATTGATATGTTATCCTTGGATTTATTTCCCTACTCGAAGCCAAAAGAAGGATCATGGAAGTATTATACTCTCGTCTTTAGGAAGTGACTCCCTTGTGATTCCAATGCATAACTCGAGGGCGAGTTATTTTAAAGAAGAGGAGACTGATGTAGGACATGTTAGGAGTTACTATTTTAATTCTAAGTATGAAATAGGTTCTAGAATATATAGTTTTAGATCTAAGTATATTATATTAGGAATCATTATGTTTTTAGAAGTCGTTTTAATTTAGAAGTCCTTTACTTGTTAAACAAGCTTCTTGCTCTATAAAAGAAGCTCTAGGTTATTGTAATAGTTAGAGGTTGATTATTATTGAATTGAATAGAAGAATTGCTTCTTGAGTTATCCTTGTTTTCTTGTTAGATTATTCATCTTTTCCTTCTTTTTACTTGGTGGATTCCAAGCTTCACGTTCGTCTAGGTTCCTAACCCTATCTTCTCGTCTTCAAAGATACAGAACCACCTGGGACACGTGGAGATATCTCAGTCTCCACCCACTGCGAAACCTCTTTGGCCTTGCTCTCCACCTTCTGAGAACTTTTAGGCTTCAACATAGAAGCCTCATCAAAAGTCACATCTCTGCTTAGAATTATTTTCTTCAATTCTGGATCCCATAGCTTATAACCTTTTACTCCACTTTGTAGACCCATAAATAAAGACCTCTTTGCACGAGGATCCAACTTACTCTCTCGGACATGATAGTAAGTTGGACACCCAAACACATGAAGAAAACAATAGTCTGAAGCAGGCTTACCAGACCAAACCTCCATAGGAGTTTTGCCATCAATCGCAGTCGAAGGCAACCTGTTAATAAGGTGACAGGCATACACAATAGCCTCAGCCCAAAACACTTTGCCTAACCCAGCATTAGACAACATACACCGAACTCTCTCCAGTAAAGTTTGATTCATCCGTTCTGCCACCCCATTTTGCTGCGGTGTCTCTCTTACAGTGAAATGGCATTGAATACCCTCATCCTGACATACTTGCAAGAAGGGATCATTTTTGTACTCTCCACCATTATCTGAGCGAAGTACCTTGATCTTTCTGCCAATTCGGGTTTCAACTAACTTCTTCCATTTCATGAAAATCTCTAGGACTTCATCCTTGCTCTTCATGGTGTACACCCACACACGCCTAGAAAAATCATCAACAAAAGACACAAAATAATGCTTACCTCCCCAAGATGCATTCTTGGTAGGCCCCCAGACATCCGTGTGAACATAATCAAGAGCTCCACTAGTATTATGGATAGCCGTGCCAAACTTACTCTTGTCTGCTTGCCCAGAATGCAATGCTCACAGAATTCTAATTTACAGGCGATAGCACCCTTTAACAACCCTTGCTTTATCAATCTTTGCAAGGATTTTTCACCAGTATGCGCCAACCGCATATGCCACAATCGCGTAGTCTCTCTAGCAATCTTTGACGTAACCTCAGACACGGCCACATCACCAGTAATTGTACTACCTTGAAGGAAGTACAAGTTTCTTTGTCGAATACCCTTGAGTAAAATTATTGCACCAGCCACAACCTTTAGAACGCCATGTTCAAGTACCACCTTGTAACCATTGGCTTCTAAAATACCAACCGAGATGAGATTCTTCTTCATGTCAGGAACATATCTAACATTCTGCAGGTTTCTTATAATTCCATCAAACATCTTCAGACGAATGGTACCTATACCCATTATGTGACAGGGTTGATCATTCCCCATCACCACTACACCATTCTCCTGCTCCTTAAAATTAATGAACCATTCCCTTATAGGACATATATGATAAGAAGCAGCACAATCTAAGATCCATTCATTAACCCTAGTATAACAAACCATTGATGAAACGGAAAAAGAATAATCAGAACCTTCATCATCATCTTTAGTATCACATGCAACATTTACCTCAGAGTTTTTCTTTTTGTCCTTTGCCTTGGCTTTAGGACAGTCTTTCTTCCAATGCTCTTTCTCATGGCAAAAGAAGCATTCGTCCTTTGCTAGAGCTCGACCTCTCGACTTTGACCGATCTTTTCCTCTACTACCTTGGCCTTTCCTGTCATTAGACCTTCCTCTTGCCAGCAAGACCTCGGGTGTAGATCCCTTGGACTCTTCTTTGTCCTTCTTCATACACGCATGAGTTAACAACGCTGCAGAAATCTCACCATACACCAATTTTTCTTTCCCATATGTGAGTGTGATAGCCAAGTGTTCATATTCGTCAGGTAACGAATATGAACACTTGGCTATCACACTCACATCTGCTCCTAGATTCACCAAGTCAGCAATTAGCTTGGTAAAATTATTAAGATGCTCCGCCATGGAAATACCTCTTCTCATATCTATTCGATAAAACTTTTGAAGTAGATAGTTTTTATTGTGGATAGTCTTTGTCATGTACTTCTCCTCCAATTTTTGCCACATCTCCTTTGCAGAAGCATCATTCATCACAAGATATTTAATGTCTTGTGCCAAACACGATCTTATGATTCTACAAGCTCGTTTGTTCATCTTCTTCCAATCCTTCTCTTCCACACCTTCTGGCTTATCCTCCAGAACATCTTCTAGGTCTTGTTGACATAGAGCATCCATTACCTCACACCTCCACATACCAAAGTTATTGGTGCCGGTAAACTTCTCTACATCAATCTTTGCTTGATGGAAAACCATTGTCTTGATTTCCCCCTTAGAATCCTTCGAATACAATTCTTTTGCCATCTTTCCACCAACTTTCACGCACTAACCAATCACCAAACGAAGGTAAACAAATCTGAAATTCACACCGGAATTTCAACAAACACCTTCTAGACGCTCAAGGTCTAACCGAGGCTCTGATACCACTTGTTGTGCGCAACGGAAACTAATGCACAAATAAGATGATTGAACTAATGTATGAAAGTAAAACAAAACGACAAAATCAAACAAGCAACCACACACGACACAAGATATACCTGGTTCGGCAACATGCCTACGTCCACAGGGAGAAAGGATGATGTTTTTCTTATCGAGACAATTGTACAAGCCCTCACGAAGAAAACCGAAGTCTTCTTCCTCACAAAAGTTCTCAAACTCTCTAATGGCTTCTCACAATCTCTCTCTTAGAAAAGTTAGGTTTTTTCCACTTCTATTTGGCTTTATAACATAGCCTTACAATAGACCACGAATTGGGCTTAAACAGGCCCATATAGCACAAAAGCAAAGGAGGACGTACGTACGTCGAACGAACGTTCGTACGTCAAACCACGAAGAAGGTATCTGTGATACGGGACGTACGTACGCCCTAACTACGTACGTACATTCCTGAACTATACCTTCAACGTAGGTACGTCGAATACACGTTCGTACGTTCTTTGATCCAAAAGTTATCTGTGATGTTGAACGTACGAACGCCCTAATTGCGTACGTACGTTCCTGAACATAAATCTTCCCTTTGTATCCGCGCTTGAAAACAATTTATATTCATTAAATTAGTATTTCCTGTAATATAATTTTTTTTATTATCAGCTTTCGATCTAACATTTTCTTAGTATTCTTGGCTGCAATTTGTGTTTATTTACTTAAAAAATAAAAAATAAAAAAAAATAAAATTGTGTTTAATTATCCTCTGTTGGATCGGACTCAGACGCTCAGTGGTAGGCTGGATCCATGGGCTAGGGCCCAAAACTGCTATAACTCTGCCAACCTGCATGCACTAAGATTCTAACAACCAATATGCATGAACAGAGCAAAATTTTAGTTTTCAAAGGAATGTCATGCAGTAAGGGCAATTTTAAAAGCAACACAACACTAATTTTCATCGATCGGTTGGTCATTTATGCAAAAATATTCAACAATTTTCCCAACAAAATGCCGATAAATATACAAGTAAGAGAAGCAACACTCATGGAAGTTGGAACTTCTTGAGTTTGTTTCACATACCACAATAGGAAAATTTAACTAACCCAAGAATTCTGTCTTTAAAGACTGTTTAGTAAAAGTGTTTATAAGCAAAATCACTATACTAATTTCTATGTATAGAACAAAGTAATATTGAAGATCACATTGGTTGTTTACTCTAACATAGTTCATGACTTCAATCCCTATCACAAAACTTATTCCTAAGAACAATGTTGTGTAGTAGTTATAGGTCCTACCACCATATCAAAGCACAAAAACCCACTATGAAGAAATGTTTGGTTTTCTTGGATTAGGTTAAGTATATATCATGCTTTATAAAAGAGAAATGTGAACAATATTGTGAAACAATAATATTGATGTGTCAACCACATGTAGTTTGTTTTATAAAATAGTTATCCCAAAGTAAGAAATGTTTGTTGTACTTTCATTTGCTTTATTCTAAGTTAAGCAAAAAGATTAAATTCCTATTTGCTTTTGCCATATTCAAGTAAGAGTTTAAGGAAGAAAAGATAAAACTTGTTTTGGATTATTAAGAAATGAAGATTAGTTTAAAACTGGAATTGTTCATAGGGTTGTACAATCAATGCTGCGAAAAAACGACGTAAACCTACCCGATTAAGGGTGGTTGTACAATGTCGAGAAGAAAAAACGATGTAAACCTACCAAATTAAGGATACCGTGTTTTTGAAATTGACTATGTGTGCGCGCCGAGGAGTAAAATTCAACATGAAACATGTCACATCTCTTATCTGCCATGGAATTCTGATGTATTAATGGAAATTCTTTGTTATTGTGGTCATGGCATGTCTCTTACCATATATGTAAATTTTGATTTTCCAACCTAATCACCTAATGTATTTGCAACATAACAACATTCATGGTCCTTCTTCCTGCATTTGAGATTCAGGTTTGTGTTTTTCATGCTTTATTAGGCATTAAGCCTCCTTTGTTTTTTTTCATGCATCTCTGCTTGATAAACCCAAACTTGGCCCAAACAATGATCATCTCTGCTACTAATCATAGCCCTGTTCCTCATCTAGACAGCAAGAGAATGTTGTCGTCCCCTGTATATATTGTACAGTTTATATATGACAGTATGGGACGACAAGTATCTTGCCGTCTAAAAGCTTAACATAGTGTTGAAATGTGCTTCTATATTTAAAAGCGCAGATCCACATTTTCGTTATGAGAGAGCTTTTTAGAAGCCGGGGTTGAAGTATTTTCAGGTTTTAATGATCTTCGGCATGTCCATTACATAAAAAAGAGAATACCCTAGCTCTACGCGGAAAAGAAGAAGAATTATATCAGATAGTGATGGCCATAAGGCATTTACTGTATTGGTTTATGCATTGAAGGTTTCATCATTTAATCCCCATTTTGAAGCTATGCAATAGTATGTTCATGTGGTCCCTTATAATATATAGTTTCCAATTTAAATTTTTTCTTGTGTCAAAATAACTTGTTGTGTGTTAAAATCATTTATAGGACTTATAGATACCTAGCTACATGATGAAATCAGTGATGTTGTACTTGAAACTAACATTGTGGTCCTTATATACAACTTATATCTTATAAAGATTTTCCAATTGGAATCTTAAAAGTGTTTTCACCTCTGTAACAGCAAGAAAGCATAAACAAACTTCTTAGTTAGATCTGAAGACATATATGCAGAAGGTTTCAAGAAAAAGTTAAGCATTCATATGTACTATCTAAGCTATATATATGATTGGTTTTATTACATAAGTTTTAACAAGATCACAAGACAAGGTAGTAAGGATGTTCTTTTCATCTATGAATAGATATGTGTAACAATAATCTTTGGAATTTTACTACAATTAACTTCACATTGTTAGGTGGGAGAAAAATATGAGTCAAAGCTTACTATCTTGATGTTTCAACATGAACTACTTTGGTTAGGAAACTGGTTACTTAAATTAGAGGGATTCTGTTTATGATTTAAGTAAAACAGATTTTATTGGAAATGACTGATGTAGATTGATCAACATGGAGAGCAAAATATTTTGGTACTAGTAAATTTATGTTTGATCATTTAGACCTAATCTAAAGATTGAGTCAAGTTAGCATTTGAAGCACCAACAGATTCGAAGGACTGGGTGTAAACTCGACAAAACCGAATTTCACCTAATTCAGTATGACCACCAATTATATCATGAATGCTGGTCAAAATATTGCAGTCACAATGGAAAGATGAAATGATGGATGTAAGTTAGAAATTTGCAATTTTTGGGTGCAGGATTCTAGTGACAGAGCTGGAAGGTGTTTGGTACATATGCATATAGTTTGAGTCACAACTGCAGAGCTGGATTTCCCTGGTTTACCTAAAAATACCTAATACATATAGCTTGAGTGAGTCGTTAATCAGCAAACCTTCGCACATTAGGTTTTTTGTGTTCCGTAATTTTCAGTACTAAATGCCATTTCAGCCTGACATGAATACATCTCAGCGTGAGTCATATGTATGAGTTTTCAAGCTGACATGGTGTGTTTATAGGTGAAATTTCATCCATAGGTTGAAGTAGAATGGCCCTTTGAAATAGTGTTCAATTTGTACCGATTCTCCACTACAAAGTTAATTTTAGGTGCAGACACATTCTGTTGCGGAGTTAAATTCTTGTCTAGCTAGTAAGAAAACAGTAAGTACCAATGCCCCCACCCTTGATAATAAACAGCACCATGGTGGCTCTCTTGATTTGAGACATTCATCACGTAAAGCCCAAACTGACCCAATAATAATAATTTTACACGAAAAGATGGATCGGATTTTTATCTCCAGAAAGTGCAATCCGAGTCATATTTCATAGGCATGGCCACAGTTGTCCGTGAAGCTATATTGCGGGGATAGTCATGTACTAGGTACAAAGATGATCATTACCATCTGGAACGGCAGGAAAGCAAATCCTATATGATGAACTTCCAGCATTTACCTAATCGATATTATGTAGCTTGAAATCAACGGAAGTTAATATCCTGCCCTAGACTGTATGGAATTGATACGTGCTGATGTAAAGCTATACTACATTGTAATCGAACAGAGTTCATAAAGGTTCGCGTATGGTAGATGAACTCATTGACATTTTTTGATCAAATGAGAAATTAAGATGAAGAGGTAAAGAATCATTTTCATCGATATAAAGGACCACAGGCAACATATTGATTTTGTATAACAAACAGAACTACATTGTCTCGGCCACGTCGAAGTATGGTCCCAAATTAGTCTTTCTAGTTCACCATACCCCACCTCCCATCACTACAACTGCACCTATCCCTATTTGAACTTATATTAGAATTAGGAGCTTTCTAATTTAAACCATTTCTAATTTCTGCATCTTTTTTTCCTTTTCCTTTTTCTTCATGTTTTCAAATTTTGCTTCTTATGTGTTCTTGTAGTCAAAAAGATTGAATTAGCCATTGGTACTTCGTCGCTATTTTACTTAGGACGAAACTTCCCTGCTTTAATGTTAAGAAAGAAAAAAAAAAGTAATGTCCAAAGTGCCGGGTACAGGGCTTGTAGAATTAATGTAGACGCCTGATCAGATCGGAAGGTTTTGCAATGTACTGTGCAAATAAAGTTCCGAAATGAACTTTGATCCTATTTCAACCCAAAAAGGATAAAGGATAAAGTGCGTAGTTCTGGATAGGATAGACTTTTTGTGTTATAGACTTTTCTAAGATGGTGGTTGATAAGCTAGCACCATTGTAGTGCTGCAATTGTGTTAAGAGGCATAATCTTTTGATCTTCAAAAGTTGTTCATGAAACATGTATTAGGGAAGAATATGATAGGAGTGAATTTTCTCAAACCTTCAAGAATAAGTTTGGAAGGTCGCACTCGGCCTTTGGCAATGCTGAGGCTTTTTACTTCACTTTCCAACTCTAGGGATATCTAGTCTATAGGACTGAGTCTAAATTGTGGCAATGCTGAGGCTTTTTACTTCACTTTCCAACTCTAGGGATATCTAGTCTATAGGACTGAGTCTAAATTGTGGCAATTGCATGCTACACTACATTGGCTAGAGATTCATGACTAATCATGTGGTAAAATGCCGAGAAATTGTAGTGGGTGTTAAAATCGGCGCCTGGAAGGAGATGGTTTTCGGTATAGGTGTAACAAGATTAATGTGTCGGCTGCTGAAACTTTTTTACATCAAATTCTTCCAGGCCAATGAAGTACTAATTGAGAGAATGCTTTGGGAAAATTGCAGAGTTGATATGGCACATATTATGTGCCAAGTTACACATATTGATAGCTAAGAATGACCAGAGTTTGCTTAACAGAAAGATCCATTGAATGATGTAAATTGTACTGAAGCAACAGGTCTACAACACAACATATACATGAATTAGATTTCATGAGAATTGATTCATTTCACCACTTTATATGGTCACAAAATGCTATGAATCTTACAAGGAATTACAAACGGTGCTCCCCAGTCCCTTCCCCACCAACTCAAATGACGTCGCCTGTTGTCCCACCCCCATGCCTTCGAAGGTTCAAAGTTGGCACCAACAAAGTGCGCGAGACTCAAAAATGTAATGGTCAATACTGCTCAATATTATGAATCCTCATTCTTTACAAATGTAAATCTGTTTTACTCAAAATAATTTGTTACCTTGGGGATCTATGCCGAGTTCAATATTCCTATCTTTTAGAACCTTTTATCTAGCACCAATACTTTCTCAATAGTGTACTGCACTACTACTGCAATAATTGGTCTATTGATGATCAACAATATGTAATTCAATGTTTGTTATTAGGTCATCTTCAGATTCCAACAATGTGCCTTGTTTCATTTTTCTTTTTTCTTACCAAACATGTCTTACCATCTCATCTCTACCATCTTACAATCCATGAAAATACAGTATGTCTTCTAAGTTTATAATAGTGAATATTAGGCAATCGCTTATCTAATGTCATATGAACACCTTAGGTTGCTTTATAAGTGGATCAATCGCGTATCGAATGGAAACAATTCTAGACCAATTTAACGATCAACTGGATTTGTCGACTAACAACTTGTCCTAATTTCACAAAATTAAACTCAAGTAAACGCAATCGTTTGACACGGAATTAACATGAATATTTGACCTATGAATATAACAAATTTTACATTAACAAGGCATAGATAGATTGTGATATGTAAATGTGGACTATATGTCTACAACACAAACAAATTATGTAACAAAAGATGTCTCAAATTGTAACATACCGCACATAGTTCTTCTCTCTTTCTTACCATAAATGAACCAAAGAATGGTGAAAAAGAAATGCAGGCTGTCACATGGCATAGTAGATAGACAATAATACAATAAAGCCAAGCACAAAAAAGATTAAAATGAGAGAGAGAGAGAGAGAGAGAGAGAGAGAGAGAGAGAGAGAGAGAGAGAGAGATGTCATAGTCCCTTTCTTAATGAAAATTTAACATAGGAACAGAGAGAGCAGAAACAAAATCTTAAATAAAAAGAAGCTTGAAATCCCATAAAAACAAAAGATAGAAAGAGAGAGAGAAGAGAGTTGAGTGTGCAAGTGCAACTCAGTTCAGTTCAAAAACGTCTTATTCACTCCATTAAAATCTCTCTTTCCATAAGTCCTTTTCTCCCCTTCTTCTCTCTTCTCTTCCAATGCCTCATCCATCACACACATCTATTGGAAATGGATGGTAATTATAATTAATAATCTTCTCTCTCTCTCTCTTTCTCTCTTTCTTTTTCTCTATATCTTCTCTTGATCTCTCTCTCACTCTCTCTTTTTACCTATATGTTCTAGTTCTAAACAAACTACTTTCTTAAGAGTAAGAGCCATAACATAGTAAGAAAATGTATAAATGTTAATTATATAGTTATAAGGTCTACTTCAAATTTTATAAATACCCTTCATTCCTTTTTCTGCATCTCTCTATTACAAACAGATTGCTTGAAAAAAAAAGGCGATAAAAACCGTTTTCTCTATTTTTTTTTTTTTTATTTGTAGTTTCTTCAAAGGGTCAGTAATCAGTATAATCTAAGTAGTCCAAAAAGTTTAACATGTACTGAATTTGTTGTTGTAACCATTTTTTTTCTAATATGTTTGATATGATTTTTCAGCTTAATCACGGATTTTCCGAGTCTAGCAATTGCGGGTGATTCCCCCCAAAGAAAAATGGGAAGAGGAAAGATTGAAATTAAAAGGATCGAAAACACTACTAATCGACAAGTTACATTCTGTAAGCGTCGAAATGGATTACTGAAAAAAGCTTATGAATTATCTGTTTTATGTGAAGCTGAAGTAGCCCTTATCGTCTTCTCTAGCCGCGGTCGCCTTTATGAGTACTCTAACAACAGGTCTAGTACTCTTAATTTACTTTGCATCATATGTACAAATGTTGGTCTGCTTTTTTTTTTAATGTTGAGATCATGAGCTTATTTGTTAGATCTTAATAATAATATAGTTTTTCATGATATTTGCATAAGTTTTTGTAACAAAGATTCACCCATGTATGAGTTTATAATTTATATATGTTTTAGTTCTTTGTTTGGTTAGATTGATAGATAGATCTGTTTGTAATAGATGGAAATAGAAGTGTTAGTAGGGAGTTAGGAAGGTTTCTGGTCTGGGAAATTTAACATATCTCTCTTTGTTTGCTATTTCTTCTCTTTCCTTCCTTTTTTTTTCATTCTTCATAATACCTTCAACACTTCTTTCTCTCACTTGCTTTCTTTTAGTACTACTTCAAGTTCATGGCACACACTTTAGTTTAAGAAAGCCTGCAAGAAAGCTGTCTTGTGGACTTGTGGTTGTGGTTGTGGTCTCTCAATACATTAGTCTATATTTTTTGCCATTTTTTTTTTTTTTTTTTTTGAAATTTTAATAATTAATGGGAATATTTAAAAACATATGTACAAGGTTTCTAACCAATCAAATCATATATTAGGGTTCATTTTGAAAGATGGGTAGTTTTTTTTGTTTGTTTTTTTTCCATTTTTGGACGATTTTACCCTTTTATGAAGAGACTTCTTTGTTTGTTCTCTTGTGGTTAGGTTTGTATATGAAGAGACTTCTTTGTTAAAATTTTGTTGTACATAAATGTTAAAATCTCTTTGTCTTTGTTACGAATCTTTGGTCACGTCACACATGATTTTTCCAGTTCTTCTCTTTCTGACAACAATGTTATCATCATTTATGTACTACTTACTCTCTTACTCTCTCTCTCTCTCTCTCTCTCTCTCTCTCTCTCTCTCTCTCTCTCTCTCTCTCTCTCTCTCTCTCTCTTTACTTTGGGTGAAAAATCAAGAACATTGCTTCAAATGAAAACAGCATTTTTCTCTTTAGATCTATGGTAGTTGGTGAAAAACAACTTTGGGTTTTTTGTCATTTAAGTGCAATTAAACTCAAGTGTTTGATACTTAGATTCATCATTCTTAGCTTTTTAATCTTTTGGTTTTTTTTTTCATAAACATGTAAAAAGACAAACATTGGTCTTTTGGAGAGGTTGTTTCTACTTTCTACTGTCTAGAGATCTGTTTGTGAAGTTTTATTAATGGTTTAAGGGTACCCTAGTATAGGGTGTTTGGTTTTGATTTGAGGACATTTTTGAGAAGATTACAAAGAGAGTGAGAGATAATGCAAATGGCAATAGACTACTTTAGTGAAAGTAACTTTATGTGTTGGATTCATGTTATTGGTTCCTTTTTTACCTCTCACTTTCTCTTCATAAGCTAGATAGCCTTCTGATCTCTTTCTGAACAACTGAGAAGCTGAAGGCTGAACACAGTTTATACAGACCATCATACAAGAGAGAGAAAAAGATACATAGAGTTTTAAACCAATAAAAAGAGAGAAAGAATGAACCAATAAGAGAAGAGAATGACTGTTGGACTTGGAAGTAATGATAGCAAACCTACATCTCTGTTTAGTACACTTAAGACAAAAACAAAACAAAATTTAGAACCAAAGAACTTAGAATATAATTCATATGGTGTTGTTTAACATAAAAAGAAGCTAAGTAAGTAAGTATAGATAGAGAGAGATAGAGTTTAAATTCTGTAAAGAGAAAGAGAAGAAGGTACATTAACAGTTCTGCAAACCAATAGGAAAGTTGTACTTTTCTTTGAGTTCTTTCATTTCATGTATGGGGGAGTGTACAAAACTTGATGTGATGACAGAAAAAAGTGACATTAAAGTTCTGATGAAATAGCAGAATAGAGATATTTTATTAAACCAAGGTGGATAATAGAGTGTATTTAGTGCAATTAACCAATGGATAATTTAGGGTATGTACACATGTCATTCATATGGAGGTGGAAATATTCAACCAATCATATTGTGGGATCTTGTGCCAGCTTGGCAGTAGGGAACCAATCAGTTCTCTCGACGAAACTAAGGTTACAGAAGGCTTTGGGAAAGGTGGAAATTTTTTTTTTTTTGTATATTTAATACACATTATAGCACAACCTGACTACTCTCTATCAAGTCTTTTCAAATGTTGGTTTTTCCTTAAAACTTATTTTTTAAGGTTGCAGTGTACATTAAATCTTGACTAGGTGGTACATTTCCTATATGTTACATCAACTTTATTTTTCAACATTGAATTATCATATATTTTGGATTTTAATAATTACTGTAAAATGTTACATTAATGGTAATTTGATATGCATTATTTTTGGTTAGTTACTGTAGTCTTTGATGCATTATAGATTCAACTGTATATGAATTGTTAATTTTATTACTTGATAAGATGATGGCATGATATGAAAATAATGTTAGCGCGATGCAAGATTAATTTAAGCATTATTTATAAATCTGAGGGTACTATTACTGATTTACTATATAGGTTGGTCAGGTACTCAGGTTCTTCCTTGCACTATTGAATTAATAACTTTGATTCTTCAATGCAAAACCTGACCTTCAATCCAATGTGGAGTTTATGTAAAGCTATAAAATCAATTGGGATGTGGAGAACTAAAATCATTTTCTTAGAATAATTATGATTGTCGATTGATTGACTTTGTTGTGCACTGATCATTGGCTACATGCCTAGATAAGCATGGTAATTAAGTAGAAACTAATTAAACAAGACAATTGTTTCATCTGATTTTCATTAATTTCTTGAGTTTAGAGCATTGTGATTGCATATGAATTGATCAAATTTCATATATTTTTAAGCCTTCATAGGACTTCAAAACACTTGAAATCAATTATTTGCAAAATCTAGCTTTTACTTAAGCATCCAAATTTTAACACTTGGCGCTCTTACAAATTACAATGCATAAACTCAGTTGTTAATGTGGTTTCTCTGCTTTGTGTTTAGGTAATTGAAGTTTGGAGATGGTTTTCTCTTCTACTATAACATGAACATTAAAGGATCAACTGAAAACCACAGATCGCAGAGAGGCAAATTAATAAGAAAGACGTAACAAACAAGTACTATACAGAACACATTTAGGACTAAAGGAAGCTCTTGGACTATATGATCCATGACAAGTATCCATTAAAAATATCAATAAGTCCTTAAAAAGCTGAAACCATGCTTGCAAGATTCCGCCATGGAGGGAAGTAGTAGTGGGAGAAGATTTGAATTTATCTTCCGAAACTGTATTACTAAGGTTTAACGTTCGATGATCAGTCTGGAAATTCGTAGACTGGCATACATAGTTGCATCGTCATGTATAGACCAAGAGATGACAGAATGTGGTCATGTAGTGATGAGTATAAGGCACATTAATTGCTTTAAGATCAGTAATTAAAGACTGGCCATACCTGTAGTTCCATAGGCAAGTTCCAGCTTACGACATGATTGTTAACAAGATGATCATATACATATGTGGCCTGCAAAGGTGACAATGTTGGTACACCGGCATTCATAGATCGGATCAGATTTGAGCTTGGTAAAATACACGGAGAGCAAGCTTTGTTAGAATAAATTGTCGGGTGATTTAGGTTTTGGTCACCATTTTTTAGTATAAATTAGGTTTTGGAGCCGGTTTTTTTCTTTATTAGGGTTTAGAGCTCATTTTCGAACTAACAACTAAAAAAACCCGGTTGAACCGAAAATATTTTCAAAATACCTAAGTTTACCCCTGAAACTCACGTGATCTGCACGTGATCACTAACCTTAATATAGTTTTGATCAGGGGTATTTTGGCCATTATAAACAATTACTTGAGTCAATTGTCGGTTCAGCTCTAAACCCTAATAAAGAAAAAAACCGGCTCCAAAACCTAATTTATACTAAAAAGTGGTGACCAAAACCTAAATCACCCTAAATTGTCGAACATTGATCTGTTTAGAATTTTGAGAGGGTTGAGTAAATGTTTCTATATGGGCTAGGCATAGTGATGTATATACTTGGGTGAAAGTCGAAAGTATTTGAAAGATTAGGGTTTTGACCAAGAGCCTAGTTTCATAGAAAAACAATATTGAATATTTCTACACAAAATGAATACAATGTCCTTAGAATTGCACTGTACAAACTACCTAACTGCAGTTGCCAATGGCCTTTGCCCTCCTATCCATTTTTTGTGATATAAATTTCTAAGCATATCACCTAGGTATGAGGTGATATGCTTTGATACTGTTATGAGTTGGACTATTTGACATTATTCCTTTCTAGTGTATTGGTTTAAGCTCATTACCTTCTTCATTGAATTGAGATAGAAGGCTATTTATAACATGTCCTAACCTAAATCCTTTTCATTTTAATACAGTGTCAAAAAAACAATTGAGAGGTACAAGAAGGCTTGCACAGACTCTACCAACTCTGGATCTGTTTCTGAAGCTAATGCACAGGTAAATTATCACTACTTTTTGGCGGTCCCTGAAAGACTACATTGCAATAAAATAAAAAAATCGATAATGACTTTGTGCACACGATTGGTGATCTAGTAGGGGTCACATCATTTTAGTAATCAATCAAATAAAATGGAAAATGTCTCAAACTCGACAGGGAAATATTGTTGATTACCTTCATTTTTTGCTTTAAAGTCATTAACTCTAATCCTTAATTTATATTGATAAGAAGCAACCACCAAGTGCCTTAGACCAGAATAAATTTGCATTATGTTTTGTCAAAGCAACATCCAAGTCTTGGGTTACAGGGTCCTTCTCACTACCTCTTCAGTGTTTATTATAAACTTTTGAAGCCTAGGGAGCAACCACACCACACATTGTTGCCCATTCTAGATTAGACAAACATATAAATCTTTCTAATATGGGTGATTATATTTTATAACTTCTTGTCTTCATTGTGTTGTTTATAATCAAGTTGCATGTTAAGAACTTATTTGCGCAAAGATGTATTATGGGACAGTAAATTTCTTCAATGAAAACTTTTGCATTAGCTTGTCAGCAAGGAGATATGCGCTAGAAATAAGCCATATATATACCTACATAAGCACAGAGTATCAAAATCATACAACTCACGAAGCATGCAACTACCATTGTAATAGAAGGATCGTCTTCCACTCATATACAAATGACATTGATCTTTTTCTTATGCTTTATTGTCTTCCACATCTTTGTTGTGTTCTCTATGTGTGTGTATGGATTGTGATTGATATGGCCATCAGAAAGATGCCCACTAACAACATGAGCTTGTTGTTTTTAATGTTACAATATTGGATGTAAAAGATAGCAGATAAGTTTTTGACTAGCAAATACTAGATACCATGCTTTCTGACCTATCACGATGAACAACTATATGCACTTAGTTATAAATATTTCAATTTATATGTTGATGACCAATATCGTTATCTAATCATCCAACTGTACTCATTCATCTCAGTTTTACCAGCAAGAAGCGACAAAACTGCGTAATCAGATAGCCAGTTTACAAAACCATAACAGGTAATTCGATAGAATAAAAAAATTTCTATTGTTCTTAAATGTTCATGTTCCCATGGTTCAACATTTTGATAATTAATACATAAATACTTTCTTCCACCAGGAACTTGTTGGGAGAGTCTCTCAGTAATCTCAATATCAGGGACCTCAAGCCAATCGAGAAAAAGATTGAGGGTGGCATCAGCAAAATCCGAGCCAAAAAGGTGATCAGTATTTGGTTGTCCTTTCTTTTTTCTTGTATCTTTCTACTTATCCTGTTCAGATTCTGCTGAATAAACACTAAGTATATGTGTATACCCTCTTACCAATGATGTTTATTGTACCAGAATGAACTGCTGTTTGCTGAGATCGAGTATATGCAGAAGAGGGTAAATATAGCTTCCAAGTCGTCTTTAAATGTTGGGCATTTATATTAGTGATAGTCTATTTTATTGAAGCATCCCTATTTCTCAATTCCTGATTATGTCTTTAATCTACTGACTGTATATATATTTTGCAGGAACTAGACTTGCAGACTGACAATAAGTATCTCAGGGCAATGGTATCTCTCTCACATAGCTCATACTTGGCTTTATGATTGTACTTATTGTTGTAACAGATAAGTTAATGGTGTCAAATTTTTGTGTATAGATTGCTGCAAACGAGAGAGCCCCTGAACATATGAACCTGATGCCTGCAAATGAATATCACGCCCTGTCTTCTGCACCCTTTGATTCTCGAAACTTTATGCCTGCAAATCTATTGGATCACAATAACAATTATTCTCGCTCAGATCAAACGACACTTCAACTTGGGTAATTCTATTACACATACATATATACAATATGCATGACGACACACTTCAGTGCAACATGGTTTTGATTATATTGTAAATAGCAAAGCGATGAACCATTTGCATGCCTATTCTAGCAGTGAACAAGAGACTATAATTAATGTCAGGGTCTTGAATTGAATGTGCCGCCTTGATTTAAGGTTATATGTTTAACTTTGGATGCAGGTGATATTCTGTGAAAGCTTTTGCTGCCCGCTGTCTTTATCTCTCCCTATCTTATAAATGTAGATCAAATCTACTATCCTATTTCCTAAAGGCTGAGAGGTATCTTGTATTGATAATGCTAAGAACCAGATGTTTGAATTTGTGTAAAAGTGAGGGACTTAGCATTTTGTATGTTTAGATAAACTCTATAACTTGCCTTGCAACTGGGACTTCGTTATTATTTAGACTATGATGGTCTCCCATGTGGTATGGTATTAATCCATATATGGTTGCATATAACAGACTGCATGCACATATATATGAGCTCTATAAATGGCATGGATGGTAGAAAAATTTCATGAAAGGATACCTAAGACTTGCGGAAATTTTGTAGCTTTTTGCTAGGTGGAATCATCACCAGTACTTTTGCATAGGCAAAATGTTTGTGTTTGTAAATCCCTACTTCTCCTTCGCTGCGCTCCTAGACAGCTTTAAAGCGGGAAAGAAGCAACCTGAGACTGTTCCCGGGTGAGCTCCATAGACTACACCCCATCCAGCTCTACAAGGATTACCCTTAGTTTTCTTTTGGAAGAAATTATATAAAGGATTCATGGATGCTATTATTTTGACATCAAATTATATACACCTAGCTTTGGTAGAATTGTCGTGTTGTTATTGCTTTAATAATTTAGATTGATGCAATATTTAGAATGCATATGGTAGTTTGTTTTGATTTTACTATCATGCCTCGGAATCGGATTAATTGATTAGCAGGGATTTGCATTTGTATTATTTAGGGTTATAGCATTAGTTATAGTTATTACATACTCTTTGATATGACACATTGTATCATTTGAATTAAGGGTTTAGTAGTATTGACGCTAGTTTACACTTCGACTTCAAACCAACAACGGTCATAATTAATCACACTGTACAAACCCTACTACTTGCTCTTCTCGAGCAGCTTCTCTTTCAAGTCGGTCTCTCCCTAGGCAGCAATCGTAGCATTTCTCGTATTTTCTTCTACGAAAAGGTAAGCCCAAACTTGCTTTGTCTTTCTTCTATAGCTTCTTCAATTCTTTCTTTTAATTCATGTTTAGGGTATGCCGATCAGTAGTTTAATGGTTTTCTCAATTTCCTCCCATAACTCGTGAATCACTAATAAGCTAAGCACATTTCATCTTGAAATTCTAGAAAATGTTTTTGGGTCAAAGAAGATAAAAATAAATGAGGGTGGAGGTATACCCCTACAAGCATCTTAATTCCTATAATCACTCTTCTAAAACAAGATTTGTGCATTTCTAACCTACAATAGGACTATACGAGCTTATATAATATAATTTATATTGAAAGAAAAAAAAGGGTTAAGTTGATCAGTCTTGACTCATGAGATTAACCTCTTTTTTGATATCATGCACTAAAAATGAGTATTGATTAAAAAATAAAAATAAAATAAAAATTAATAGCATTTAATATTAATCAAAAGTAATGCAACTGATTTGCGACTCAACTCATACCGCGATAATCCACAATCAAATGTAATGTAACTGGTATTTAATTTGTTCCAGTATAATTTGAACACTAGAGGCCACACTGAAGTGCTACCTAACCTATTATATGTCATTTGCAATTATAAATAAGCCATTTCAATCAACAAGCTAGCTTGCAACATAATGTGTTGTAACATGTTTTCATGTATTTGTCATTCTAATCAACAACATAACATTTGTGACTTTGTGTTACAATATATATGTCTTCCAGCTATATATGTTCAAACTAGCTAGTGTTTGATCACCTGGACAGTTGGTGTTAAAAAGAGAAATTATATAAGTTTCAAGATTGTTAGGTTTATGTGAATAGTTAGTTCATAAATTTTGGGATATTGGGGAATATTGAGCAACAAATTTTTATTTTTTTTGGACGAAATGCTAAACTTTTATTAACAAGCCAAATAGGCACAATTACAAGAGGCTAACCAAATGTCCGGGCCAGCTTTCGCGCACCTCGACACTCCAATAGCTAACTTTGTAATACAACCTATTACATTGTTAACCGAATGTCGGGCCAGCTTACACGCACCACACTCCAAAATTAACTTTGTATCTACCTTATTGAGCAACAAATATTTCGACTAAACTTGCTTAATGAACATATACTTCAATCACCGTATCAGCGAGATTCTTGATGATTTGGTAATTATATTTTCTAAAATTTTTATGAAATAAATATCGGCAAAGGACATCTGATTAGCTTAAATTTTATGAGTTAGCATTTTTTTTTTCTGGTAAAATTATTGTTTAGATAATATGTAACTTCGTCTTAAAAAATTTCATGTACATCATAGATCATAACTTGTTTGCAAAAAAATGTACATATGGGGTGAGAAAGTATGTGCTTCTGCGGTGCCAATCACGAAACACTATGTGTTTTTTAATAACTAATTCAAACCCACTAGGATTAACTACACCCATGAGCTGTATTATATTTTTTTATTTAAATAAAAATAAAAATAACATATGACATTTTATAATTGGCACCACAGGACCGGATACTTTTTCACCCCACATACTACATTCTGGCCCAACACACTCCAATTACGCAATCTGGCCTCAGAACTAATACATTTATTTACAAAGCCTTCTCAGTTCTCACACTGAGTAAAAAGCATAGTCACGCCATTTACTACCACTATTTCACAACATTACAATGAAGATGACTTGTGACCCATTTTCATACAATAACATGTATATATATGTACATTTTCATTCAGATACCATTATGGCAGAGAATTTTATATGTGTAGCTTACTTGTATGTGGGTGTGTACACCCAATCACAAAATGCCATGTGGCAATAATAATATAACCTAGTATGGGTTTAGTTAACCCTAGTGGGCTTGATCAGTTTTTCAACCACTTTATAGACACGTGGCATCATATGATTGGGTGATAATCATCCTTTGGCAGTCAAAGGGATTGGTAAAATCCGTGTGAAGATGTTTGATGGTATGGTTCGAGAATTGTGTGATGTTAGGTATGTTCCTAACTTGAAAAAGAATCTCATCTCTGCGGGTGACTTGGAGACCAAAGGTTATAAATTAACCATCGAACAAGGTATTCTTAAAGTTTTGTCTAGTGTTATGGTTGTGATGAAGGCAGTGAAAGATGGTAACTTGTACTTCTTAAAGGGGAGTACTATTACAGGTGATGCTGCAGTTACTGAGTCTATAGGTGATTCTCTCAATACTACTAAGTTGTGGCACATGCGTTTAGGGCATGTTAATGAGAAATCTTTGCAAAATCTAGCCAAACAAGGATTGTTGAAAGGTGTCAAGACCTGCAAGCTAGATTTCTGTGAACATTGTGTTATGGGCAAGAAAACAAGAGTCAAGTTTGGCACTGCTATCCATCGTACTCGTGGGACTCTTGATTATGTTCACTCGGACGTGTGGGGACCTTCCAAGCAAACATCATTGGGAGGTATGTTTTATTACGCCACTTTTGTAGATGATTATTCAAGACGTGTATGGGTGTACACCATGAAGCATAAAGATGAGGTCTTGAATGTGTTCCTGAAGTGGAAGAAGATGATTGAAACTCAGACTGGCAGAAAGATCAAAACACTCCGTACAGATAATGGAGGTGAGTACAAATCTGATCCGTTCTTGCAAGTATGTCAGGATGAAGGTATTATGAGACACTTCACGGTTAGAGGTATGCCGCAACAGAATGGGGTGGCAGAACGCATGAATTGTACATTACTGAAGAGGGTACGATGTATGTTGTCTAATGCTGGGTTAGGCAAGGCGTTTTGGGCTGAGGCTGTGATATATGCTTGCCATCTCATTAATAGGTTGCCTTCAGCTGCAATTGATGGAAACACTCCAATGGAGGTATGGTCTGGGAATCCTGCTATTGATTATGATAGTCTGCATGTTTTTGGATGTCCTTCTTACTTTCATGTAAAAGAAAGCAAGTTGGATCCTCGAGCCAAGAAATCTATATTCTTTGGTTTTGCAGAAGGTGTAAAAGGCTATAAGTTATGGGATCCTAAATCTCATAAAATTGTGATTAGCAGGGATGTGACTTTTGATGAGGCTTCCATGTTGAAGTCGAAGAACTCTCGGCAGGTGGAGAGTAAGACCAAAGAGGATTTGCAGCGGGTGGAGTTTGATGTTACTTCACGTGATCCATATAGTATTGTATCTGCAGATGAGGTACCTACTGATTCCACAGTAAGTACAAATATTTCAGGTGATCAGGAAGACACAGATGATGAGACTGCGACAGATACAAATAATGTGGAGACTCTAGTACGAGAGTCAATTGCAACACATAAAGGAAAACGGAATGTTACAGTTCTTCCAAGGCTAAGAGATTGTGTGGCTTATGCACTTTCAGTAGTTGAAGTAGATGTTCCTTCTACCTATAGAGAAGTAATACAAATACCGAATGTGAACAATGGAAGAAGGCTATGAGTGAAGAGATGCATTCTCTTCATAAGAATAATACTTGGGAGCTATGTGTGTTACCGAAAGGTAAGAAAGCTATTGGGTGCAAATGGGTCTACACAAAGAAAGAAGGATCTCCTAGTGATGGTCTGCGTTTCAAGGCAAGGTTAGTTGCGAAAAGTTATGCTCAGAAGGAAGGTATTGATTATAATGAGGTTTTTTCTCCAGTTGTGAAACATTCTTCCATTCGTACTATCTTGGCCTTGGTTACACAGTTTGATCTTGAGTTAGCTCAACTTGATGTGAAAACTGCGTTTTTGCATGGTGATTTAGAAGAGGAGATCTATATGACTCAGCCAAATGGGTTTAAGGTTGCAGAGAAAGAAGATTGTGTGTGTAAACTGAAAAGGTCCTCGTATGGGTTGAAACAGTCTCCTAGACAATGGTACAAGAGATTTGATTGGTTTATGCTAGGGCAACAGTACACTCGAAGCCAATATGATCCGTGTGTCTACTTCCGTAAGCTCCGTGATGGTTCCTTTATATATTTGCTCTTATATGTTGATGACATGTTAATAGCCTCTAAGAGCAAGTATGAGATTGATAAGTTGAAGAGCCAGATGAGTAAGGACATGGCTCAGGTTCCATATGCTAATGCAGTAGGAAGCTTAATGTATGCGATGGTGTGTACGAGGCCCGATATTTCACAGGCAGTCAATATGGTTAGTCGGTACATGCATGATCCCGGTAAAGGGCACTGGCAAGCGGTGAAATGGATTCTATGGTACATCTTAGGTACTTTAGATGTGGGTTTATTTTTTGAGAATGATGTGTGTAAGAGCCAATTTTGTGTTGGTTATGTGGATTCAGATTATGCAGGAGATCTGGATAAGAGGCATTCTACTACTGGTTATGTGTTCACTATTGTTGGAGGACCGGTAAGTTTGATGTCTACTTTGCAGTCTACAGTTGCATTGTCAACAACTGAGGCGGAGTACATGGCTATTACTGAAGCCATTAAGGAAGCTATTTGGCTTCAAGGGTTGCTTGATGATCTGGGTGTGATACAAGACCATCTTGTGGTCTTTTGTGATAGTATGGGTGCCATTTGTTTGGCTAAGAATTCCATTCATCATGCACGTACGAAGCACATTGATGTTCGTTTTCACTTTGTACGTGAGATCATTGAAGAAGGTGACATCTTATTAAAGGATTGACACCAAAGATAATCCTGCATACATGTTGAGGAAGATTGTGTCTGGGGTCAAGTTCCAACATTGTTTGGACTTGATCAACATCCTTCATGTGAATTGAGGCCCTTTGGGGCAGTGGCCCTTAGGGGCGTGTGGGCAAAGATGAGTTGATGCTTGTGTGGAGAAGAACTACGAGAGGCTTGATCCCTGTGCAGAGGGTACGTAGGTAACTACTGTTGTGTGCAGCGGAAACTAATGCACAAATAAGATGATTGAACTAATGTATGAAAGTAAAACAAAACGACAAAATCAAACAAGCAACCACACACGACTCAAGATATACGTGGTTCGGCAATATGCCTACGTCCACGGGGAGAAAGGATGATGCTTTTCTTATCGAGACAATTGTACAAGCCCTCACGAAGAAAACCGAAGTCTTCTTCCTCACAAAAGTTCTCAAACTCTCTAATGGCCCTTAACGAACGAACGTTCGTACGTCAAACCACGAAGAATGTATCTGGATATGGGACGTATGTACGCCCTAACTACGTACGTACATTCCTGAACTATACCATCAACGTACGTACGTCGAATACACGTTCGTACGTTCTTTGATCCAAAAGTTATCTGTGATGCTGAACATACGAACGCCCTAACTGCGTACGTACGTTCCTGAACAGAAATCTTCCCTTCGTCCTTTTCTTTTCACAAAAAACCCAACAATTCTCCACCTCGGCGAAGATTCAATAAATCTAAGCCGACACCAAGAATAACACAAGTCACAAACTCCCACACATGTCCCGAAAGACCACCTCGGTTGCACCACCTCATGGTTGCCTATGTACCCTTCTTCTAAGGGATCAAGCCATCGTAGTTCACTTCAAGATATACTATCAACTCGAAGGAAGAATGTGGACCAAATCTAGGCAATGATAGAACTTAGTCCCTGAAACCACTTTAGTCAACATGTCAGCCGGATTATTGCTAGTATGAATCTTCTTCAATAAAATCTCACCATCTTCAATAATGTCTCTAACAAAGTGATGTCGCACATCAATGTGCTTTGTATGAGCATGATAAACTGAGTTCTTTGCTAGATTTATGGCACTTTGATTATCACAATAAACCATAAGCTGATCCTGCACAATACCCAAGTTTTTCAACATACCTCGTAACCAAATGGCTTCCTTAAAGGCTTCAGTCACAGCCATATATTTAGCTTCTGTCGAAGACAAAGCAACAAGAGATTGTAATGTAGACCGCCAACTAATAGGACCACCTGCCAATGTAAAAACATATCCAGTAGTAGACCGACGTCTCTCTATTTGACCATCATAATCAGCGTCCACATAACCAACACAAAACTGATTCAAATCCCTTCCCTTCTGAAATAGTAAACCAACCTCCACACTACCTTGAATGTAGCGTAAGATCCATTTCACAGCTTCCCAATGTTTCTCACTAGGATTATGCATGTACCTACTGACAGTGCCAACTGCATGCCCAATGTCGGGCCTTGTACATACCATCGCATACATCAAGCTACCAACCGCACTTGCATATGGATAACGTGTCATGTAAGCACGTTCCTTATCAGAATTAGGAGACATAGAAGCATTCAAGTTAAAATCTTTTGAGAGAGGTATACTTACAACTGTACCAATCTCATATTGGTTAAATCTCTGTAGCACCTTCTGTAGATAGGCCTTTTGAGATAACTACAATCTTCCATTATCTCGTTCCCTCTGAATTTCCATGCCAAATATCTTTCTCGCATTACCAAGATCTTTCATCTCAAACTCCATAGACATAGTGTTTTTCAATTTGTCTATCTCCACATTGCTTTTAGAGGTTATGAGCATGTCATCAACATATAAAAGCAAATAGATAAAAGAACCATCATATACCTTGCGAAAATAGACACAAGGATCATATGGACTTCTTGTGTACCCTTGCCCAAGCATAAACCGAGTAAACCATTGTCTTGGAGATTGCTTCAACCCATACAACGATTTCTTCAATTTATACACCAACTTGTCATTACCCGCATCTTTATACCCACTCGGCTGAGTCATATAGATCTCCTCATCTAGCTCACCATGTAGAAAAACAGTTTTCACATCGAGTTGAGCTAACTCCAAATCAAATTGTGCTACCAAAGCCAATAGGATGCGAATGGAGGAATGTTTCACAACCGGAGAAAAAAATTCATTATAATCAATTCCCTCCTTCTGAGCATAGCCTTTTGCCACCAATCTTGCTTTGAAGCATACATTTTCACCAGGAGATCCATCCTTCTTAGTGTAAACCCATTTGCACCCGATTGCTTTCTTTCCCTTAGGCAACTCCATGAGTTCCCAAGTTTCATTCTTATGAAGAGATTTCATCTCCTCATCCATGGCTTTCTTCCACCTTTCATAATCACAACTTTGCAGTGCTTTACGAAAAGTTTCTGGAATACCCTCATCAACAACCGAAAGTGCATAAGCTACCATATCATCAGTAAGCCGTTTAGGAACACCGGCATTTCTCTTGGATAATCTAGATGCAATTGGACCCTCATCATTAGGATCCACATGTACTGTATCATCAACCGTCTCATCATCCACCTCATTATCTGTCATGTCATCAGAATCTGTAACACTAGGCACCTCAATACTTGGAACCATCATAGTAGACGTCTTCAAAGATACAGAACCACCTGGGACACGTGGAGATATCTCAGTCTCCACCCACTGCGAAACCTCTTTGGCCTTGCTCTCCACCTGCTGAGAACTCTTAGGCTTCAACATAGAAGCCTCATCAAAAGTCACATCTCTGCTTAGAATTATTTTCTTCAATTCTGGATCCCATAGCTTATAACCTTTTACTCCACTTTGTAGACCCATAAATAAAGACCTCTTTGCACGAGGATCCAACTTACTCTCTCGGACATGATAGTAAGTTGGACACCCAAACTGATGTAGGACATGTTAGGAGTTACTATTTTAATTCTAAGTATGAAATAGGTTCTAGAATATATTGTTTTAGATCTAAGTATATTATATTAGGAATCATTATGTTTTTAGAAGTCGTTTTAATTTAGAAGTCCTTTACTTGTTAAACAAGCTTCTTGCTCTATAAAAGAAGCTCTAGGTTATTGTAATAGTTAGAGGTTGATTATTATTGAATTGAATAGAAGAATTGCTTCTTGAGTTATCCTTGTTTTCTTGCTAGATTATTCATCTTTTCCTTCTTTTTACTTGGTGGATTCCAAGCTTCACGTTCGTCTAGGTTCCTAACCCTATCTTCTCATCTTTTTTGAGAGATTCTTATCTCTTTCTTCTAAGTTCTACATTAAGTGGTATCAAGAGCCTCACTTTCTAGATCCTTATCTAGAAAGCGGTCCGTCGTCACCTTCCGTTCAAGCAGTTTTCGTCCATCCAGATTCAGGAAATTCGTCATCTTTGCAGGCTTGTCCAAGACAGAATACTTTTAACCAGTGTATGTGCTATAGCTTGTTGGAAAGATCTTTGAGTCTTCTTTCTAACCCAATCGACGGTTCGCAATTCAGAATTCTGAGCAGGGAGATACGGTCGTTCTACTACAGGGTGTCGAATCAGATTATTTTTTCTGCAACAATTTTTTTGTTTTCTTTTAACATCCAATGACACCTAATCAACAAGATTTCGTTTCAAAGAAAGATTTTGATGCAGCGATCAATTCTCTTAAAGAAAATCAAGCTACCATGAAAACAGAGTTCAAAACTTCGCATGATTCGTTGAAAGATTCCATTGATCAACTCACACGCCAAATTTCTCAACTTCTCAAAGGTAAGGACAAGATAGATGAAAATATTCCGGTATCTACATCCAATATTCCAACCACCAACATCCCTTTTCCCTCTACACCTATGGTTCCCTCCACCATCCAACCAATTTCGTCTTTTTCTCAAGAGGAGAGTGTTGATTTTAACCTAGCCAACTTATTTAAAGAAGAGGAGTTTATTGCATGTTCTACCTTTCCTACTTATGAAGACCCTTCTGAGTGTTTTTATTCGATATCCATTAATTATAAAGGGAATGTTAAAGCTTTGTTTGGCGACACACACTTCAAATTGATATGTTATCCTTGGATTTATTTCCCTACTCGAAGCCAAAAGAAGGATCATGGAAGTATTATACTCTCGTCTTTAGGAAGTGACTCCCTTGTGATTCCAATGCATAACTCGAGGGCGAGTTATTTTAAAGAAGAGGAGACTGATGTAGGACATGTTAGGAGTTACTATTTTAATTCTAAGTATGAAATAGGTTCTAGAATATATAGTTTTAGATCTAAGTATATTATATTAGGAATCATTATGTTTTTAGAAGTCGTTTTAATTTAGAAGTCCTTTACTTGTTAAACAAGCTTCTTGCTCTATAAAAGAAGCTCTAGGTTATTGTAATAGTTAGAGGTTGATTATTATTGAATTGAATAGAAGAATTGCTTCTTGAGTTATCCTTGTTTTCTTGTTAGATTATTCATCTTTTCCTTCTTTTTACTTGGTGGATTCCAAGCTTCACGTTCGTCTAGGTTCCTAACCCTATCTTCTCGTCTTCAAAGATACAGAACCACCTGGGACACGTGGAGATATCTCAGTCTCCACCCACTGCGAAACCTCTTTGGCCTTGCTCTCCACCTTCTGAGAACTTTTAGGCTTCAACATAGAAGCCTCATCAAAAGTCACATCTCTGCTTAGAATTATTTTCTTCAATTCTGGATCCCATAGCTTATAACCTTTTACTCCACTTTGTAGACCCATAAATAAAGACCTCTTTGCACGAGGATCCAACTTACTCTCTCGGACATGATAGTAAGTTGGACACCCAAACACATGAAGAAAACAATAGTCTGAAGCAGGCTTACCAGACCAAACCTCCATAGGAGTTTTGCCATCAATCGCAGTCGAAGGCAACCTGTTAATAAGGTGACAGGCATACACAATAGCCTCAGCCCAAAACACTTTGCCTAACCCAGCATTAGACAACATACACCGAACTCTCTCCAGTAAAGTTTGATTCATCCGTTCTGCCACCCCATTTTGCTGCGGTGTCTCTCTTACAGTGAAATGGCATTGAATACCCTCATCCTGACATACTTGCAAGAAGGGATCATTTTTGTACTCTCCACCATTATCTGAGCGAAGTACCTTGATCTTTCTGCCAATTCGGGTTTCAACTAACTTCTTCCATTTCATGAAAATCTCTAGGACTTCATCCTTGCTCTTCATGGTGTACACCCACACACGCCTAGAAAAATCATCAACAAAAGACACAAAATAATGCTTACCTCCCCAAGATGCATTCTTGGTAGGCCCCCAGACATCCGTGTGAACATAATCAAGAGCTCCACTAGTATTATGGATAGCCGTGCCAAACTTACTCTTGTCTGCTTGCCCAGAATGCAATGCTCACAGAATTCTAATTTACAGGCGATAGCACCCTTTAACAACCCTTGCTTTATCAATCTTTGCAAGGATTTTTCACCAGTATGCGCCAACCGCATATGCCACAATCGCGTAGTCTCTCTAGCAATCTTTGACGTAACCTCAGACACGGCCACATCACCAGTAATTGTACTACCTTGAAGGAAGTACAAGTTTCTTTGTCGAATACCCTTGAGTAAAATTATTGCACCAGCCACAACCTTTAGAACGCCATGTTCAAGTACCACCTTGTAACCATTGGCTTCTAAAATACCAACCGAGATGAGATTCTTCTTCATGTCAGGAACATATCTAACATTCTGCAGGTTTCTTATAATTCCATCAAACATCTTCAGACGAATGGTACCTATACCCATTATGTGACAGGGTTGATCATTCCCCATCACCACTACACCATTCTCCTGCTCCTTAAAATTAATGAACCATTCCCTTATAGGACATATATGATAAGAAGCAGCACAATCTAAGATCCATTCATTAACCCTAGTATAACAAACCATTGATGAAACGGAAAAAGAATAATCAGAACCTTCATCATCATCTTTAGTATCACATGCAACATTTACCTCAGAGTTTTTCTTTTTGTCCTTTGCCTTGGCTTTAGGACAGTCTTTCTTCCAATGCTCTTTCTCATGGCAAAAGAAGCATTCGTCCTTTGCTAGAGCTCGACCTCTCGACTTTGACCGATCTTTTCCTCTACTACCTTGGCCTTTCCTGTCATTAGACCTTCCTCTTGCCAGCAAGACCTCGGGTGTAGATCCCTTGGACTCTTCTTTGTCCTTCTTCATACACGCATGAGTTAACAACGCTGCAGAAATCTCACCATACACCAATTTTTCTTTCCCATATGTGAGTGTGATAGCCAAGTGTTCATATTCGTCAGGTAACGAATATGAACACTTGGCTATCACACTCACATCTGCTCCTAGATTCACCAAGTCAGCAATTAGCTTGGTAAAATTATTAAGATGCTCCGCCATGGAAATACCTCTTCTCATATCTATTCGATAAAACTTTTGAAGTAGATAGTTTTTATTGTGGATAGTCTTTGTCATGTACTTCTCCTCCAATTTTTGCCACATCTCCTTTGCAGAAGCATCATTCATCACAAGATATTTAATGTCTTGTGCCAAACACGATCTTATGATTCTACAAGCTCGTTTGTTCATCTTCTTCCAATCCTTCTCTTCCACACCTTCTGGCTTATCCTCCAGAACATCTTCTAGGTCTTGTTGACATAGAGCATCCATTACCTCACACCTCCACATACCAAAGTTATTGGTGCCGGTAAACTTCTCTACATCAATCTTTGCTTGATGGAAAACCATTGTCTTGATTTCCCCCTTAGAATCCTTCGAATACAATTCTTTTGCCATCTTTCCACCAACTTTCACGCACTAACCAATCACCAAACGAAGGTAAACAAATCTGAAATTCACACCGGAATTTCAACAAACACCTTCTAGACGCTCAAGGTCTAACCGAGGCTCTGATACCACTTGTTGTGCGCAACGGAAACTAATGCACAAATAAGATGATTGAACTAATGTATGAAAGTAAAACAAAACGACAAAATCAAACAAGCAACCACACACGACACAAGATATACCTGGTTCGGCAACATGCCTACGTCCACAGGGAGAAAGGATGATGTTTTTCTTATCGAGACAATTGTACAAGCCCTCACGAAGAAAACCGAAGTCTTCTTCCTCACAAAAGTTCTCAAACTCTCTAATGGCTTCTCACAATCTCTCTCTTAGAAAAGTTAGGTTTTTTCCACTTCTATTTGGCTTTATAACATAGCCTTACAATAGACCACGAATTGGGCTTAAACAGGCCCATATAGCACAAAAGCAAAGGAGGACGTACGTACGTCGAACGAACGTTCGTACGTCAAACCACGAAGAAGGTATCTGTGATACGGGACGTACGTACGCCCTAACTACGTACGTACATTCCTGAACTATACCTTCAACGTACGTACGTCGAATACACGTTCGTACGTTCTTTGATCCAAAAGTTATCTGTGATGTTGAACGTACGAACGCCCTAATTGCGTACGTACGTTCCTGAACATAAATCTTCCCTTTGTATCCGCGCTTGAAAACAATTTATATTCATTAAATTAGTATTTCCTGTAATATAATTTTTTTTATTATCAGCTTTCGATCTAACATTTTCTTAGTATTCTTGGCTGCAATTTGTGTTTATTTACTTAAAAAATAAAAAATAAAAAAAAATAAAATTGTGTTTAATTATCCTCTGTTGGATCGGACTCAGACGCTCAGTGGTAGGCTGGATCCATGGGCTAGGGCCCAAAACTGCTATAACTCTGCCAACCTGCATGCACTAAGATTCTAACAACCAATATGCATGAACAGAGCAAAATTTTAGTTTTCAAAGGAATGTCATGCAGTAAGGGCAATTTTAAAAGCAACACAACACTAATTTTCATCGATCGGTTGGTCATTTATGCAAAAATATTCAACAATTTTCCCAACAAAATGCCGATAAATATACAAGTAAGAGAAGCAACACTCATGGAAGTTGGAACTTCTTGAGTTTGTTTCACATACCACAATAGGAAAATTTAACTAACCCAAGAATTCTGTCTTTAAAGACTGTTTAGTAAAAGTGTTTATAAGCAAAATCACTATACTAATTTCTATGTATAGAACAAAGTAATATTGAAGATCACATTGGTTGTTTACTCTAACATAGTTCATGACTTCAATCCCTATCACAAAACTTATTCCTAAGAACAATGTTGTGTAGTAGTTATAGGTCCTACCACCATATCAAAGCACAAAAACCCACTATGAAGAAATGTTTGGTTTTCTTGGATTAGGTTAAGTATATATCATGCTTTATAAAAGAGAAATGTGAACAATATTGTGAAACAATAATATTGATGTGTCAACCACATGTAGTTTGTTTTATAAAATAGTTATCCCAAAGTAAGAAATGTTTGTTGTACTTTCATTTGCTTTATTCTAAGTTAAGCAAAAAGATTAAATTCCTATTTGCTTTTGCCATATTCAAGTAAGAGTTTAAGGAAGAAAAGATAAAACTTGTTTTGGATTATTAAGAAATGAAGATTAGTTTAAAACTGGAATTGTTCATAGGGTTGTACAATCAATGCTGCGAAAAAACGACGTAAACCTACCCGATTAAGGGTGGTTGTACAATGTCGAGAAGAAAAAACGATGTAAACCTACCAAATTAAGGATACCGTGTTTTTGAAATTGACTATGTGTGCGCGCCGAGGAGTAAAATTCAACATGAAACATGTCACATCTCTTATCTGCCATGGAATTCTGATGTATTAATGGAAATTCTTTGTTATTGTGGTCATGGCATGTCTCTTACCATATATGTAAATTTTGATTTTCCAACCTAATCACCTAATGTATTTGCAACATAACAACATTCATGGTCCTTCTTCCTGCATTTGAGATTCAGGTTTGTGTTTTTCATGCTTTATTAGGCATTAAGCCTCCTTTGTTTTTTTTCATGCATCTCTGCTTGATAAACCCAAACTTGGCCCAAACAATGATCATCTCTGCTACTAATCATAGCCCTGTTCCTCATCTAGACAGCAAGAGAATGTTGTCGTCCCCTGTATATATTGTACAGTTTATATATGACAGTATGGGACGACAAGTATCTTGCCGTCTAAAAGCTTAACATAGTGTTGAAATGTGCTTCTATATTTAAAAGCGCAGATCCACATTTTCGTTATGAGAGAGCTTTTTAGAAGCCGGGGTTGAAGTATTTTCAGGTTTTAATGATCTTCGGCATGTCCATTACATAAAAAAGAGAATACCCTAGCTCTACGCGGAAAAGAAGAAGAATTATATCAGATAGTGATGGCCATAAGGCATTTACTGTATTGGTTTATGCATTGAAGGTTTCATCATTTAATCCCCATTTTGAAGCTATGCAATAGTATGTTCATGTGGTCCCTTATAATATATAGTTTCCAATTTAAATTTTTTCTTGTGTCAAAATAACTTGTTGTGTGTTAAAATCATTTATAGGACTTATAGATACCTAGCTACATGATGAAATCAGTGATGTTGTACTTGAAACTAACATTGTGGTCCTTATATACAACTTATATCTTATAAAGATTTTCCAATTGGAATCTTAAAAGTGTTTTCACCTCTGTAACAGCAAGAAAGCATAAACAAACTTCTTAGTTAGATCTGAAGACATATATGCAGAAGGTTTCAAGAAAAAGTTAAGCATTCATATGTACTATCTAAGCTATATATATGATTGGTTTTATTACATAAGTTTTAACAAGATCACAAGACAAGGTAGTAAGGATGTTCTTTTCATCTATGAATAGATATGTGTAACAATAATCTTTGGAATTTTACTACAATTAACTTCACATTGTTAGGTGGGAGAAAAATATGAGTCAAAGCTTACTATCTTGATGTTTCAACATGAACTACTTTGGTTAGGAAACTGGTTACTTAAATTAGAGGGATTCTGTTTATGATTTAAGTAAAACAGATTTTATTGGAAATGACTGATGTAGATTGATCAACATGGAGAGCAAAATATTTTGGTACTAGTAAATTTATGTTTGATCATTTAGACCTAATCTAAAGATTGAGTCAAGTTAGCATTTGAAGCACCAACAGATTCGAAGGACTGGGTGTAAACTCGACAAAACCGAATTTCACCTAATTCAGTATGACCACCAATTATATCATGAATGCTGGTCAAAATATTGCAGTCACAATGGAAAGATGAAATGATGAATGTAAGTTAGAAATTTGCAATTTTTGGGTGCAGGATTCTAGTGACAGAGCTGGAAGGTGTTTGGTACATATGCATATAGTTTGAGTCACAACTGCAGAGCTGGATTTCCCTGGTTTACCTAAAAATACCTAATACATATAGCTTGAGTGAGTCGTTAATCAGCAAACCTTCGCACATTAGGTTTTTTGTGTTCCGTAATTTTCAGTACTAAATGCCATTTCAGCCTGACATGAATACATCTCAGCGTGAGTCATATGTATGAGTTTTCAAGCTGACATGGTGTGTTTATAGGTGAAATTTCATCCATAGGTTGAAGTAGAATGGCCCTTTGAAATAGTGTTCAATTTGTACCGATTCTCCACTACAAAGTTAATTTTAGGTGCAGACACATTCTGTTGCGGAGTTAAATTCTTGTCTAGCTAGTAAGAAAACAGTAAGTACCAATGCCCCCACCCTTGATAATAAACAGCACCATGGTGGCTCTCTTGATTTGAGACATTCATCACGTAAAGCCCAAACTGACCCAATAATAATAATTTTACACGAAAAGATGGATCGGATTTTTATCTCCAGAAAGTGCAATCCGAGTCATATTTCATAGGCATGGCCACAGTTGTCCGTGAAGCTATATTGCGGGGATAGTCATGTACTAGGTACAAAGATGATCATTACCATCTGGAACGGCAGGAAAGCAAATCCTATATGATGAACTTCCAGCATTTACCTAATCGATATTATGTAGCTTGAAATCAACGGAAGTTAATATCCTGCCCTAGACTGTATGGAATTGATACGTGCTGATGTAAAGCTATACTACATTGTAATCGAACAGAGTTCATAAAGGTTCGCGTATGGTAGATGAACTCATTGACATTTTTTGATCAAATGAGAAATTAAGATGAAGAGGTAAAGAATCATTTTCATCGATATAAAGGACCACAGGCAACATATTGATTTTGTATAACAAACAGAACTACATTGTCTCGGCCACGTCGAAGTATGGTCCCAAATTAGTCTTTCTAGTTCACCATACCCCACCTCCCATCACTACAACTGCACCTATCCCTATTTGAACTTATATTAGAATTAGGAGCTTTCTAATTTAAACCATTTCTAATTTCTGCATCTTTTTTTCCTTTTCCTTTTTCTTCATGTTTTCAAATTTTGCTTCTTATGTGTTCTTGTAGTCAAAAAGATTGAATTAGCCATTGGTACTTCGTCGCTATTTTACTTAGGACGAAACTTCCCTGCTTTAATGTTAAGAAAGAAAAAAAAAAGTAATGTCCAAAGTGCCGGGTACAGGTGCTTGTAGAATTAATGTAGACGCCTGATCAGATCGGAAGGTTTTGCAATGTACTGTGCAAATAAAGTTCCGAAATGAACTTTGATCCTATTTCAACCCAAAAAGGATAAAGGATAAAGTGCGTAGTTCTGGATAGGATAGACTTTTTGTGTTATAGACTTTTCTAAGATGGTGGTTGATAAGCTAGCACCATTGTAGTGCTGCAATTGTGTTAAGAGGCATAATCTTTTGATCTTCAAAAGTTGTTCATGAAACATGTATTAGGGAAGAATATGATAGGAGTGAATTTTCTCAAACCTTCAAGAATAAGTTTGGAAGGTCGCACTCGGCCTTTGGCAATGCTGAGGCTTTTTACTTCACTTTCCAACTCTAGGGATATCTAGTCTATAGGACTGAGTCTAAATTGTGGCAATGCTGAGGCTTTTTACTTCACTTTCCAACTCTAGGGATATCTAGTCTATAGGACTGAGTCTAAATTGTGGCAATTGCATGCTACACTACATTGGCTAGAGATTCATGACTAATCATGTGGTAAAATGCCGAGAAATTGTAGTGGGTGTTAAAATCGGCGCCTGGAAGGAGATGGTTTTCGGTATAGGTGTAACAAGATTAATGTGTCGGCTGCTGAAACTTTTTTACATCAAATTCTTCCAGGCCAATGAAGTACTAATTGAGAGAATGCTTTGGGAAAATTGCAGAGTTGATATGGCACATATTATGTGCCAAGTTACACATATTGATAGCTAAGAATGACCAGAGTTTGCTTAACAGAAAGATCCATTGAATGATGTAAATTGTACTGAAGCAACAGGTCTACAACACAACATATACATGAATTAGATTTCATGAGAATTGATTCATTTCACCACTTTATATGGTCACAAAATGCTATGAATCTTACAAGGAATTACAAACGGTGCTCCCCAGTCCCTTCCCCACCAACTCAAATGACGTCGCCTGTTGTCCCACCCCCATGCCTTCGAAGGTTCAAAGTTGGCACCAACAAAGTGCGCGAGACTCAAAAATGTAATGGTCAATACTGCTCAATATTATGAATCCTCATTCTTTACAAATGTAAATCTGTTTTACTCAAAATAATTTGTTACCTTGGGGATCTATGCCGAGTTCAATATTCCTATCTTTTAGAACCTTTTATCTAGCACCAATACTTTCTCAATAGTGTACTGCACTACTACTGCAATAATTGGTCTATTGATGATCAACAATATGTAATTCAATGTTTGTTATTAGGTCATCTTCAGATTCCAACAATGTGCCTTGTTTCATTTTTCTTTTTTCTTACCAAACATGTCTTACCATCTCATCTCTACCATCTTACAATCCATGAAAATACAGTATGTCTTCTAAGTTTATAATAGTGAATATTAGGCAATCGCTTATCTAATGTCATATGAACACCTTAGGTTGCTTTATAAGTGGATCAATCGCGTATCGAATGGAAACAATTCTAGACCAATTTAACGATCAACTGGATTTGTCGACTAACAACTTGTCCTAATTTCACAAAATTAAACTCAAGTAAACGCAATCGTTTGACACGGAATTAACATGAATATTTGACCTATGAATATAACAAATTTTACATTAACAAGGCATAGATAGATTGTGATATGTAAATGTGGACTATATGTCTACAACACAAACAAATTATGTAACAAAAGATGTCTCAAATTGTAACATACCGCACATAGTTCTTCTCTCTTTCTTACCATAAATGAACCAAAGAATGGTGAAAAAGAAATGCAGGCTGTCACATGGCATAGTAGATAGACAATAATACAATAAAGCCAAGCACAAAAAAGATTAAAATGAGAGAGAGAGAGAGAGAGAGAGAGAGAGAGAGAGAGAGAGAGAGAGAGAGAGAGAGAGAGAGAGAGAGATGTCATAGTCCCTTTCTTAATGAAAATTTAACATAGGAACAGAGAGAGCAGAAACAAAATCTTAAATAAAAAGAAGCTTGAAATCCCATAAAAACAAAAGATAGAAAGAGAGAGAGAAGAGAGTTGAGTGTGCAAGTGCAACTCAGTTCAGTTCAAAAACGTCTTATTCACTCCATTAAAATCTCTCTTTCCATAAGTCCTTTTCTCCCCTTCTTCTCTCTTCTCTTCCAATGCCTCATCCATCACACACATCTATTGGAAATGGATGGTAATTATAATTAATAATCTTCTCTCTCTCTCTCTTTCTCTCTTTCTTTTTCTCTATATCTTCTCTTGATCTCTCTCTCACTCTCTCTTTTTACCTATATGTTCTAGTTCTAAACAAACTACTTTCTTAAGAGTAAGAGCCATAACATAGTAAGAAAATGTATAAATGTTAATTATATAGTTATAAGGTCTACTTCAAATTTTATAAATACCCTTCATTCCTTTTTCTGCATCTCTCTATTACAAACAGATTGCTTGAAAAAAAAAGGCGATAAAAACCGTTTTCTCTATTTTTTTTTTTTTTATTTGTAGTTTCTTCAAAGGGTCAGTAATCAGTATAATCTAAGTAGTCCAAAAAGTTTAACATGTACTGAATTTGTTGTTGTAACCATTTTTTTTCTAATATGTTTGATATGATTTTTCAGCTTAATCACGGATTTTCCGAGTCTAGCAATTGCGGGTGATTCCCCCCAAAGAAAAATGGGAAGAGGAAAGATTGAAATTAAAAGGATCGAAAACACTACTAATCGACAAGTTACATTCTGTAAGCGTCGAAATGGATTACTGAAAAAAGCTTATGAATTATCTGTTTTATGTGAAGCTGAAGTAGCCCTTATCGTCTTCTCTAGCCGCGGTCGCCTTTATGAGTACTCTAACAACAGGTCTAGTACTCTTAATTTACTTTGCATCATATGTACAAATGTTGGTCTGCTTTTTTTTTTAATGTTGAGATCATGAGCTTATTTGTTAGATCTTAATAATAATATAGTTTTTCATGATATTTGCATAAGTTTTTGTAACAAAGATTCACCCATGTATGAGTTTATAATTTATATATGTTTTAGTTCTTTGTTTGGTTAGATTGATAGATAGATCTGTTTGTAATAGATGGAAATAGAAGTGTTAGTAGGGAGTTAGGAAGGTTTCTGGTCTGGGAAATTTAACATATCTCTCTTTGTTTGCTATTTCTTCTCTTTCCTTCCTTTTTTTTTCATTCTTCATAATACCTTCAACACTTCTTTCTCTCACTTGCTTTCTTTTAGTACTACTTCAAGTTCATGGCACACACTTTAGTTTAAGAAAGCCTGCAAGAAAGCTGTCTTGTGGACTTGTGGTTGTGGTTGTGGTCTCTCAATACATTAGTCTATATTTTTTGCCATTTTTTTTTTTTTTTTTTTTGAAATTTTAATAATTAATGGGAATATTTAAAAACATATGTACAAGGTTTCTAACCAATCAAATCATATATTAGGGTTCATTTTGAAAGATGGGTAGTTTTTTTTGTTTGTTTTTTTTCCATTTTTGGACGATTTTACCCTTTTATGAAGAGACTTCTTTGTTTGTTCTCTTGTGGTTAGGTTTGTATATGAAGAGACTTCTTTGTTAAAATTTTGTTGTACATAAATGTTAAAATCTCTTTGTCTTTGTTACGAATCTTTGGTCACGTCACACATGATTTTTCCAGTTCTTCTCTTTCTGACAACAATGTTATCATCATTTATGTACTACTTACTCTCTCTCTCTCTCTCTCTCTCTCTCTCTCTCTCTCTCTCTCTCTCTTTACTTTGGGTGAAAAATCAAGAACATTGCTTCAAATGAAAACAGCATTTTTCTCTTTAGATCTATGGTAGTTGGTGAAAAACAACTTTGGGTTTTTTGTCATTTAAGTGCAATTAAACTCAAGTGTTTGATACTTAGATTCATCATTCTTAGCTTTTTAATCTTTTGGTTTTTTTTTTCATAAACATGTAAAAAGACAAACATTGGTCTTTTGGAGAGGTTGTTTCTACTTTCTACTGTCTAGAGATCTGTTTGTGAAGTTTTATTAATGGTTTAAGGGTACCCTAGTATAGGGTGTTTGGTTTTGATTTGAGGACATTTTTGAGAAGATTACAAAGAGAGTGAGAGATAATGCAAATGGCAATAGACTACTTTAGTGAAAGTAACTTTATGTGTTGGATTCATGTTATTGGTTCCTTTTTTACCTCTCACTTTCTCTTCATAAGCTAGATAGCCTTCTGATCTCTTTCTGAACAACTGAGAAGCTGAAGGCTGAACACAGTTTATACAGACCATCATACAAGAGAGAGAAAAAGATACATAGAGTTTTAAACCAATAAAAAGAGAGAAAGAATGAACCAATAAGAGAAGAGAATGACTGTTGGACTTGGAAGTAATGATAGCAAACCTACATCTCTGTTTAGTACACTTAAGACAAAAACAAAACAAAATTTAGAACCAAAGAACTTAGAATATAATTCATATGGTGTTGTTTAACATAAAAAGAAGCTAAGTAAGTAAGTATAGATAGAGAGAGATAGAGTTTAAATTCTGTAAAGAGAAAGAGAAGAAGGTACATTAACAGTTCTGCAAACCAATAGGAAAGTTGTACTTTTCTTTGAGTTCTTTCATTTCATGTATGGGGGAGTGTACAAAACTTGATGTGATGACAGAAAAAAGTGACATTAAAGTTCTGATGAAATAGCAGAATAGAGATATTTTATTAAACCAAGGTGGATAATAGAGTGTATTTAGTGCAATTAACCAATGGATAATTTAGGGTATGTACACATGTCATTCATATGGAGGTGGAAATATTCAACCAATCATATTGTGGGATCTTGTGCCAGCTTGGCAGTAGGGAACCAATCAGTTCTCTCGACGAAACTAAGGTTACAGAAGGCTTTGGGAAAGGTGGAAATTTTTTTTTTTTTGTATATTTAATACACATTATAGCACAACCTGACTACTCTCTATCAAGTCTTTTCAAATGTTGGTTTTTCCTTAAAACTTATTTTTTAAGGTTGCAGTGTACATTAAATCTTGACTAGGTGGTACATTTCCTATATGTTACATCAACTTTATTTTTCAACATTGAATTATCATATATTTTGGATTTTAATAATTACTGTAAAATGTTACATTAATGGTAATTTGATATGCATTATTTTTGGTTAGTTACTGTAGTCTTTGATGCATTATAGATTCAACTGTATATGAATTGTTAATTTTATTACTTGATAAGATGATGGCATGATATGAAAATAATGTTAGCGCGATGCAAGATTAATTTAAGCATTATTTATAAATCTGAGGGTACTATTACTGATTTACTATATAGGTTGGTCAGGTACTCAGGTTCTTCCTTGCACTATTGAATTAATAACTTTGATTCTTCAATGCAAAACCTGACCTTCAATCCAATGTGGAGTTTATGTAAAGCTATAAAATCAATTGGGATGTGGAGAACTAAAATCATTTTCTTAGAATAATTATGATTGTCGATTGATTGACTTTGTTGTGCACTGATCATTGGCTACATGCCTAGATAAGCATGGTAATTAAGTAGAAACTAATTAAACAAGACAATTGTTTCATCTGATTTTCATTAATTTCTTGAGTTTAGAGCATTGTGATTGCATATGAATTGATCAAATTTC
Source organism: Aquilegia eximia (assembly GCA_023053565.1). Lineage (NCBI taxonomy): Eukaryota > Viridiplantae > Streptophyta > Magnoliopsida > Ranunculales > Ranunculaceae > Aquilegia > Aquilegia eximia. The sequence goes on from JALIGU010000005.1 coordinate 23,238,612, forward strand.
ATATATTTTTAAGCCTTCATAGGACTTCAATACACTTGAAATCAATTATTTGCAAAATCTAGCTTTTACTTAAGCATCCAAATTTTAACACTTGGCGCTCTTACAAATTACAATGCATAAACTCAGTGTTAATGTGGTTTCTCTGCTTTGTGTTTAGGTAATTGAAGTTTGGAGATGGTTTTCTCTTCTGCTATAACATGAACATTAAAGGATCAACTGAAAACCACAGATCGCAGAGAGGCAAATTAATAAGAAAGACGTAACAAACAAGTACTATACAGAACACATTTAGGACTAAAGGAAGCTCTTGGACTATATGATCCATGACAAGTATCCATTAAAAATATCAATAAGTCCTTAAAAAGCTGAAACCATGCTTGCAAGATTCCGCCATGGAGGGAAGTAGTAGTGGGAGAAGATTTGAATTTATCTTCCGAAACTGTATTACTAAGGTTTAACGTTCGATGATCAGTCTGGAAATTCGTAGACTGGCATACATAGTTGCATCGTCATGTATAGACCAAGAGATGACAGAATGTGGTCATGTAGTGATGAGTATAAGGCACATTAATTGCTTTAAGATCAGTAATTAAAGACTGGCCATACCTGTAGTTCCATAGGCAAGTTCCAGCTTACGACATGATTGTTAACAAGATGATCATATACATATGTGGCCTGCAAAGGTGACAATGTTGGTACACCGGCATTCATAGATCGGATCAGATTTGAGCTTGGTAAAATACACGGAGAGCAAGCTTTTTTAGAATAAATTGTCGGGTGATTTAGGTTTTGGTCACCATTTTTTAGTATAAATTAGGTTTTGGAGCCGGTTTTTTTCTTTATTAGGGTTTAGAGCTCATTTTCGAACCAACAACTAAAAAAACCCGGTTGAACCGAAAATATTTTCAAAATACCTAAGTTTACCCCTGAAACTCACGTGATCTGCACGTGATCACTAACCCTAATATAATTTTGATCAGGGGTATTTTGGCCATTATAAACAATTACTTGGGTCAATTGTCGGTTCAGCTCTAAACCCTAATAAAGAAAAAAACTGGCTCCAAAACCTAATTTATACTAAAAAGTGGTGACCAAAACCTAAATCACCCTAAATTGTCGAACATTGATCTGTTTAGAATTTTGAGAGGGTTGAGTAAATGTTTCTATATGGGCTAGGCATAGTGATGTATATACTTGGGTGAAAGTCGAAAGTATTTGAAAGATTAGGGGTTTGACCAAGAGCCTAGTTTCATAGAAAAACAATATTGAATATTTCTACACAAAATCAATACAATGTCCTTAGAATTGCACTGTACAAACTACCTAACTGCAGTTGCCAATGGCCTTTGCCCTCCTATCCATTTTTTGTGATATAAATTTCTAAGCATATCACCTAGGTATGAGGTGATATGCTTTGATACTGTTATGAGTTGGACTATTTGACATTATTCCTTTCTAGTGTATTGGTTTAAGCTCATTACCTTCTTCATTGAATTGAGATAGAAGGCTATTTATAACATGTCCTAACCTAAATCCTTTTCATTTTAATACAGTGTCAAAAAAACAATTGAGAGGTACAAGAAGGCTTGCACAGACTCTACCAACTCTGGATCTGTTTCTGAAGCTAATGCACAGGTAAATTATCACTACTTTTTGGCGGTCCCTGAAAGACTACATTGCAATAAAATAAAAAAATCGATAATGACTTTGTGCACACGATTGGTGATCTAGTAGGGGTCACATCATTTTAGTACTCAATCAAATAAAATGGAAAATGTCTCAAACTCGACAAGGAAATATTGTTGATTACCTTCATTTTTTGCTTTAAAGTCATTAACTCTAGTCCTTAATTTATATTGATAAGAAGCAACCACCAAGTGCCTTAGACCAGAATAAATTTGCATTATGTTTTGTCAAAGCAACACCCAAATCTTGGGTTACAGGGTCCTTCTCACTACCTCTTCAGTGTTTATTATAAACTTTTGAAGCCTAGGGAGCAACCACACCACACATTGTTGCCCATTCTAGATTAGACAAACATATAAATCTTTCTAATATGGGTGATTATATTTTATAACTTCTTGTCTTCATTGTGTTGTTTATAATCAAGTTGCATGTTAAGAACTTATTTGCGCAAAGATGTATTATGGGACAGTAAATTTCTTCAATGAAAACTTTTGCATTAGCTTGTCAGCAAGGAGATATGCGCTGGAAATAAGCCATATATATACCTACATAAGCACAGAGTATCAAAATCGTACAACTCACGAAGCATGCAACTACCATTGTAATAGAAGGATCGTCTTCCACTCATATACAAATGACAATGATCTTTTTCTTATGCTTTATTGTCTTCCACATCTTTGTTGTGTTCTCTATGTGTGTGTATGGATTGTGATTGATATGGCCATCAGAAAGATGCCCACTAGCAACATGAGTAATTTTTTTCATAATTGATACTATCTTTGTTTTCCATCTGTTCTTTATGAGCAAGCTGGTTGTTTTTAATGTTACAGTATTCGATGTAAGAGATAGCAGATAAGTTTTTGACTAGCAAATACTAGATACCATGCTTTCTGACCTATCAAGATGAACAACTATATGCACTTTACTTAGTTATAACTATTTCAATTTATATGTTGATGACCAATATGGTTATCTAATCATCCAACTGTACTCATTCATCTCAGTTTTACCAGCAAGAAGCGACAAAACTGTGTAATCAGATAGCCAGTTTACAAAACCATAACAGGTAATTCGATAGAATAAAAAAATTTCTATTGTTCTTAAATGTTCATGTTCCCATCGTTCAACATTTTGATAATTAGTACATAAATACTTTCTTCCACCAGGAAATTGGTGGGAGAGTCTCTCAGTAATCTCAATATCAGGGAGCTCAAGCAAATCGAGAAAAAGATTGAGGGTGGCATCAGCAAAATCCGAGCCAAAAAGGTGATCAGTATTTGGTTGTCCTTTCTTTTTTCTTGTATCTTTCTACTTATCCTGTTCAGATTCTGCGGAATAAACACTAAGTATATGTGTATACCCTCTTACCAATGATGTTTATTGTACCAGAATGAACTGCTGTTTGCTGAGATCGAGTATATGCAGAAGAGGGTAAATATAGCTTCCAAGTCGTCTTTAAATGTTGGGCATTTATATTAGTGATAGTCTATTTTATTGAAGCATCCCTATTTCTCAATTCCTGATTATGTCTTTAATCTACTGACTGTATATATATTTTGCAGGAACTAGACTTGCAGACTGACAATAAGTATCTCAGGGCAATGGTATCTCTCTCACATAGCTCATACTCGGCTTTATGATTGTACTTATTGTTGTAACAGATAAGTTAATGGTGTCAAATTTTTGTGTATAGATTGCTGCAAACGAGAGAGCCCCTGAACATATGAACCTGATGCCTGCAAATGAATATCACGCCCTGTCTTCTGCACCTTTTGATTCTCGGAACTTTATGCCTGCAAACCTATTGGATCACAATAACAATTATTCTCGCTCAGATCAAACGACACTTCAACTTGGGTAATTCTATTACACATACATATATACAATATGCATGACGACACACTTCAGTGCAACATGGTTTTGATTATATTGTAAATAGCAAAGTGATGAACCATTTGCATGCCTACTCTAGCAGTGAACAAGAGACAAGAGACTATAATTAATGTCAGGGTCTTGAATTGATTGTGCCGCCTTGATTTAAGGTTATATGTTTAACTTTGGATGCAGGTGATATTCTGTGAAAGCTATTGCTGCCCGCTGTCTTTATCTCTCCCTATCTTATAAATGTAGATCAAATCTACTATCCTATTTCCTAAAGACTGAGAGGTATCTTGTATTGATAATGCTAAGAACCAGATGTTTGAATTTGTGTAAAAGTGAGGGACTTAGCATTTTGTATGTTTAGATAAACTCTATAACTTGCCTTGCAACTGGGACTTTGTTATTATTTAGACTATGATGGTCTCCCATGTGGTATGGTATTAATCCATATATGGTTGCATATAACAGACTTCATGCACATATATAATGAGCTCTATAAATGGCATGGATGGTAGAAAAATTTCATGAAAGGATGCCTAAGACTTGCGGAAATTTTGTAGCTTTTTGCTAGGTGGAATCACCTGTACTTTTGCATAGGCAAAATGTTTGTGTTTGTAAATCCCTGAAGATTTGATGTTTTCAAATTTTACTCTTTCTTTGTCAAGACTCTCAAACAGATAGAAATCGAGAAAATTTGCTGAAAAAGAATGCTAGTATGTAGGCATTGCGCATTGTGATCGAGTTGCATGTATGCAACTAAAAAACATATTTGGTCTTCAAATTCCAAGAAAAACACCTTGCTTTAGGATCTGAAAGCATGTCTTTAAGTGAGATTATTAGTAATAAATAAATTGAAAAAAAAAAGTAAATCTATAAAAAGTGATAGTATTAGCAAAGCACTAATCTCTTTACATGTTTAACAGAATCTAAAATAAGTAGAATGCGGGTTTTCTAGAGCCAGATCAAGCGGGGATTTGGAATACTTCCAAGATTTCTGGCTGATCGAGCACTACGTCCACCCCTTTGGCCCTTTCCAAGCACATATGTCTGCCCCAAAGTTGACTTATTTTCTATGGTGAGATAGAATGATGGAGTGTGCCTTATATATGTTGTAATTTGTTCTAGCTAGAGCTCCCATACCTTCCAAATTTCCAATGAACTTTGTTACCCCTGAATCAGTGTTTTTGGATCTCCTTCCACTCGTATTTTCAGCCATCCCTACAGCCCTACTCAAAAGCTTTCTGGATGCCATTAATCTGCTGCAGACTTGGTATTAATGTGGTTCGTAGTAACTCCAAACCACCGATATAGACTCCCAACAACTTCTCGTTGAACATGGTTCATTGGTTTCATATCTGTAGTTGACAAGAAAAATGGCCTACTTCTCCTTCGCTGCGCTCCTAGACAAGTAGACAGCTTGAAAGCGGGAAAGAAGCAACCTGAGACTGTTCCGGGTGAGCTCCATAGACTACACCCCATCCAGCTCTACAAGGATTACCCTTAGTTTTCTTTTGGAAGAAATTATATAAAGGATTCATGGATGCTATTATTTTGACATGAAATTATATACACCTAGCTTTGGTAGAATTGTCGTGTTGTTATTGCTTTAATAATTTAGATTGATGCAATATTTGGAATGCATATGGTAGTTTGTTTTGATTTTACTATCATGCCTCGGAATCAGATTAATTGATTAGCTGGGATTTGCATTTGTATTATTTAGGGTTATAGCATTAGTTATAGTTATTACATACTCTTTGATATGACACATTGTATCATTTGAATTAAGGGTTGAGTAGTATTGACGCTAGTTTAAACTTCGACTTCAAACCAACAACGGTCATAATTAATCACACTGTACAAACCCTACTACTTGCTCTTCTCAAGCAGCTTCTCTTTCAAGTCGGTCTCTCCCTAGGCAGCAATCGTAGCATTTCTCGTATTTTCTTCTACGAAAAGGTAAGCCCAAACTTATTTTTTCTTTCTTCTTTAGCTTCTTCAATTCTTTCTTTTAATTCATGTTTAGGGTATGCCGATCAGTAGTTTAATGGTTTTCTCAATTTCCTCCCATAACTCGTGAATTACTAATAAGCTAAGCACATTTCATCTTGAAATTCTAGAAAATGTTTTTGGGTCAAAGAAGATAAAATTAGATGAGGATGGAGGTATACCCCCACAAGCATCTTAATTCCTATAATCACTCTTCTAATACAAGATTTGTGCATTTCTAACCTACAATAGGACTATACGAGCTTATATAATATAATTTATATTGAAAGAAAAAAAAAGGGTTAAGTTGATCAGTCTTGACTCATGAGATTAACCTCTTTTTTCATATCATGCACTAAAAATGAGTATTGATTAAAAAATAAAAATAAAATAAAAATTAATAGCATTTAATATTAATCAAAAGTAATGCAGCTGATTTGCGACTCAACTCATACCGCGATAATCCACAATCAAATGTAATGTAACTGGTATTTAATTTGTTCCAGTATAATTTGAACACTAGAGGCCACACTGAAGTGCTACCTAACCTATTATATGTCATTTGCAATTATAAATAAGCCATTTCAATCAACAACCTAGCTTGCAACATAATGTGTTGTAACATGTTTTCATGTATTTGTCATTCTAATCAACAACATAACATTTGTGACTTTGTGTTCAAACTAGCTAGTGTTTGATCACCTGAACAATTGGTGTTAAAAAGAGAAATTATATAAGTTTCAAGATTGTTAGGTTTATGTGAATAGTTAGTTCATAAATTTTGGGATATTGGGGAATATTGAGCAACAAATTTTTATTTTTTTGGACGAAATGCTAAACTTTTATTAACAAGCCAAATAGGCACAATTACAAGAGGCTAACCAAATGTCCGGGCCAGCTTTTGCGCACCTCGACACTCCAATAGCTAACTTTGTAATACAACCTATTACATTGTTAACCGAATGTCGGGCCAGCTTACACGCACCACACTCCAAAATTAACTTTGTATCTACCTTATTGAGCAACAAATATTTCGACTAAGCTTGCTTAATGAATATATACTTCAATCACCGTATCAGCAAGATTCTTGATGATTTGGTAATTATATTTTTTAATTTTTTTATGAAATAAATATCGGCAAAGGACATCTGATTAACCTAAATTTTATGAGTTAACATTTTTTTTTCTATTAACATTATTGTTTAGATAATGTGTAACTTCGTCTTAAAAAATTTCATGTACATCATAGATCATAACTTGTTTGCAAAAAAAAAATGTATATATGGGGTGAGAAAGTATGTGCTTCTGCAGTGCCAATCAAGAAACACTATGTGTTTTTTAATAACTAATTCAAACCCACTAAAATTAACTACACCCATGACCCGTACCCGTACCCGTACCCGTACCCGTACCCGTACCCGTACCGTATATTATATTTTTATTTAAATAAAAATAAGAATAACATATGACATTTTATAATTGGCACCACAGGACCGGATACTTTTTCACCCCACATACTACATTCTGGCCCAACACACTCCAAATACACAATCTGGCCTCAGAACTACTACATTTATTTACAAAGCCTTCTCAGTTCTCACACTGAGTAAAAAGCATAGTCACGCCATTTACTACTACTATTTCACAACATTACAATGAAGATCACTTGTGACCCATTTTCATACAATAACATGTATATATATATACATTTTCATTCAGATACCATCATGGTTATGCAATAATGCAAATAAGCTGTTGGGCGCTATGCAAAATAATGATCGATAAGTTGTTGGAGGATATTGAAGTGTTAGCCTTTTATTTTATAACAAACTCTAATCTCTATAGCATTAGGGTTTTATTGATTTTACAATCTAATGTTTATATGTATTGATTATTGAGGTAGATATTCAGTTTTAGTTTAGTCATTTCAGTATTAATATCAAATTTATAGAATAAAATAAATAATATAATAAATCACTATATTAACAAGTTTTATTTATTTATTCTGGTAAATTTGTACTTTTGTCAATTCATATTAAATTATGAATTTATTTATTTACAAATGAAAAAAAAATTAAATTCTGGCTTAGTCTATAACTAAGTTCAAAAAGTCCAAAGGCCGTAATACATAATATCAAAATATCATTTACGATGAAAAGCATCTTCACATCAAACTTTTTAATCACTTCGAAAAGATTTATGCTTGTTTAATTCATTTACAAAAACTTTAGTTGGTCAGTTATGACTCATGAGATTAACCATTGTTGCTATAAATATCATACAATGAAAGTGAGTTGTGTTGGCCACACCACCATGATACAACTTATATAGTTATATATATAAGTAATGAAATTTAAGTTTTCATAATGTAGACAGGTTATTTACATATATGTGTACTAGGGCTTTTTTTTGTTACACATTATCTAAGGTATTCGAGGAAATTGAAGGGTGTTAAGTTTACCGATGGTTCGCCAACCTCTTAGAATTTTAGACACACGGTTCCATTAGATCATGGTTTAAGAAAGAATTTGAAAACAAACCCTAGTCTTGCTTTCAAAAAACATGGTTTAATAAAATATAACTTTTTGCATTTTGTGCTGATAATGCTTTGAAACTGTATTTTGGGCCCAAACACTCTCAAAGCTAGCCCACTAATATAAGGGTGCAGAGCTATGGTAATATATTATTATTATTATTATTTATTTAAAGATTGTTCTTTTATGTATATAAATCAAAGCTCAAGAACACAAACAAGATCCCCAAGAGCATACTCATGGAAGGGATTACAGAAACAAGGCTTATCCTTAAACAAGGGTACATATACACTACCACTGTTTCAGAGCATATAATGAAGATGAGGTGTGTGACTCATTTTCATACGTTTACAATGCTTTCTCACACTACCTAGATACATACAAATATATATATATATATATATATATATATATGCAAAATTTTCAGTCAGATCGACCATCGTGGTTATGCTAAGGTGTTGGAGGATATTGAAATTAAGATTGTTTGTCATCGATCAGGGTTTTATTGCCAGTGCATGGCAGGATGGGGAATGGAATTGTAGGAATGTATTTGCTTTTAAATTACTCATTTTGCTGTTAATAGAGTATTAAACAAAAAAAAATATATATATATAATATAATATATCAAATAATAGTCTCTTTGTTAACTATTTTTATTTATTTATTTATTTCGATAAATTGGTACGTTTGTCAATTGACTACATTAGGAATTCATTACGAATGAAAAGCTAAATTAAGCATGGTCTATAATTAAGTTCATAATCAAGATATCATTATTTTTTATTTATGATCGAAAAACTAAATTGTGGATTGGTCTCTAACTAAGTTCAGAAGTCTAAGGGCCATGATACCTGTATCTGTATTTTATGCATGTCTAACTCATGAGATTAACCACTGTTGTTTTCATATCATACCAACGAAGTGAGTTGTGTTGGCCACACCACCATTAGATTTAACAATGAATATATAATGAAATTTGAGTTCATAATGTACACAGCTTAATTATTCACATATGTTTGTACTACAGTGTTTTATTTATTTATTTAATTCAAAATAAATTTTAGTGATAAAAAATTGAGAAATTATACAAAGTTAGAGGACAAGCAGGCTATAAACTGTGTTGCAGACCCTTTTTATTTTATGAGATATGCTAGCATCACAGATCTGTGATGCTTGAGAATCACAGAATTTCTAAAAGACTGTCACGTACAGATGTGAGAAAGGGAGAAGGTTTTAGCCGGTTCCAACTTTCTATTCACAAAGAAAACAAAGAGAGAGAGAGAAAGAAAATAGGAGTAAAAATTGAAAAAAATAAATTATACCAAAAATAAAAATAAAATCACATCTCTTCCTTTTTTTTGATGAGGTCTTTAATTACTTCCCTGATCACTACAATATATTCATCTTTGAAGCTGTTGGTCGTCAATGCAACTGCAAGACACTCTTTGTATATGATGTATGTGTTGTACTTGTTAGCTATTATTCTGTACATTTTCGGTATGGTGTATTACGGTACATTTGCTTGTACACCACACAATCTTCCACGTGGACTCAAGTGGAAACTTGCTACCGGTTAGTCTAAAGTTAACAAATTTGCTCTTATTGTTTCTTGAATTTTGTCATCCATATAGCAATTTTGTCATCCATACAGCTGTCACCTGTATGTTTGACTGAAAAACTAAAAGAAACAATAAAAATTGCATAACCGGTTACCAAGTTGTCCTAGTCACATTGTGTGGACGAAAATGCTGCTTGCACCGTAATGTACTGAGTTAAAATGTATTGAATAAATGGTTGTTGTACTTGTACATGCTGATCATGGACTGTAACTTGATATCAAAGAAAAAAAAAAAATTGTATGAATCACATCCATGGTTGCACAGAAGAAGATAGAATTTAAGGAGAAGGAGACGAAGAGTTTGAGTAAAGAGAAAATAAGAAAGAGCAAATTTTTTATTTTTGGTTTAATTTTATTTTTTTCTATTTTTACTCCTATTTTCTTTCTTTCTCTTTCTCTGTTTTCTCTGTGAATAGGAAGTTGGAATCGGCTAAAACCTTCTCCCTTTCTCACATCTGTACGTTGGCAGTCTTTCAGAAATTCTGTGATTCTCAAGCATCACAGATCTGTGATGCTAGGATTTCTCTTATTTTATTTTATGTTTTTGTCACATACCATCTAAGGTAATGGAGGAAATATAATTGAATGGTAGAAAACTTGGTGAAACGTGACAATATGCATTTATAAGGTGTTCAGGTTCTAGAGCATGAGCACCAGCTTCTACTAGAAAATGCTGAGTTGCAAATAGCAGAACAAGCTCCTGTTGCAGTGTTGGAATACAAGCCAGCACCACTGTCAATGGTAATAATTTTGTATAATTTTTCCCGTCATTGGTAATTAATTATATGCTTGCTTTTGATTCTGCATGTATTTATGTATTTTGTGATTGTTATTTATCAATCAGGCGCAGCTTGATAACATTGTTACAGAGAACAGTATTGTCAATTCTGCTGGGGTGTTGGCATTTGCCGCAAGTTGTATTCAATTGTAGAAGTGAAGGACCATGTTGAACTATGCCATGGTATTCCTTGAAGTCTGCTTCAGTTGCAGCAGCAACATAAACAAATTGTATGTTCTTTTATAAGTTGTAAAAACCAGTAGAGTATCTGCTTTTAAATTTTAACAGAGAGATATGGAGAATGTTTATGTGTACTTGGTTGGTATAGAAAATCAAGAGTAGTGAGATATGGAGAACTTCGTTCACATCCAAACTTCCTGATAGAAATGATTTAATTTGCCAACCTTCCAGGTATGTGCGAAATGTATATATACAGAATTTTTAGACCACATTGTCACTTTGTCAGACCAAATAATAACAATTTTTTAGACCAAAAAGCTGAAAATATGCAGAACACATTTTTTTTAGAAGCTGAAAAAATCATTTGGTGTAATTGGCATCTCCATAATCAATTAACCATCAAAGTCCAAGCAACCTCATTTCTCACAGGCATTTCATCAAACCAATATCTCCCATTCTGAATACTTTCCTATCTAATAACACCATTAAGCATAACACGTCTCCAAGAAACTACACTCTTTTATCTAATCTCATCATAAAACAATTGTCTCGCATCGTCCATGCTCCCACACTTACCGTACATTTCCATGGGCAGCATTACTTATAGTAACAACAAAGGAAATCCTTAATTAATTATTTACCCAATCGCAAACACGCAGCAAATATGCTGACAGATGTATCCTCATCAGGTTCTACATCTTCTTCGCGCATGAAAGAGATAATACGTAGAGCTTCATGGGGTAAACGGTCAACATGACATTAAGGTGGTACATATCAATTATGTCTACCGTATGGTTTGGGAATTTCAACACGCTGTGTGCACAGACAATGTGTAGGGAGAAGTTGAACTATCCATACCAAAACAACAGTACCCAAGGATAATCCTTCACCGCCTTTGTAACATGCATTTCATCATCGAAGCCTACGGGTTTTCGACAATTTAGTTAAAAACTTGATTATTTAGGTTTCAATGGCTACATTACATCGGCCGAGCTTAGACTTGGAATTCAGAAGCTGCTGCTGGGTATCGTTGTTGCTCTTGGACATGGAAATGAGTTAAAGAAAACAAAGTCTAGAATGGAAGGAAAATATATGTATGTAGGATAGCTTGCTGGCTCTTCATCAATCATCAGTTGTTCGTTCTACATTCAATTTCCACCAATATCTGAGAGAGAGATCACTTAAAAAGCCACTTCTAAATTTTAATATGGACTCCTTGGGCATAAACATGATCTGGGTGGGTATAATATGATATAAACAGCAGATATAATAGTGATTAGAACATGCAGAACACCTTTTTTTTTTTTAACATCACACAAACTGCACCTAAGTATCTCAGCTTAAGGTACAAAATCAAGGACGGATCTAGGGGGTGCGTTGGGTGCGACCGCACCCTACCAAAATTCGAGTTGTTTTTATCTCAAAGGGAACTCAAGTGCTTGGAAGAGAGTTCAGGAAGAATCAAGCTTGTTATGAAGATTGAAGCCTACCTTGTCTCAGCTTAAGGTACAAAATCAATCACTTAAATTCTCTTTAATTGTTGTTCAAAGTATAATAGAGAATAACAATAGTAAGATTGCATGGTAATTTGTAAAAAAATGTTAAAAAAAAAAAAAAAAAGGTGTCATTTAATTAAAAAAAAAGCAGGTATTATCAACTCTTAGTAAGATGTTCGGGTCTTTAATTAACTAAAGTACAATGTACAATGAAGAAAAAGTATAATCTACAAATGTGTCATTTCATAGTAACAGATTTTCTTGCCACCTGACTTTTTAACGGTCATATTTTCTGTTGCTTAAAAACATTTAACAACACAAACTAACATCTGAAATGAAAAGCAGTGATCATAAAGACATCAGATTAGATGTAGTTTATGTGGACATTCTAATTTTTTTTGGGAAAATTAGACTTAACCCCCCAAACAATGGACATCTTTTGATTAAACCCCCATATATTAAAAAAATTTGACTTTCCACCCCACCGTTTGATTCCGTTAGGTTTTCTATCCAGACCTAATTTTGACTTTCCTAAATACCCCTCTTTCTATTATTAGTCAAAACCCCCTAATTTTGACTTCCCTGTATTTGTATGTCTTTGACATAACCCCACAGAACCAGAAAATTAAATCTGAGAAGAAGAAGAAGGAAGAAGGAAGAAGGAAGAGGGAAGAAGAAGGAAGAAGGAAGAAGGAAGAAGGAAGAAGGAAGAAGAAGAAGAAGAAGGAAGAAGGAAGAAGGAAGGAAGAAGGAAGAAGAAGAAGAAGAAGAAGAAGAAGAAGGAAGAAGGAAGAAGGAAGGAGGAAGGAAGAAGGAAGAAGGAAGAAGGAAGAAGGAAGAAGAAGAAGAAGAAGAAGAAGAAAGGAAGAAGGAAGAAAGAAGAAGAAGAAGAAGAAGAAGAAGAAGAAGAAGAAGAAGGAAGAAGGAAGAAGGAAGAAGGAAGAAGAAGAAGAAGAAGAAGAAGAAACAGAAGAAGAAGGAAGAAGGAAGAAGGAAGAAGGAAGAAGGAAGAAGAAGAAGAAGAAGAAACAGTCGTGATTTAATTTTCTTCTTCTTCTTCTTCTTCTTCTTCCTTCTTCCTTCTTCCTTCTTCCTTCTTCTTCTTTCTTCTCAGATTTAATTTTCTGGTTTTGGGGGGTTATGTCAAAGACATACAAATACAGGGAAGTCAAAATTAGGGGGTTTTGACTAATAATAGAAAGAGGGGTATTTAGGGAAGTCAAAATTAGGACTGGATGGAAAACCTAACGGAATCAAACGGTGGGGTGGAAAGTCAAATTTTTTGAATATATGGGGGTTTAATCAAAAGATGTCCATTGTTTGGGGGGTTAAGTCAAAATTTCCCATTTTTTTTTCGAATCTTCTTGAACCTTTTAGTTTTATTTTCATTGAGATTTGAAAGAATTGATTGGTTTGGTGTTAGTTCATTACAGTAAAACCTTTTTAAATTAATACTCGGTAAATTGATAATCTCTTTTAAATAATATAGTTCTCCGGTCCCGACTTGAGGCTTCTATGCTAAATTAATATCTTCGACAAAATAATAAGATAATAGATGTTAAATATTTCTATGTAACATTCTTTAAGACCCAAATATTTCATAAATTAATAATCACTTAAGTAAATATAAAAAAATGGTTACATCTTAGGTTTTCTTAAAATATGAAAATGTAAAAATGATATGACATACAAGATTGTGTTGAGTTAAATAGTGCGTACAATATTTGATTCGATAGTATGCACCTAAGTTCAATAAGTTGAATTAACTAAAGACTTTTAATATTCACTAAAACATTCAATGTAGTGTTGGATTTTTTATTTTTGAATTAGTCAATCACTTTGATTAATAATCATAATCTTTACTGAACCTTGATAACTGAACACGTAATAGAAAGTAATTTTTTTTACTCAAAAAACCAATAAATTAAAATACCACTATTAATTTATCGATAAATTTATATATCTCTCTAAATTAATAGAATTAAGATGGTCCAAAGGCTATTAATTTATAGAGGTTTAATTGTAGTTTAATTATTATTAAACTCTCTCTCTGTCTCTGTCTGACACAAAGATCAGCTTACTTGAATATTCCCATCCTCACCTCCATAAAAAATGACACGTGTATATATGTACTCTGTCTTCTGCACCCCCTTATTGCTTCTTTGTCTCTTTTATAGAACAGAACATTCCAGTTGCTCAGGATACATGTCTCCTTACTGCCTAGCCTGCAGATTCTTTGCTAAACCTCCATCCAAACCCATACTGTCATTAAGATTTTCTGCAGAGCCCCTTCCACAGGATTATAATTATTAAAACATCTATTTTTATTAGGATTATAATTATTGAAACTATAATTTAAAGCATTATGTTTTTTGTATGCTGTGGAAGTCTGGATATCATCTTGTGAGGGGTAGATACGATGATCTGACCAGCTTATACCCAAACTGTGTAGAACAAATTTGGATATGCTTCATTTATACCCAAACTGTGTAGAACAAATCTGATGAACTCCCAGATCTGTACGTAGATAAGATGATCTGACCAGCTTGAGATCCATATGTTGGTCATGTAAGTGGCCATGGATGGATCTTACATTAAGCCTGACGAAACCTTCGTCTTTGATGCCGGTGCTTCATTTATACCCAAACTGTGTAGAACAAATCTGATGAACTCCCAGATCTGTACGTAGATAAGATGATCTGACCAGCTTGAGATCCATATGTTGGTCATGTAAGTGGCCATGGATGGATCTTACATTAAGCCTGACGAAACCTTCGTCTTTGATGCCGGCCACTATCTGGGAGCAAGGGTCTCAGGTGAAACAAGTGCTGCTGCTGTTTGTACTGATTGTGAAAATGTAGTCCAAGCTTGTGCAACAAGAAATTTCAAGGCTACTAATCCAGAAGAGGCGGAGGTCGTCGCTGCTGAAGTTGGGATCCTACTAGCTATGGCTTTTGACATGGATGGAGTAATTTTTGAAGAAGATTGTGCTACTGTGATCAATGCCATTCAAAATAATTCTGAAGAGGTTGGTTGGGAGGCTCAAACCGCCAAAACCCAAAACCAACTAAACCCACAAAAAGTCAAACCCGAACCAAAGCCGATCTATTGACACCCTTGGCTTCACCACTACTACAAAATGTTCATCTGCGACAGCAACTTTTTTTTTTTTGGTTGGCAAGCAGGGTTGAGGGGGCCCTTACCCCTTTAAATTACGTGCGGAAACTTATATGAACAATCAGCTATGGACGTGTTTCGAACCCACAACCTCTCCACTTTGTGAGAGGGGTGCTACCATTGAGCCACAAGCTCATTCGCAATAGCAACTTTTTGCAAACACTATCGTACGTGGATTAGAGAACAAGAGCAATTTATCGGCATTTTGTTGAAAAAATAGTTGAACATTTTTGTATAAATAACCAACCGATCGATGAAAATTAGTGTGGTGTTGCATTTAATATTGCACTTATTGCATGGCATTCCTTTGAATATTAAAATTTTGCTCTGTTCATGCATATATATTGGTTAATGGTTAATCTTTATGCAGGTTGGCAGAGTTATAGCAATTTTGGGCCCTAGCCCATGGATCCAGTCTACCACTGAGTCTGAGTCCGATCCGACAGATGTTAATTATACACAAAATTGACTATTTCATTAATTGGTTAGATTGTTGGGTTGGATACTTGGATTCAATAATTGAATAGAATTAATTGGGCTTATTAATGGGCTTTATATTTTTAGAAATTTCGGATCTAATTAGGTTTTTGATGATTTAGTACAGTTGTAGTTGCTAAAGAAGGAAACCTTGGAGTTTCAAAACTAAATTAATTAAAAACCTAATTAGATCCGAAAAAGGATTGCTTAAATTAATCAAAAAGCTTAGTTAAATTACTTAATAAAGTTTTTTTTTCGAAATTAAAATGTATTTATCAATCTTTAAAGTGTTTTAGTAAAAGTAGGATTCAATTAGGTTTTTGATTTGTTACAGTTGCTAAAAAAAAAGGTGCAGTTGCTAATTAAAGAAAATATAAAAGGGAAGGAGAACGAAGAAGAAGATTATTTTATAGTAGAAGTTGTGTGTTTACTGCTACATACTCTGCTAAAGGATGAAGAAGATTAAGATGGAGAACTTCACATCCAAACTTCCACATCATGTTCTTGAAATCATAGTAGATTGTTATTTAAATCTACCTGATTTATATCGTTTTGGTTTGGTTTGCAAACCATGGAAATCTATTTGCAATCCTGTGCAGTTTTATAATCATCTTCCATGGCTTATAGTTCCCAACAACAACAACAACGTAAATCCAAATTCTAGTATGGAGAAACAAAAGATGGTGTTTGAAGATATCAAAGATATGGGATTCTTCAGTTTACGCGATAAGAAGATTTATAATGCAGAATTACCAGAATTATTGAATAGAAGAATTTGTGCTTCTTTACCAGGAGGATGGTTGATGACAGTGCATGAGAATTCAGAAATACAGTTGTTCAACCCCTTTTCATGTACTAAACAAGTAATTCTTCTTCCTCCACTTACAGAATTTCCTGGTGTGCATTCAACAGAAGTAAAGGAAAACAATGATCTTTTCTATGTATGTACCAGGTTTGGTACTGATAAATTATTTTGTTTTCCCTCTAAGCATGTCAGAGATGTATTTATAAGTAAAGCGGCTATCTCATCCTCGAAAATTACTAAAGGAACCATACTTATGGCTTTACAAAGTATGGATGATCAATTATCTTACTATAGAATTGGTGGAGATCAAAATGCATGGACTCCTGTTTTTCCAGACATAAACCGTCCACATTCCTTGACTGATGTTACCTATTACAAAGGGAAGTTTTATGGCGTAGATAATAATGGATATGTTGTTGTTGTCCATGGTCTAGAAGAAGAAGAAGAAGAAGAAGAAAAAGAAATTTCTGTCGAAAAAGTAATCAATGAACCTAGTGGAGAGTTGTCTAATAACCATTATATACTTGAATCAGGAGGTGATTTATTGGTCGTTGTTAGATTTATCAAAATGGATATTTCACCCACTGCGAAGGGCTTACATGCATTATATAATTCTCCTCATAGAACTACTGGATTCAGAGTTCTCAAGTTAGAATTTGGAACACCTAACAACAGGTGGGTTGAAGTTGAAAGCCTTGGCAACTCTTCTTTGTTCTTGGGATATAACATGTCATTTTCTGTATCCTCTACCAAATCATCAGGGTGCAAGGCTAATTGCATCTATTTCACAGACGACAAGCCTTTTTTCAAGAACAACATTGGTGGTTATGATATGGGTATCTTCCATCTTGAAGATGGTAGTATAGAGAAATTTATATATCCAAATGATCGCTTGATTGTGCCGCCGCCAATCTGGTTAGCACCAAATCCATCTTAACTTTGGTTTAATTTATCTGAATCTGAATGTACAAAGGAGGGCTTCCCCTACTCTGTGATGCCCATTACTTATATAAATAAAATTATCATTATGTACTCTATTGTTTTTGTCGTTCTTTCTCCTGTTTATCAAATGTTGGGCGTTTCTAACTTACATCCCATTTTCAAATTTTTAACTAAGAAAACGCTCAAATTTAAAACTTTATTTGTAATTTACAAACCACATTGTCATTTTGACAAACTAAATATTAACAAATTTATAAACAAAAAAGCTGAATTGAACAAACAGATCATCATAAAATAAAATAAGCATGGAATAGAACAAAAGTTACCAATTAGCGGCTAAGGTGGAAATCCTGGAAGAACAGGTTGGGATGTGCTATAGCTGAGTATAGCCTAATAATGGGATTATTGGATTAAGCAAGCTAGGATGGAAATTTATTTGGTTGGAAGCTAAGGTGACTTAATCAGTGACAGCCACTGACAGGAGGACAAGGTGCAGAGGACATTTTATGCAACTATGGAAGTCTCACCACATGCACTTGTTCATTTCATTACCATTTCTCATTCTAACTCCCTCTTTTGCTAGTTTCCTATATGGTTGTCTAGTCTTCCCTTTTGCTCATATTAAGTCATATTACATATGGTAACAATCTCAATTTTGGTGTGACCAATGAACTTAAAGTGTGACAGTCACCTAATATAATGGTTGAAAAATTCCAAATTTGTCAATAAACACTATGACCTCAAGGATATTATTAAAACGAAACGAAAAATATTGGTTGATGTATAACTAGTTTTATTTACTATATCGGTATAGTTATGACTGGTTCGATTAAATCATTTTCCCTATTTGATTTATCGGAGGAAATTGATTTTCTGGACACTACATTTCATTAAAACTAAATCAGTATGTCTGTCAGAATATGATATATATACTAAAGACAAATCATCACATAACCTCAAGAATTTTGGTGCTACTTGTATCAAAGACAAATCCATATGATATGGTAATGTTAGTGATCTTCCTGCAATATTTACTGTAACAACAAGCTTCGGGAAGTTTTAAGATCTCTCTTGTAGTAGGATTACAGATGTAAAAAGATGCATATTGAGTGAATAAATCCAGACTCCCAGACACACTAAGCCATTTGAAGAACCAACTAGTTCTATTTGCCCATCAAGTAGGTCACCAAAGTAAGTATTGAAAGCCTTATATGAAGTATTATAATTTTCATGATCCACCAAGTAAAGCTCGCAAAACCAATTTTCATTGGTATGATGAAGGATAAAGAAACTATTATCGTCTTGCAGGTTTATTCAGGTTTATTCGAGAATGGTGCAATATATGTAACAAAAAACAGATCCGAAATAATGTTGTTCCAATCATTGCATAGATACATGCATTGAGAGAAGGCTTGGATACATAGTTTACGAAAAAATCATATGTCTTCTTCCCTACTTCATGCTGTGAGGAAGATTTAAAGAGGGAATGCCACATTAAGACTAAAGTAGAGTATATATGAATTGGAGAAGGACAGGCTGTTAGGTTTTCTGTAACGACCCGGCCTATATCACCACCGATATTGTCCCCACTTAGCCACTGCGGACATCCGACAGTGTCGGGTTTTATGGGCAGGAGCCTGCTTCCCAGGAGGTCACCCATCCTGAGAATTAGTCCCCACTTAGCCACTGCGGACATCCGACAGTGTGGAGTTTTATGGGCAGGAGCCTGCTTCCCAGGAGGTCACCCATCCTGAGAATTACTCCCACCCGAGCACGCTTAACTCCGGAGTTCTTTTGAACCCTGGAACCAAGTGAGCCCAAAAGGCCTCGGTGATAGTATATGACGGATCTATACCTATATTCCAATGTCAGGACATCCTCCTCTCAAGAGTCGTAGGACCCACCCCCTCGGCAAACTACCTGCCGACCCGGGGTGTTACATTTTCTTTCCTAACTACAATAGAATTCGGCTATAAGTTGTACCTACACGTTCAATTATAGGTAATATACCACTTGTGTATATTATAGCTTGAGGTGCCACTTCTGACTTCTATATATAGTGCTACATATCATGCATTGCTGCTAGGTTTTCTTTCCCAACTACAATAGAATTCTCTGCTATAAGTTGTAGTAACAGACTGAAACAGAACAAAAACTCTGTTTTCACAAACAGTACTGTAGTATTTAGTACAGAAGAAACATTGGTGGATAAATTGAAATACAGTAAAAATAAATCTGTGAATATACTATGGTTGGCACCAAAAATGTAAAATGTTAACACTTCATACACTAAGTTCTAAGGTCATAAAACCATACATCTTACAGTATGTTTTTAGTATGTTGGTCCTAACTTTTAAGTTCATGGAAACTTGGTCTTTCTTATAAATTTTCACATCAGTGATTGACATATATACTCTTGGTACAGGGATATGGAGAACCTATGTAGATAATCCTGGATGTGTTATCTCATTGTTTGATGAAATACCGGCATTTCTAAATAGAGCTTTACACTGGATCTCATTATCATATAATCAAATTTGAGCTATTTATGCTATGGATATTGGAGATCGAAAATTCAGAAGGTTCGGTTGTCCACCATGGCAAGAAGAATGGAAAGAAAGATCTTTGGGCGTGCTAGAAAAGTCGCTGTATGAATGAAAATGCAGGTGATGATGGTGAAATTGTCCTGTGGATTATGAAAGATTATGGGATTGAAGAGTCATGGACTAAAAAATACATTAGTAGGACGAACATCCTTTGGCCATGGCATAGCCCACTTTTTAGAATTTTTACAACAATGAAGCACAAAAGTTTTGTAGTTCTTAATCATACACATCAAGGTCACTATGACGTAGAAAAAGGCGAATTTAGCTAGATTCTGATCCGTGGAATTCTACCGCGTTATAATCATTCTAAGGAATGGAATCTTGGATTCTTGGTGTTCATAGAGGAAGCCTCATTTCACCTAGTTGCATTGGTAAGTACAACTTAGCCAAAACTCCAGGACGGCAGGACATACCAACCTCGATCGATTAGTTCAGTTGCAAGCTTTGCAGGTAAAAGTGCTCATACAGCATAGTACTTATCACATCAAATGCGTTTCCATTCACATCTTTTTTTCCTGTTTTTTTTAACTAACAATCTCAAGTTTGGTGTGGCCAAAGATGAACTTAAATACGATGGTTACCTAATATAAATATACAAAGGTCGAAAAGTTCCAATAATGAAAAATGTTGGTTGATATATAATTGCTTAATTTCTTACTGGGTTTATTAAATCATTTTCATTTTCCTTATTTGATTTATTGGAGAAAATTGACAACACAATTACACAAAGTTTCATTTGTTCTTGGGATCTAACATGTCAGTAAAAGCGCTGAGTGCAACAATCAGTTTCATTTTGTTGTCTTGTTTAACTCTTTAAATTTTTCTCTTCTCGGCCAACAATCAGAAAACAAATTGCAATTTATAAGGTGCTGAGATTGAAATTCCGAATTCATTGTACCTCTTATTTCAGAGTAAACAGCTATTGCTTCCACTAATAAAATTCTTGTTTTTGAAAAATGGTTAGTTACACTTGGTTTAGCGAGCAACAGTTTTGTCTGACACACGATACCTACTTGCACTACTATATCGTAAAAGGGAAGCAATCAAAATACAACCATTCAGGGAGTATGCCCAAAATGTCCTATGAGTGCTTCTAATTTAATTTGCTTATCACAAAACCTTCTGGTTGCAAAAATCCTTCATGTATGCAAATCCTTTTTCGTGCGGAAGAAGAATTCTCATAGTATATGAGCAAGTATACTGTGAAAGACCTTATTCCAAACCTGCTTAATCTCACGTCATTATATCTCATGCTGACGGATTGTTCAATCTTACCAGGAGAGAGATCCTCTATTTGCTTCGTTCGACTTGTTTTCAATTTATCTGACTTGTCACTAGGTATGTAGGTAGTGTTTGTTTCATTAAGCATTAAGCATTAAGTGCTTCTTAAGTGGTGGACCAGGTTAAAATTCAGAAATAAGTGTTTTTTAAGTTGTTTGTTTAGAACAAGCATTAAGAACTAATTGGAATATTTCAGCGATTTTGGCCCAGCGAAAATCTCACGCTTATTTTAACTTCTTAATGCTTGTTGTATTATTTAGACAATTCTACCCTTATAAAAATTGTTTTTATCATCCATAACCATTAAGTAATATCACTGTCAGATTCATTGGCTTAGTTAATGGCCTTTCCTTTGTCTGATCACTTTGAAATTTTTACCATAAGTTCCTGAAGATTTCTGTTATATCATATCTAAAATTTAGAATTTTTAGACGATCGGTTTGAAAGTTACAGATTTTTTTGTGGTTGTTATGTTTTACAAGAAAAATTACGTTATAGTCAGATTCGTTTGCTTAATAAGGAGACTTTCTTTTGTCTGATCACTTTAAAAGTTTTACTATAGGTTCCTGACGATTTCTATTGTATCATATCCAAAATTTGGAATTTTTAAACGAGTCGTTTGAAAGTTACAGATTTTTTTTGTGATTGTCATGTTTTAGAAGAAAAATTACAGTCAGATTCGTTTGCTTAGTAAGGGATCTTTCCTTTGTTTGTTCACTTTGAAATATTTTCCATTGTTCATGACGATTTCTGTTGTACCATATCCAAAATTTAGAATTTTTAGACGAGCCGTTTAAAAGGTTAAGATTTTTTTTTTTAAATATCATGTTTTAGAAGAAAAATTGGCGTGTATAGTTTTGTTGTTAGAACATTTTTCTGTTTGTACGACGTAACAATATAGTGTAGTTACACAAATATTTTGGCTAAGGGTGAAACATTCTCATCTGAAGCACAACACTGAATGGTCAACTTGCGCAACCAGAGTGCAAATCAACTTTAGGTTTTTGGGTTATGTGATAAGGTACTGTGTATTGTCAAAATACTTTTCCAATAATAGGGTAACATGGTCAAAATCACCCTTATGCATAAACAAACAAATCAAAAACAGAACTTCTTAAAAATGATAACCAAACAACTTTTCCAGCATTCAGTGTTCAGCATCCAGCATTAAGTATCCAGCATTCAGCATCCAGCATTCAGCATTTTAAACAAACACACCCGTAGTCACTCACCTTTATATTTTTCATGAAAATTTGGTGTAGAAGGTGCTATTTGTAATTCTGCTCCTGGACAGTTGAAACCCAAATTACAGGACCTGAAATGATGCTTAACCTTCTTTTGTTTTCATTCTGCTACAGTTGGCTCTGTTCTGTGCTCTGTGAGATATCCATTGTGCTTTCTCTGGACCCTCTATCTTACGTGTTATCATAATTTACAAAGTTTAGCAAAATAAAATTGTTCTGTATCAAGCTACCACAGGTTTATTGTGGTAACTGCCACACAGTTAGCTATAGTCCCTAGACGATTCACAGACTTCCAGGTGGGATGTTCAAATAAGCGGAAGTTGTATACTGACTCTATCGGGTCAATTTTTCGCCTGCAGGCAGTTCGGGCCTGTCCATTCATTACGTCTATGCGTGATTTTGAGTAATGTGTACTAAGTCTATAGGTTGAAGCCTGCCTATATGCACTAACTGTGAGAACTTAGACCAGCTGCTTGAAAGGTTGGAAACCTAGCTTGCATACCACCACACAGTTGCATACCAGCTACGTGTTTTAAAGTTATTGGGCAATATACTTTCTTTTTTTTTTTTAACAAAAAACCATCTTATTGATAAACTCAAGGAATTACACAAAAGTAGAGTAGCGGACAAGCGCACTAGAAATACCGTGCTGCAAGTCCTTTTTGGCCATATACATTAATAATCATCCAATTACAGTGAAACTTGTAAATGAAAAAAGAACTACACCCTTACAAAAAAAAAGGATCAAATAGAATTAACCTAAGTCAGAAACTTTCTTGATGGCTTCTTAATCTTTGGTTTCGATCTCAAACATTTTGGAGTTTTAGTAGATGTTTGTGCTCTCCTACCATCAATTGCTCTAGGTGAAATGAGGCTGCCAAGGTGAACAACTGCTTCAAATTCGTCGAAATACCATGGGATTCCATCAACCCGAACATGCTTGAATTCTCCTTTTCTTACATCATAACAACCAAATTCTTTGTTACCATGAAATAAGACACTTTGTTGTTGCTTCACTGTTCTTAAAATTTTGAAAGGCCCTATTCGCAATGGTGCAAGCACTTCTTTCTGAACAATATATTCTTTACTCCACGAATTTTCTATACCGTAATCTTTCATGGTCCAAAGGACTAGTTCACCTGCAATTGTATCATCCATCAAGCAAAGAGACTCTTTAAGAACACCCAATGTTCGTTCTTCGTTTATTCCATAATCAGGAGGCTTTTTGAAAGCTCGGAAATTTTCAGACTTAATATCTATGGCACCGATACAATTGTAGAATTCTGAATCTGGCTGGCAATATATATGCCAATGTAAAGCGCCATTAACAAACACCTGCATTGTTTCCGGTGTGTAGGAAAAACAAGTTGGAATATCGTTTACCCTTCGCCATCTCCCAGACCCAAGAGTGTATATCTCAACTCCAGTCTTGAGTAAGGTATCACCATAAATCTCATCAGCAAAGTACCAAGTACGAATGACCTTGTACGTGTTGGTAGTCGCATCAAATACAAATCCAGATGGAGTAGCAGAACAGGAGATTTCTTTTTTAAGATACATATCAAGACCGCAGGCTCTTGGGAGCTTTAAGACCTCTCTTGTAATTGGATTACAGATATAGTAAATTTCCTCGTCAGGTAATAAACACAGACACAACAAGCCATTAGCAGAACCAACTAACGTCATTTGCTTCAAAGGTAATCTAAACTTAATGTTGAAGGCAGTTTTCAGTGTAGTTTTATAATTTTCATGATCTACCAAGCAAAGTTTACTAAAAGGTACGCGGCATATATTGGAGCTGGAGCAACACTTAATAAGGAAATTGGAACCATCTTGATCTGGATTTATACGCGAATGGTGCAAATTAACGAGAAATGGAATAGAAACTAACTTGGTCCAGTTTGTGTACCAATCTTTACATACTAGTTGACATTGAAAAAGGTCTCTGATAGGTAGTCTAGAAAAGATATCAGACATTATTTCTTCAGTGCGACTCAGTTTCAAGTACTGATGCAAGAAACTAGTAATTAATAATATTTCACGATAGACAATATACATGTACTCTCAAAAACTAGTAAGAAATTTTTTAGCCATTTCAATAAACAAATAAATCTGTGACATTTAAAGAAACATGTTCTAATCATCTAGTTTAGGAATCGCTTGTTGTAGATCTTCAGTACATTCTTCGCGCTGATAATTCTACAAACAGATATAAACTGTTACGTAGAGCAGAGTTCTTGGTCTAGATTCTTGTTCCTCGTCATGTTAAGTGTTGGTTGGATCCAAACTGGTCGTATGGCGTCCTTCTTTGTGTTTTTAGAATAAAGTATTTTGACACTTGAGTCTGCTAGATTGAACACCCCCATAGCAAATTTATTCGGTGAACTTGGAGCTGTGAAGTAGATGTGATTTGGTCTACAATGATTAAAATCCGAAGCTAGAAGAGATGATGAAAAACTGTCACCTAAAAATAAAGCATGACCTTGTAAAGTCTTCAGTTCAATCCATTCCCATCCATTTGCTTGTAGTTTGAAGATTTGAAATCCAATTGTTGAAATATTTGCCAGCTTTATGGTTTCTGAATAAAATCGAACAACGCATAACAAGTCTCCTGATGATTCTACGAGAGACATTCGTGTATAAACATAACAAGAGTTGATGTATTCCCACCCCATACTAATGTTTGGAATAGGTGCTGCAGCCACTCTTTGAAACCTTGGCTGGGTTGAACTAATGTCACAAAATATCAACTCTCCAGACAAACTAACTGCATAAAACCCATCTCGATAGTATATAACGTCGTTTAGAACTAGATCTTTCTCTTCTTGACTTGTAACATGAGTCCAATATTTGTCACCAGGCTTTAAGAAAGACAACATATAAGAATAAGAATAGTACAGAACCATGACTACATAATCTGTTGTCAATGTTGGGCTATGTGATAAGACAACCCTTGATATTACATGCTCACGTAAATTTAGAATTGGGAGGTTGATCACATTGTTGTCCATTTGAAAGGGATTTAGAATAAGTTGAATTCTGTTATGGTAGTCTTCTGTTATTAACCATCCGTGGCTCGAACCATAGCAGTTTTTAAATAATGTTGTCTCTAATTGAACTTCTTTGATGAACTCTCTATTCATTGAAAAGGTGTAGAAACTATGAGTATGCATGTAAGTGGAAGAGATATAAGAAGATAATGGAAAAATCAACATAGGAAGTTGAGGAGGTATTTTCGTACGAGTCTGCCAAACAATGGTTCGCCATGATTTGCAAACAGCACGAAAGCGGGCATAGTCACTAACATCTACAAGTTTTTCACAGATAATTGATAGAAGGTCTTTGGGAAGATCGGACAGTTTTGTAGCCATAGCTTCTTCCAAGTTCAAGGATACAATGTAGTATATATAGTTTTCAGATTGTCTCACCTCCTTAAATAAGCATGGAAGTTTAGGAATTTGTGTTCATATTGGAATGTGTTGACATTTAAACATACTTGCAGTTGGAGTTGGAGCTGGACTTGGAGTTGGACGTTTAACAGGAAATTTCTATTAGCATTATCAACTCTAAGGTTACTATGTCCTAGTATCCTTAGAGTTGCCATCTTCTACATAGTAATCCTTAACTCCAAGGTTACTATGTACAATCCTAGTATCCTACAATCAATATCATATTCATACTGAATAATTTCTATTAGCATCGTCTTTCTTTTCAAACAAGCATAAAAATAATGGCAGTCCCTAAAAAAGATATCTTAAAGCACCTTATTGAGCAGGAAATTACAAAGACAACTAGAAGATAATCATCCAAACTAATACTGAAACTGCAACTCCCAACCAAGGAACAAATTTCTTTGGGTGTGCCTATTAGAAAAGTATACTCACTGTGGATGACAAACCGTGAGGCAGGGGAGGCAGGGGTATTGAGATGATTGACTTAATGCATCGATTAGTACTATAATGCAAACTCAAATGGCAATCATATTCACTACACTTAAGCAATTGAAACTGTCAAGGAACTCACAGTTACATGTTTCCTAATTATGATATAAAAGATTTGTACTGAGGAGCTTTGAGAAACTCAAACTGTTGCCAACATGCTTCTTTAAGCATATGGATAGAACATCAATCCCACTTAATAGCATCCTCATGTATTGCCCATTCAAAGGGCTGTACCAGAAAAGGTACTGAAACCGATTATCTGCAGCTGCAATTAAAACTGCACCGTTATGCACTGTAATGCTGGGATGTACAATCAGACCCAATTCGCCATCATAGTAAGCTTTTTTAAGTTTGTACCTTCCATGGGGACTTCAACGCTCGGGTGTGGCGTCATGTCCACCCAGTCATTGTGTTGCATATCCTTCAAAATGTTAGAAATAAAATTAAACTAATATTACCTCGGGTTGCTGCAAATCAAAATGAAACAAACAGTATTAAATCAGTGGTTGAGTCGCGGACTAGGTCGCTCTCTTTAAGACGTTTCGCGGCTCAACCTCTGTTGTGCAAGCAGTAGTAGTCACACCGTCCCCAGAATAAAACAGCCCAAATCTTTTTCGAATTCCTTTTGCACAAGGAAGAATTTCGATCTCACTTTTGCACTCTTTCTTGCTCAAGAAAACAAAGAGAAAATTAAACCATATTTTTTTTCTTCTCATTCTCTCTTCTCCACCACTCTTTTTATAACTCAAAAAGAGTTGTTAATGGTGGAAGAAATCTCTCCTCAAATCAAGCCATAACAGTAAAAAACGGCTAGGGTTAAAATCAACACGTTTTTAAACAATTAAAATGCTAGAGCACAAATTCAAAATTTGGAAAAAAGAAAAGTAAAAAGTTTTTTTTTCCAAGAGCGTCAAAGAGCCCTAAGGCCCGGCGGATGGGTTTGAACCCCACACCTCATGTGGGGAACCCAAACTCACAACCACCAATCCAAACTCCAAACCATATCAATATTTAGGAGTTTGTTAGATATAACCTTAAAAAACCAACACAAAATCCACATTTCAAGAATGTCCACAGGATTGCAAACCAAGCTCGCACGGGAAACTTGAACAACCCAACACATGCAGCCTTCAAATTCGGTTAAAGAAAACCTGAAAAGCTCCTCGTTTATCTGAATAAGGCTCCCTCGTGGGAGTTTGACAGTTCCAAATGTTTCATCCTTCAGGTTAAACGTTCTGAGAATTCTCTCTCCGCCTACAAGCCAGAAAAAATGTTCCAGAGACAGTAACATGAGGTTTCTTCGACAAAAACCGTACTTGAGGCAAGTTAGAAACTGGTCTCCATGAAGTTCCTTCTTCAAGTGTTAATACCATGCCTTTAGAAGGATACGACCTCAAAGTACTATCCTCAAGCCAACCTATAACTTTATGGAGCTTTGCGATAGGCTCAAATCCAATGCAAAAATGTTGATCGTCAGTGTTTTGATGAACTGATTGCAATTCGACTCTTTCTAAGGTTGTGAGATTGCAGAGATTCAACCTTCTCTTCTTATTAAAAAATCCAATAAGGCCATTGCAGTGGTGTAACTCCAAAAGTTCGCATCGAAAGGTCACTACCCTCTTTGTCACTGCGAATCCATGTTCATCAGCAATGCAGATGAATAATCTTCGACTACCGTCATAAATTTCTAAATGTAACAGTATTTTGTGGTTACTATTGTGAACAACAAACTGTTCTGTAAGATTAATAGATAATATTATAGACAAAATTTAGAAAACATACAAGATCCCCAAAAGTATAATCGTTGAAGGGATTACATAAACATTATTTATCCTTAAAAAAGGACAACCTACAAAGACTCACTCCACAACAAATCTCTAGTACAACCAAAAGAAATAAAAACTAAAAGGGGGATTTAGAGATACCCCCCAAAATAATAGGAACTCTTTGAGATACCCCCCAGATTTAAAAATCATTAGAGATACCCCCCAGATTTTCATTTTAAGCCGGTCAACCAAGCCATTCATTTGTATTTGACCAGTCTTTATGTATGTTGGACGAAAATACCCTTCCTTCATTTTAAACTTAAACTTAATCCTAGTCAGTAAAATTATTAACACCAAATTTATCCATACCCAACAAAACTTAACTACACCACCACCACCACCACCAAATTTTTTCATTCTTTAAATCTAATACACCACCACCACCACCACCAAATTTTTTCATTCTTTAAATCTAATACACCACCACCACCACCATCTATTACACCACCACCACCACCACCAAAACTCTTAACAAACCCAAATTTAATTCACACATAACAAAACTTAACCACACCACCACCACTACATCTATTACACCACCACCACCACCACCACTACATTTATTACACCACTACCACCACCACCAAATTTCACATAATTCCCATTGTTTAAATCTATTACACCACCACCACTACCAAATTTCACATAATTTCTACCACCACCATCTATTACACCACCATCACCAAATTCGAATTTTTTGAAATTTCTACCACCACCATCTATTACCACCACCATCTATTACACCACCAACACCAACTTTCCCATTCTCTTCTTCTTTGAGTTCTTTGTCTTTAATTGGGTTCTTTTACAATACCCCCACCACACCCATTAACAAAAAAATCTCAACTCAACACCACCACCACCGCCGTGATCTTCGACGACGAAATCAACCCCACCATTATCCAAATAGCATAAATTCGTGTTTATGAGAGAGAGAGAGAGAGAGAGAGAGAGAGAGAGAGAGAGAGAGAGAGAGAGAGAGAGAGAGAGAGAGAGAGAGAGAGAGAGAGAGAGAATTCGTGTTTATGAGAGAGAGAGAGAGAGAGAGAGAGAGAGAGAGAGAGAGAGAGAGAGAGAGAGAGAGGAAATCTTAATGGGGTTTGAGAATTTGAGGGGTTTAATTTGAAAAGGGTTGGAGAAGAAGAAGTTCTAACCATAGGATTAGATTTAAAAGGGTTATATGTTAATGAACGGTTAGGATTAGATCTAGAGTTTAGATGATGTGGCATATTTGGTGATATAGTTGGATGACTAGGATATTAGTTAAATTAAGAGAGGGGTATTTTTGTCAATATCAAAAAAACACTGGTCAATGGCTTGGTTGACCAGCTCCAAATAGAAATCTGGGGGGTATCTCTAATGATTTTTAAATCTGGGGGGTATCTCAAAGAGTTCCTATTATTTTGGGGGGTATCTCTAAATCCCCCAAACTAAAACTAACCTCAACCAAACCAAACCAAACCGAGCAAGTATACAAAAACAAATCTATAGACCAAAGATGAATTACACCTAAAACCTTAATCCCCCAAAGGTTGTGAAAAAACACCAACATGGTTAAGAACAAAAAATGCACAAGAAGAGAAGTTTGAAGAAACCAAGGAGGCTAGAAAAACCAAATAATCCCAAATATTAAAGACAATCTTTAAACATCCATCAACCAAGAATGAAAAACAAAACATAAAGGGGGATCGATAAATGGAAGACTCAAACTAAAGCAAAAACAATAAAAAGGTAAAGAGAGCAAGGTAGAAATAAAACCTGAAACTAAGATCTCTTAAGAAGTGAGAACGAACAAATCAAAAACATATAATAATGAACCAAATAACAATCATAAAGACTAGAGATGAGTAATTGCCGCATAGACTAATGACTTACACTTAAAACCTTACTCCCCCAAAGGTTTATGAGAAAACACCACCATATCCAATGACCGAAATTGAACCCCAAAATGAAAATAAATTTGAAGATCAACCACCTAAGAAAATTGGACAAGAAAAAAGGAGAAAAACTTTCCTATATAACAAGTTTGAAGAAAGAAAGATGAGAGTTTTTCTTATAAAACTATTGAAGAGAGAAAATATTTAAATAAAAACGCATTTTCTTTAATTAAGAAACCATGGATCTATGAAAATTAATTTTAGATCTGAAAATGGCAAACCATGGATATATAAAGCTTTAAGGTTTTACATCTAAATACATAAAAAAAAAAGGAGAGAATAGAGAAAAATGATTAATCAAAAGCTAGCCACGGGCCATCGGAGACCAATGTCGGTGGTTGAGGGTTTGTTTCCCAGTTGTTTTATCTATCTAGTTGTTTTAATGGCAGCTCTAGTTTCTCTATGTCTGACCTTTTGTCGTGCTTCTAATATTTTTTTTCCCTTCTAACCAAATCAAATTTTCTACTAGGTTTATTTGATTTTACAAATAAAATAGTTGGTCCCAAGGGCATTCATTTGTATAGATTTCATTATACGTGATTTGTGAATCATTGATGAATTAATTCGTAAATTCTATTATTTTACATATATATGTCCAGCTATACAATATATTCAAATGAATGATACATTTTGACTAAAATATATCCAGTTTGTGAATTATATGGGTATACTAGGAATAATTACAAAAGACAAGCATTTAGGGGTTTCTCGCCATTATGTATACATTTTCATGGATTGTAACTTGCACGCTTTAAAAACTTTGTTTAATAAACGTTAAAGTGGTAAAACAACATGATATTTCGGAGTTATAAGTAAATTTGATTTGAATCAGTAATCTTAATAAGAAAAATTGGCTTTCTAATAGAATTCATAAAAAAATTTCTTTAAGAATATCTTGGTTTAGAGCTTGGGTATCATGAGTTATTTCTCACGTTTAACTAGGCGAAATCACTATGTGGCTATGAGTTGCTTATAGTTCAGTGGACGATTTATAGAAGAAGAAAAAACAGTTGTATTTAAGATTTTTACTCTTAATCTTTTTTTTTTCTTACATATTACAATTGAAAAAAAAAACAATTGATCTTGTTGTCGACTTGTCGTATACTTTTTTCTTCTATTCTTTGATATTCGTATTCACTTGTTCGTTCGCTGAAAAAGGTATGCCCTCTCGTACAATGAAACTCCAACATTTAAAATTGGGTATTGTACTTTTTTTGTTTCTCAATTAAGAAGCTTATCTAGACTTTCAAATTTCACATATCTTTGTCAATAACAAACATTACCTACATTGAAGTCATTAAGTTTGATGCCTTACAAGCAGATAACTTCTAAAGGACATCACTTCTCACAACTGCACTAAATACTACAACCAAACCTAGAAAGATGATCGTGATCACGATGTTCCTGAAGAGGAGGTGGTCCAAACTGTTCTTTATGGTTATTTTCATACTCAACATACACCTCCATCACGGTAGACATACACCCTGATCGCAACATATAGAAGAATCCATGCTTCAACCCTCCCGACAGATGTCACAATTTTCCTCACTTCATGCTCTTAGCTATAAGGATCTTTTAAGGTGTATGCCCAAACTGTAAAAGTCGTACACAGTCATTGCTTTATTGACATTCTCAAGGAACTTGTACCGATTGTCCAAAAAATTTATCCACATGTTTTGTTGTGCTCTAGTGAATGCACAATGACTGTTATACCATCGCTCAACATAGTTACAAACACCAATTACCTTTCGTGTTGATGAACTCTCGGTAAATTTAAATATATTTTTGACCGACGTTAGAAGATCCATTTAGAGTTGGGTGAGACTCAACCTCGTGTCTGTCTTTTTTTTTTCTTTTTAAAGTTTTTGTCTGTCCGACTTCTTTCCTTTTTTGAAATTTTTTTTTTTCTCTCTTTTCTCTTCCTCTGACTACGGTCTCCACCGTACGTATCACGGTTCTATATTTAACGAGAGTTCATCAACATTGAACTTTAATATATCCCAACATTGTAACTTATCATCATTTCGTGTAAAAATTTACCACTTATTTTTTTTTTTTATGTAATCAAACCTGAGAAATTCTGATTCCCAAGAAATCCATTTCCCTGAACTCGAATCAAGGGTATTTTAGTCAAATACAACAAAATACAAGGGTTGTAATAGTCCAAAAAATAATATAAAAATTCAAAAAAAGCTAAAAAGAACAAATTCCCTCCAACTGATTGGGCGCTCAAACAACCACACCTTCTAAAAGAAAAAAAAGAAAGAAAGAGAAAAAAGAAAGAAAGAAAGAAAGCAATTTTTTTGCTTTGATTCCGCCTTTCATCAAAAGCTCACTTCACTCGACACTCGTGTCTCCTTCACCTTCTCTTCATATATAGTTAGTTGGAAATGACAAGGTTCTTCTTCTTTCCTCCTCGAGATTCTCATCATTTCACTTCTTCATCTCTTCTTCCTTTTCTTCTTCTTCTTAAACCTCAAGAAACTGAAACCGAACAACAAACCTCTCTCTCTTTCTTTCTCTCTCTCTTGGAATTCGAAGAGAGGTAAGTTAGTTTCATTAAGAAGATTTCGATCTTGAATTCTTGTTTATATTGATGATTGAAGTGATTTGATTTGTTAATTAGGTTTAATTTTGTATAAAGATTGAAGAGATTTGAGATTCTTTGTAAGTTTTGATGAATTTGAAACTGTTGTTTGTGGTTTTTGAACTGTTTTATGTTTAATTTTAGCTGAATTAGTTTAAATCAAGTAGATGAAATCAGTGTTAGTGATGAATTCGAGTGTAATTTTGTGAGATTAATCTGTTGTTTTTGATTTTGAACTGTTTTGTGTTTAATTTTAGGTGAAATAGTTTAAATCAAGAAGAAGAAATCAGTGTTAGTGATGAATTCGAGTGCAATTATGTGAAATTGATTTGAATCTGTTTTGTGTTTAGTTTTAGCTAAAATTGCTTAAATCACGAAGATGAAATCAGTGTTAAGTGATGAGTTTTAGTGTAATCTTGTGAAATTGATTTGAATCTGTTGTTTGTGATTTTAAACTGTTTTGTGTTTAATTTTAGGTGAAATAGCTTAAATCAAGAAGATGAAATCAGTGTTAGTGATGAGTTTGAGTGTTATTTTGTAAGATTGATTTGAATCTGTTGTTTGTGCTTTTGAAATAACTCAAATCAAGAAGAACAAACAAATCTGTTTTGGTGATGAGTTTGTAGTGTAATTTGTGAGATTGATTCTAATTTTTGTTTGAATTGATGGTTAGTGTTGATACATGCTTTTGTGATCATTGTGTCTGTGTGAAGCATTTGTTCAAAAGAACATTTAAATGCAGATAGATGAAGTTTTCAAGTGGTAGATTTGGTGAATTTAGTTATAACCTATAGTGTCATTTTCATTTTTTGACCGGCGGATTTAAGAAGATGATGCCTCTGTCAGTTCCATACATGTGCAATGTAAACCAATTAGATTTAAGAACATGGAACACACTCTAATCAAGAACATGAAGGTACGGGCATGTTCCACGAAGAACATGTATTTATGTAAAACATCCCTATGTTTGAACATGTGCACTTTTCTTGTCTAGAAATTTTAAATTGATAATGATGCGTCAACTTTAAAAGATAGTATCTACGTACACCCAAATTTCAAAAAGTACTTCTTAGATGTCAAACCATGGGTAAGTTTAACAACATAATGTATTAGCAAGTGGAATGTGTAACGCCCCAACTTCCTAACCAAACAGAGAAAACTTTGAGTTAATCCCTTGTTATTTGACAGTGAGCTTTATCCTGCTACCTATCTTTTCTCCTTAATTGTTTGGACGGAATTAGAATGGCTGAATGTCTTTCGACATCCTACTTTCTAATGCTCTGGTTTGGTTAGGAAGTTGGGGCGTTCCAGAATGTCAATCTATTTTAACATTTTTTCTCGTTGAAATTAAATGAAATGTCCTGAAAATATATGGTCGCACAACTTACAGTGTAGGATTTGTGTCATGATGTGCATATTTGGTGTTATTTCTTTTGTATGATAATGATATGGAAGATAGTTTTTGCCTGTTCTTTTAGATCTGACACACTCTCTATGCTTGAAGATATTATGTGATTTTAAGTGGTCATTACTTTACTTCCCTTACGCAGCGATACAAACAAGAAAACTGTTTCTGATTCCGTCATTAATTAGAACTTATCCTTCCAGTTATTACCTTGCTTCAGCAATCCAATTTTCTATTACCATTTATACCTTAGGATTAACACCGCATGAAGGCCAAGTGTATGGCAATAGCTGTTCCTAACGCCACTTTCCTTTCATAGAGGCGGACACAATGAAGACCCAGGGACATCTGTCATCAGTTTCTTATCTTTGAAGCGTTCAGTCATCGATTTCTTTTACTACTTAAACACCTAAAAGCTTTGAGCTAGTTCATTCTTCTTTATGCTCTTGAAGAAACACTAGAGCTCTATAATCTTTCATTGGCGTTGTGCTGTGCAGGTTCTTTTCTTGAATTTTCATTTCTTATTTGTTTTGCTGTATATACCATGCTGTTCAGATTTACATTTTGATCTGGCTTTTATACCATGTCATTTACGGATTTCCTTATGCATGGATTATGCACAAACCATTGACTGAATACTGTTGTTGCTAGGTTACTTTCTTTATCTGAGGTTGTTGAATTATTTCCATGTATATGTGCTTTTTATCCCCATTTCACAAACCATTTTTAGATCTTTTCCAGATTTAGATTTATATTGTGGAAGTTTAGGAATTTTGATATCCATGGGAAAGTAGTCATCCAAAAGATGGCCCAATGACGAAATTTTGTGGCAAACAGCCATGCATTTCTACTCAATAGAGTCAGACCATCATTGTTCTCTAGAAAGTTATTGTATGAACATGCATAGATTTAGAATAGTGAGATTTCCTCCTTTTACATATCATCCACTTTAAGGACTGTTTGATTGCTGGATGTTGTCTTGTTGGAAATTGCTTTATGCTCTTCTTTTCCTCTTTACTGTTGAATGCATCCTTCATTGTCTTGATATCATAAGTCTTAATTGATCAACTGAACTGATGTAGCTTCTCTGCTACTAATTTTAGTCATTAGTTAATTCTTAAGGGTTGATGTCCATGATAGCACCTTCATTTTGCTAAATTTATTAGCGACATAATGCGACAAATTATATGCTTAATTCAATGATTAACGAACATAACGCGACAAATTAATTATCGTAAATTCAATAATTGGCGACATAGTGCGACAAATTAATCGTTAAGCAGCGGTGTTTTTTGTCTAAAGATCACCATTGTGCCCGATTAATACTTGGTAGATAATTATGTCCAATTTAATAATTAGCGGCATAATGCGACAAATTAATCGTTAAGCAACGGTGTTTTTGTCTAAAGATCACCATTGCGCCCGATTAATGTACTTAATAGATAATTATGTCAAATTTAATAATTAGACATAATTATTATGCGACAAATTATTTCCTTATGCGAAAAATTACTATGCATTATGCATAATGCAACAAATTAATTCGTTATGCAAAAATTACTATGCAAAATTAAATAATTAGAGACAATGCGTCAAATTCTTTCCTTACAGCGACAGTAGATTTTATGGTCTATGGTCTTGATATGGTGTCTTTTTATCTTTTTCATTTATGTGTGTGGGGGATGGAATATGGCGCAAGTAGTGGGAGGCATCTGTGACTTTTAACTGAAAGTTGGCAATGGATGCAGATGGCAACTAAACTCTGTACCTGGAGTTGAAGAAGTCTAATCTTGTTAAAGTAAATTTGTTGGATAGCAGAGACATTGGTTGATGCTTTTCTAGTGCATTTCTAGTTTTTCAGTAGGTTGGTCTAACAAAGTAATATTCATACATCTGAAGCCCTGAAGGGTTGCAACTTGCAATTGCAGCATGAAATTGGTTGTTTTATGGCATTTAGTCCGGAGTAGCATACATGCAACTCTTTTGAATGGAAATGCTTGTTAACATTCCTTCAAAACAACCTTTTTATGAAACAACTTTAATCGAGCAAATATTGCATTTGTTTTTGGGGTTTTAGAAGTTAACTTTTTCTTCTACTTTACAGTGAGAGTGTTCGATCTTTTCATGTCTGTCTTACACTTGTCTACATATGGATTATTACTCTTTATTTCTAGGAATCAAGAGATTCTTCTCTAATAATCCTGACCACACCACCCCAAATTATCTGTTCGCCAACCTGCTCTCGTCCCCACAAATTATACTCGGTTTGAAATTCTTGTTTGGGGTTGTAGTAAAAAGGAAGGGTTTTGATATTCCAGATTGAATTCAGGTGAAGTTTTGCTGTTTAGGATTATTATTATTATTTTCTATCAAAATCTATTGACACCCCTAATTCTTAATTTAAGCAATCTTGAATTTGTTTTTGTTAAAGAGAGGTTTAGTATACTAGGGAGGGGTCTGGTCATGGGTTCTTCGAAGTGGTGTTTGTTTGAAGTTCCAATGGGGAATGTGCACTTTATTTTTGGTTATTTATATTGTTGTTTATTGTGTTCTCAAACATGTTTGCTGATTATTAAAAAAAAAAAACATGTTCGCTTTTTAATCATTATTTTTTCTCTTGGGGTATGATGGGTTCCACTTCTATATGAAATTGGATGATGGGTTCCACTTCTATATGAAATTGGAATGATTAAAACTGGAAAATATGTACTGAATTTAAGAGGGACCACTACCCTTTGTTTCTTTTTCTCTGGATATCTGTACATTTTGTTCTATGGGTTTTTTTTTTGTTGCTTTTATTACTGAGTTTTACTGAATTCAGTAAATTTTGAGTTAAACTTAAAATTGGAGTACATGAAGCTGATGAGACTTGCTGATGGCTTTTTGATTTGGTTTAAAAATGAAGGGAAGACAACAGTTTGAAGAACAGTAGTCTGGGTTACTTGTTGGGTTAAACTGGAAGAAACTAAGAAAATGCCGGGGAACAAGTACAATGGGCATCCTTCCATTCCTCCGAATAGAGTGGAAAGGCTGTTGAGAGACAGAGAGTTACGAAGATTTAATAGGACTTTTAATTCCGTTGAAGAATTAAGTGATGGTAACAGAGAGTCGGAGCTCTTGGAAAACGACTTAAGAGATGACAATAACTGGGATGTTCCTCCTGGGGAAGAACTCTTCGACGCTGAGGCAGCAGTTAGAGCTCTCAACGATGGGTATGAAAGGAACAGTGGAATGCCCTTTAAACAGAGATTGCTGGTTGTTGCTAATAGGCTTCCAGTCTCTGCAGTTAGGAGGGGTGAGGACTCTTGGTCGTTGGAGATAAGTGCAGGGGGTCTAGTCAGTGCTCTTCTGGGTATGTGTCTGCTGAGCCTTTGAATCAATTATCATTATGTTTTTATTCAGTTTGGTGCATGTTGCTTGGATATTGGAACTTTCGTGATATTGAAACAGGGACGTTGACAAATGCTACATTATTTCCTGTAGGTGTAAAGGAATTTGAAGCGAAATGGATAGGATGGGCTGGGGTAAATGTGCCAGATGAGATTGGACAAAGAGCACTTTCCAAAGCCCTGGCTGAAAAGGTCGAATATTAAATTCTAGCATTTTAATCTTAGCTCTTCTAAGAATCATGTACTTACATCTTGATTACCTGCTGATATTATTCTGTTTACTGCAGAGGTGCATCCCTGTGTTCCTTGACGAAGAGATAGTGCACCAATATTATAATGGCTACTGCAATAACATTCTGTGGCCTCTGTTTCATTATCTTGGGCTTCCACAAGAGGATCGCCTTGCAACAACCCGCAGCTTCCAGTCCCAATTTGATGCATACAAGAAAGCAAACCAAATGTTTGCTGATGTGGTAAATGAGCATTATGAAGAGGGCGATGTTGTTTGGTGTCATGATTACCATCTTATGTTTCTTCCGAAATGCCTAAAGGAGTATAACGCTAAAATGAAAGTTGGATGGTTTCTCCACACGCCATTTCCTTCTTCAGAAATACACAGGACACTGCCGTCTCGGTCAGAGCTTCTGAGATCTGTTCTTGCTGCAGATTTGGTTGGGTAAGAAATTAAGGATGTTGTGCTCTTTATGAATTCTTATGACTTGCTTTTTATGCTTTTATAAACTTCGATAAAACTTAATGTTTGGCTTTGACTGATATTTGGAGTCACACTGAAATGTGATGAACCATGAAATATGGATTGCTCTATTTTATATGCATGAAGAGTGTCGGTGCTAAATTTTATCAACATTAACATATGCTTCTAAATTCTAACGCAAGTGATAGATGTTTTTGCCATAAATTATTAGTGGTGATAAATCCCAGTTTCTCAACATTAACATATGCATCTGTAGAGCAAAGCTTTCTTTAATCAAATTTGCACCGAAATTCCTGCCGTTGATTCATTCAGTCTAATAGGACCTTTCAACATGACTTTGTACTTGAATATACGATACGATGTCTATTGGGATTCCAGGTCAAAAGTTGCTTCAAGACATTTGAATCCCTTGATTAGAACCCATCTTATTGTTAACAATTTCTATGTGTGCTGTTTAGTTATGGTGTGAGTTCATTTTGAACCTATATCTTAACATGTTTTGTGCTTGGCAGATTTTAATGACTTTTATGTTTTATCTCTTACCCTCTTCTGCAGTTTTCACACATATGATTATGCAAGGCACTTTGTTAGTGCTTGCACTCGTATTCTTGGGCTTGAAGGCACACCTGAGGGCGTCGAGGATCAGGGAAAGCTTACTAGGGTGGCTGCGGTATTACATATCTGTTTAATGACATTTTCCTCATTTCCCTTTCCTGTATATAAAATACTTCACTTCATATTTCTATGCTTGTATATCAGCCTATAGATTTAGATTTTCTTGAACTAAATAAAAAAAAAATTGCTTGTTCACAAAGCCTAACTATTTTAATTTTCTTTTCCATCTGTTTGATTCTTCAGTTCCCTATTGGAATAGATTCTGAAAGGTTTATTCGTGCACTTGAGCTTCCTAAAGTCCAAGACCATATCAAAGAATTAAAAGAAAGATTTTCGGGCCGAAAGGTAGTGGTTGTTGTCTCTGTATGTCAGTCTCTCCAATTACTAGGAAGATATGGTTGAAATGCTTTGGATATATAATTCTGATTTGCATTTACTATAATTGGCAGGTGATGCTAGGTGTAGATCGTTTGGATATGATTAAGGGGATTCCACAAAAGATTTTGGCTTTTGAGAAATTTCTTGAGGAAAACACAAGCTGGCATGATAAAGTAGTGTTGCTTCAAATTGCCGTGCCAACAAGAACAGATGTGCCCGAATGTATGCTTCTTCAGTTGTATTAGTAACTGATTTTTTCCCCTCATATTAGTGTTGAAATTTACTCTACATCTTCATAACATTATTGAATTTTTTTTTTCTCACAGATCAAAAACTTACAAGCCAAGTTCACGAAATTGTTGGACGCATTAATGGAAGATTTGGAACTTTGACTGCTGTTCCAATACATCATCTGGTATTTTTTGTGCTTTTCCATCATTCTTAATTATTGAATTCTCAAAATGACTTGACATGGTATCCCCCTGAGCCAATAATATCGATTAGTTAGTTTCCATTGTTTTGAATGTATTTTTCATGATTTTTGTTTTGTAATACTAAATACTACCTTGGGTGCAAGATTAGTTTAAATACGTATAACTCTGAGACCATTTTGATTGACAGGATCGCTCTCTTGACTTCCATGCATTATGTGCACTTTACGCTGTCACTGGTATAATCTCTTGGCTTTCAGCCCTGTATTTCTATTGGTGAAAATATCTGTATCATATTGTTTTTTAATATTAGGTCAAATGTTCTGGAGGAACCATTATAATGGTAACCGAATTGTTAGAACAGAAGTTTCTCATTCTGATATATAGTTTAAGATATTGACATATGTTGTTGATATTAGTCAAAGATCTGCCTTAGGTTGAATTTATTCATTCTCTTTTTATGTTTTCAATTTGTACTTACTTTATTCCTTATTGTGTACAGATGTAGCTCTTGTCACATCTTTGAGAGATGGCATGAATCTTGTCAGCTATGAATTTGTTGCATGCCAAGATTCAAAAAAGGGGGTCCTCATTCTGAGTGAGGTCAGTATCACATTCATTGTGTTGATATCAGTCCTATTATTTCATTTTGCAGAAAAAGTACATTTTAGCGTTTTCTTTTTTTTTATCATTAAACGGTGATCCTATGCATGTCTCCGGTTTGATTAGCTTGAGCATATTTGGAGAAGAGTCCTTTCAAGTTCTTTATAGGTAGGAATTATTTTAGCAGTCTCCTTTTGTAATGCTTCAATTTATTTTCTAGTTTGCGGGAGCTGCACAATCTCTTGGTGCTGGAGCTATTCTTGTGAACCCATGGAACATCACAGAAGTTGCATCCTCAATTGGTTATGCTTTAAATATGCCCGCTGAAGAGAGAGAGAAACGACACCATCATAACTTCATGCATGTGACTACACATACTGCTCAAGATTGGGCAGAGACCTTTGTGAGGTATTGCTCATATTTCCCTCAAGGAGTGGTCTTCATATTTCACCTTGCTAGTTATATTCGTACTTATAATGTCATTTTCACCTTGATATTAACCGAAAATTGTTATATAGCAATTTTAAGTCAAGCATTGCCTCATATACCATTAAACTTAGCTTAAGAAGAAAGTGTATATCTTTTTTCACAGATTCATACACAAACAAGTTATTGTTATGAGCATATTAGACTCATGGATTCCATTATATAATTTTCTTAGTGTAGTTTGGACGATGGCGACCTGTATGATAACAAACTGCAAATCCACCATTCAAAATAGAGTCGGACACATCCTTTAGCATGATTTAATATGTCGCTGTTTTATGTGTCATTCTTT
The DNA here is from genome assembly GCA_023053565.1 of Aquilegia eximia. Classification (NCBI taxonomy): domain Eukaryota; kingdom Viridiplantae; phylum Streptophyta; class Magnoliopsida; order Ranunculales; family Ranunculaceae; genus Aquilegia; species Aquilegia eximia. The sequence goes on from JALIGU010000005.1 coordinate 23,279,911, forward strand.
CTTTCTTCTATCTACATTATTTAGTAGTGTTAAATGCTTTATTTGCAAGAACAAACTCTTTGTACTTTTATCCCATTTTAAATTTCTTTATTTAACCATTGCTTGTTTATACTTTTATTTAATCATTCTTTCTTTCTTCTATCTACATTATAAGGTGTCATTGTTATTGTGTAGTGAACTGAATGACACCATTGTAGAAGCTCAGCTGAGGATGAGGCAAGTTCCACCACTACTGCCAGTTGAAGTAGCAGTTCAACACTATCTAGGATCCAGGAATCGTTTACTCATACTGGTAAGCCATTCCAATGTTTTCATCTTGATATCAATGCAGAATCTTAACACAATGACAATATTATTAATTCTTTTTTGGAATAAATTTGTTGGCATTGTTTAATTTTTCATATTAACTTAAACTCTAGGCGAGTCTTAGCACATAATAGTTAACCGTTGTGCTTGTTTCTCAAAATTGAAGGGATTCAATGCAACATTAACTGAACCAGTGGAAACTCCTGGGAGAAGAGGAGGAGATCAAATTAAAGAGATGGAGCTTAAGTTGCACCCTGAGTTGAAAGAGCCCTTAAAAATCCTTTGCAGTGATCCGAAGACAACGGTGGTTGTTGTTAGTGGCAGTGACCGAAGCGTCCTGGATGATGTAAGTCACCAAGTTCTTATATTCTACCACTTTTTTTCCTTTAGTGTCTTCAGTTTCCTGACTAAAGAATTTCTTGAGATGATAAACCATTTAATTATCAAACTTGATCTCTAGGATCTGCAAGTTTCTTACAATTTATTGGTTTTTTCAGAATTTCGGAGAATATAACATATGGTTGGCAGCAGAGAATGGTATGTTTTTACGTCCCACAAAAGGGGAGTGGATGACTACCATGCCAGAGCATCTAAACATGGATTGGGTTGACAGTGTGAAGGTTCTTATTCTGTATCATTCTTCATCCTCGACATTTTTTTCCCTTATCAATTTAGTGGTTACTGCGAGTCAGCATTATCTGTTACAATTTTGTATCTTTAATTTTTAAGTTCAAATTACTAGTTTATGGGGCCTTTCAGGCTGCTAAAAAACGGATGCTTGTGACAAATTTTCAGCATGTTTTCGAATATTTCACGGAAAGAACACCTCGGTCTCATTTTGAACTCCGGGAGACTTCTCTTGTTTGGAATTATAAGTATGCAGGTATTCCTCAAATAATCGATCCCATTTTCTCCAAAACTTCCAGTTTAGTTTTTAAATGTCTTTAATCTTGTTTTCAGCCCTTTCTTACCTTACTCTTATGTAGATGTGGAATTTGGGAGGCTCCAAGCAAGGGATCTGTTGCAGCATCTTTGGACAGGCCCCATTTCTAATGCAGCTGTTGATGTTGTCCAAGGAAGTCGATCTGTTGAGGTCCGGTCTGTTGGTGTTACGAAGGTGTGTAGAATTACTTAACATCCATTGTGAGACATATATTTGTTGCCAAGGACTAAAAAATTGCATATTAATCCTTTAATGCTTCCATGTCCAATCAGGGGGCAGCAGTTGATCGGATCTTGGGGGAGATTGTTCACAGCAGAAGTATAATTTCGCCAATTGATTATGTCCTGTGCATTGGACACTTCTTAGGCAAGGTATGTTGTTTCTTAATATTCAAGGTTTTACACCTCTTCAATCATTTAGATATTTTGAATGTACTTCTCTAGATCAAAATACTTAACATCAACATTTGTTGCCTTATGGGAATTATTTAATTAGAAATTGCAAAAAGATTCCTGAGCCTGTATGTGACCTTCAGGCTGGTTTGGTTTTCTATAGCTGGGCGACACAAAATCAATAGGTCTTCCGTGTTGCTTTATACTCTACCTATTAGAAATAAAAATGTGTTGCACAATCCTCTGACTTCCATATTAATCATTTAAATCTTCAGAGCTTATGTCAGTGCCTAAATCTAAGATGTTGACAGGCATATTAATATTGTTATTTTTCTCGAAAACAAAAGAATAGACCCAAAAGATGTGCCTAAATTTTTAACCACTCAGTAATGGAAGCTGAACTGCTTCATCAAACCATATTAATTTCTGCCATATTGTGATAGCTCAACTGCATTTGTATTTCACGTTGAACGCATTTGTAGGGGCCCCTCATTAATCAGTCATTGCAGCCTGGTCCAAATATCTAGGCCTGGGATCCTGTTCTAAATAGTAGAAGCTCATGATTTACAACTCTCATGTTCAGTTCTGAATTAGAGACGTGAAAGCCTAAAATGAGGAATTGGTTGCATTCTCTTGATAATGAATTCTAATTGTTCTCACTGTGAATTATAATATCATCTTGTAGAAAAACATAATAAAGTATATTGGCATGACAGTACAAGACATGTATCTGTATAGTTGTTACGGCTTTTTGCTTCTGGGGCGGCTGTAATAGCATGCCAGTAAGCATCATGAAAAAGTTATTATATTATTTCACAACTGGTAATTTTGATTTCTTTTTTCAGGATGAGGACATTTTCACATTCTTCGAACCAGAGCTTCCTGCTGAATCATCAACTGCCTCAAGAGCCAAGACCACGGAAGCAGCTAAGTCGCCTGTTGAAAGGTGGTCTTCAGAGGATCTGTCACTAGGCAAAAATGGGTCAAAGACATCTCATGGTCGTAGCCATAGAGCCACGGAGAGCCTGGACAGGAGTAGAAACAATCAAACTGGTGGCAGTAATTGGCGATCTCCACAGGAAAACATCACTTGGAATGAAGGCTCGTCAGTGCTAGATCTCAGGGGAGATAATTACTTCTCTGTTGCCGTGGGTAGAAAGCGCTCGAATGCACGTTATCTCCTTGGTTCTGCAGATGATACGGTCACATTCCTGAAGATGTTAGCAGCAGCAACAAGTAGTTGAAAGCTATGTATAGTTTCCTGTGAGGCTGTTCATCCATTGCTACACCAAGAGCCAAACGTGAAGGTACAGTGATCACAGGAGTTTCCAGTTCTCTATTGGTAGCAACTAGTTTCCAGTTTTAGATATCCATATCATCCGTGCTATATTTCAGTCATCTGTCGACGTAATCTAGCTTATGGATAGTTAATGCTTTAGTTCAATAAGTGGCTGGTGCCTGTGGACCAAACTCTGAACTATAAAGTACTTTGGTGACATGGCTACATAGTTAACTTATAGTTACATTTGCAAATAAATAAGCATGATAGCACATGTTTCTTCCAATGCATGTAGCTTTATATTGTGTTTTTGGTATTGACATTTAGAATTTCCTTCTGCATGTATTATGGCCAGTGTTCACCCTGAACTTCAGGAGTTCAGGTGATAAACTCAACTTCAGAAAGCCCAAGAGATTTAAAGAGCCATTTGTTTCTTTTGGGTGGTCTGAGTCTGACCAATGATAAAAACCCAGTAGCCCAATAAGACATACTGTAATGGTCTCATCAGTCATCACTTTTTTTCTTCACTTAGATTTCTCTCTAGATACACTAGTAGTTGAAGATAACATGTATATTACAAAACTTTTCAACATCATTGACTTGATAAGTGTAAGAAGAGATTGCAAGTGATTGACAAATTGACAATGGTCCACCATTAGGCCAAGGATATGAAATGCACGCTTGCCGCACCCTTACGTATCAGAACCTAGGAAGAAGAAAATCAAACAAAACATGAACTCATAGAGTCATAGGGTTCTAAGTTTATATACAGTCTTTATCATGTTGCTCCATGCTCAATACTTCTACTTGGCCACACTTTAGGTCCACTGTATCTATATATGTCGCGATCATTTCATTCCCTTATCATAGTCTTCCTGGTCCTTATTACAGTTTAAGCTAGAGAAGTATATAATCTTATGTCAAAGGTTCACACGACTGATCTTCATAAAGTTTCACAAAGTTCTGATCAAAATGGCAAAATCACAACATGTACTGCACACAACTAGCTAGTGTTGCAAGTAACACAAATGTGGTCCTTAAGCTACTCATGGTTGAACTTTTAATTGGCTTATAATAGAATCGTGCAAACCATACCAGTGTTTTTCTCTATAGTTGCCCATGCCTAATTTTGAATAAATTGATTGAGATATGTATACCATGCAAAATCACACATAAACAGATAAGTTGTAAAAAGGTTGGTACTTGACTACTTGGTAGTTTTTGAAAAGGGTTGGCACTTTGCAAAAGTTTGAAAAAGAACATTTTCAGTATATCACCACCTTCATTTTTTTGGAACATATTGAAATTCCGGCAAGAATCAGAATCTTGATTAAGTGTTGTGTACTTACATCCAAAATCCATAGTAGACTAGACCTATTCCTATATATGTTCCTTAATAATAATGTAACTTTTCTTGATTCCATTGATAGTAATTAAATTAGTGCAAGCTATTATCAATTAAGCAACCGTAAATTCGGATTTCGATCAAGCAAAAGCAAGACAAGGTGGTGCTTTCAATAGCCTGCTGCTTCATGCAATTTTGTTCAAATCAATTGTGGTATACTAGTATTTCACTTGAATACAATAAAAATGCACCTAAATGCATGTATTCATATCCATTATTTATTTAGTCTATGATGAAACTGGCCATTTAGGGTACTTGCTTAAATTTTAATCACTCTTGTTCACAAGTTAGCAGCCTCTACATCACTTGGCAAAGAAGAAGTGCAACCAATTACCAATCCAACCATATATAAATTAGCTGTTAAAATCTGAGAAAAAATAGGAAAATTCTAAGTATACTAGTTAAAAACGAATAGGATACTAGGTTAATTGGCTTTTAGAGTTTTAGTATTTCACTTGAAGTCAAACTTTGATGTTAGACTTTCTATCCAATAACATCTCTCCACGTGTTATATAAATATGTATCTTTCAAATCTTTTCCTTATTCCATGCTTATATAAACAGTACCAAATCTCATCACATAAGCACAGATTAACAAGATATTATAACATGAAGATGAAGGTGAAGAATCTCTTTGTGGTTCTTTCTTCTTTTCTTTTCTTTCTCCCTTTATTAATCTCTTGTCAAGAAAAACATGTTTATATAGTTTACTTTGGTGAACATGATGGATTGAAAACTCATCAAGAGATTGAAGACCATCATTATTCTTATTTAACAACTTCTTTACAACAAACACAAGAGATTGCTAAGGCTAATGTTCTTTATAGTTATAAGAATAGTATTAATGGCTTTGCTGCTTTGCTTACACCAGAAGAAGCCTCCAACTTATCAGGTAAAATCAATTAAACACTTTTGTTTTGTTCTTTATATATATTTGCTATTATTAGATGTTTATGGTTTGGTTTGGTTAATATGTATTGCAGAGAAGGAAGAAGTGCTATCAGTATTTGCAACAAAACCAAATAGATATTCTCTTCAAACAACAAGATCATGGAAGTTTCTTGGTCTTGAAGATGGAAAAGAATATGGAAAAAGTGATCAACTTGGATGGGGTAGTGAAAGCTTATTGCAAAAAGCCAATTATGGGAAAGATGTCATTGTTGGCCTGCTAGACTCTGGTAACATTATTTCTTGTATCACTTGTTTGTTTTTATGTAATATGTATAGTTGTTTTCAAGATTCCCACTTACCACCAGATATAAAACTACATTATATTTATGGAAATACTTAGGTTAAATGCATGGCATATGCAAGTAAGCATTACCTTGTCAATATTGTGTATGCTTATACTAGCTAGTAATCCATAATGGTAGATTATTGTAAAGTGCAAGTAAACCCAAATATTTGAGTTCAGTCTGCCAGATTATTGATCACAATGGTTGTTACATGATCTTGCATGTATTTTTGTACATATTAGGTGTATGGCCAGAATCAAGAAGCTTCAATGATGAAGGTATGGGACCTGTGCCTCTATCATGGAAAGGAATTTGTCAAGCTGGAGATTCTTTCAATTCATCCAACTGTAATAGGTAATTAACTTTCTCCACACATATGATCAAGTCTTTCATTAGTTTTCTTTCTGCTTATACAATGATGTTATGGACACTTTTTTCTCATCATTATTGCATGTTTATAACTGTTAATGTAGTGTAAAACAGCAATGGTTGTAAGCTTCTTAGACATCTTATCACCAGTGTAGGCATTATATGTAACAACCACTCAACCAGAGCTGTTAACAAGTCAAATTACTCATGGCTTTTTTGTATCTTCATCTGTGCTTTTATACCACAAATATGATTTTCAAAGGTATATTTAAAACCAATTATAAAAAAAAGGGACCATTTTCGAAAGATCCATATATAAATAAAATTTGACCAGTACAGACTATTTGGTTCATCTTGTGAGCTCTTATACTTCCAAGAGTTGCCAACCTGAGTTTTAGGGAAAACTGTTTGAATGTGACAGTGTTGTGTTTCTTTATGTGGAAAAATAGACTTGAGCAGCTTCTTATGGTACTGAGGTTCTGGCATTTAGCAACTCGTGACAAAAAAATGGACTTATTTAGATTTATAGTACCCTTAAAAATGGCACATTTTACGAAAATAATTTTGGGCGAGGTTTAATTCTTTATGATTTTGCGCGCTATTTTGATAGGAAACTTATTGGCGCCAGATACTATCTCAAAGCGTACGAGCACTATAATGGACCGCTTAATGCTAGTAACGACTTTCGATCACCTCGTGATCATGATGGTCATGGATCACACACTGCATCTACTGCTGCAGGCCGAGAAGTTCGCAATGCATCAGCCCTTGGTGGAATTGCAAGTGGTACAGCATCTGGTGGAGCTCCATTGGCCCGTGTCGCAATGTACAAAGTATGTTGGCCACTAAATGGAACCCTACAGAATGGTGACTCGTGTCTTGAAGCCGACATGCTTGCAGCTATTGATGATGCTATTGGTGATGGAGTAAATGTTCTTAGTATATCAATTGGAACAACTGACCTTCTTAAATACACAGAAGATGGAATTGCATTGGGGGCTCTTCATGCAATCAAGAATAATATTGTGGTTTCAGTTGCTGCTGGAAATAATGGGCCTGGTCCTGCTACTGTTAATAATCTTGCTCCATGGACCATAACTGTTGCTGCTAGTAGTATTGACAGAGCTTTTAGTGCACCTGTTGTTTTGGGGAATGGCTTGAAAATCAAGGTAAATTTTGGTTTATGCTTTCATATATTTATTACATATATTGTGAGGACTTATATTATGTGCAGTTTGTTTTAAGTATATAATATATGGTTTTCGATAAATTTCAGGGCCAAACTGTTACTCCATACAAGCTGAAGAATAAAATGTACCCTCTAGTTTATGCTGGTGATGTTGTTGAACCTCATGTCCCCGCGAATTCTACAGGGTAATTATTTCAGGGACTTATTCTTAATGGCTATTTTAATATAGGTCTTATGACCCAATCACTGCCCTGAACAGAGATTAGCTCAGGTCGATCAGCTGAAATGCGTCAGCTCTTTAGCTGATGTAGTAAGCGTACGGTCATAAGCTGATCAATGTTCATTCTAAAATTTTGCTAAGAACTGTTTACACATCTGACAGCTCGAATCACTTTGGTTTTACAGACAATGCATGCCCGGTTCCCTGTCGCCAGAGAAAACTAAAGGGAAAATAGTATTATGTTTCAGAGGAGAAGGGTTAAGAGTTGGAAAAGGCGCAGAGGTAAAACGAGCTGGGGGTGCTGGTATCATCTTAGGAAACATTCCTGCCAATGGAAATGAAATATCAGTTGATCCCTACGTTCTTCCTGGCACATCCGTTGCAGCTGACGATGCAATCACAATTCTCAATTACATTAATTCTACAAAGAAACCAATGGCACAAATTGATCCAGTCGTGACAGTTTTAGATACTAAACCAGCCCCATTCATGGCTGGTTTTTCAGCAACTGGTCCTAATCCCCTTGAACCTAACATTCTCAAGGTATGAGATTACATATAACCTTAAGGCATACTTTTGTTCTAATTCATGTTAAAATTTTACTGACATTTTTGTTCATGATTGTCATGCAGCCGGATATTTCTGCACCAGGGTTGAATATTTTAGCTGCATGGAGTGAGGCATCATCACCTACAAAGTTGGATATAGATCATCGAGTCGCGCAATACAATTTTGATTCAGGTACTTCAATGGCAACCCCTCATGTTGCTGGTGTGGCTGCCCTTCTCAAAGCTATTCACCCTACTTGGAGTAGTGCTGCCATAAGATCAGCTATCATGACTACAGGTAACTAAGACATTTTGATAAATTCATCCAACACGAGAATTCGGTTTATTTCATAGACACTTTTATCTAATGAATCAGACTAAATGTGTTTCATAATCTATGGCAGCAAATGTGAAAAACAATCAAGGAAAGCACCTAACAACTGCTGCGGGCACTGATGGTAACCCATTCAACTATGGATCGGGCCATCTTCGGCCAACAAAAGTCTCGGATCCAGGCCTTGTATATGATGCTACCTACACAGACTACCTTCTATTCCTTTGTAGCATTGGTGTCAATAATGTTGATAAAACTTTCAAATGCCCAAGTAATCCACCTTCAGCAAACAACCTCAACCATCCATCTCTGGCAATCGCGAATCTCACTGGTACAATGACTGTGAACAGAACAGTCACTAATGTTGGCGGGAAACGAAGTTTGTACGTAGCTACTGTCGAGTCGCCACGTGGATTTTCGGTTAAGGTGCAGCCTAAGATTTTATATTTTACTGAAGTTGGTGAGAAGAAAAGTTTCACAGTTACTGTTAAAGCAAAGAAGGGAGGTAACAAAGGAAAGGTGAAAGGAGAGTATTCATTTGGGTCTTATGCATGGAATGATGGTATCCATGTAGTAAGAAGCCCAATAGTAGTTTCTTAAGCATAATCATCATTTTCATTAGTATTTAAACTCTAGATTAGATAGTAAAAAGAAGAAGAAAAACTGTAATTATAGGTCTTTTTCTGCAATCATAGTAATGGCTTTGACAGACTATGTTTTAATGTTCTGAAACATCCAATGACCAGGGTTGTTTGTGTATGGGTTCATGCTGCTTTATTTGCCTGCATTTTGCGCGGGAATATGCAGGCAACATTTAGACAAAAATATTCACATCTTCAGTAGTTTGATGACGAGTTTCGATCACCATAGTTATCATGTATAGAGTCCTGAATGTGTAGGGCAATTTAGGTTGGCCTTGTATGGCACACTGGTCCTAGGTATTAATTCTAATGAAGACATACCAAACTTAGCTAGTTTTATGACCTGAAATAACTTCAGTTCACAAGTTGTGGATTAATACATGTTGTAGAGTTTGATACTCAACTCCTACAAGGGAAGAAAGTTAGGTTATCACTCCCTATCAAGTTTTCATAAAATTTGCGCAATTTCCTGAAAAATCTATATATCACTATATATAACCACATATTTGAGCTAGTAAAATGATAATGTAGTGCACTAATAAAGTAATAACTCGTCGCATAATTGAAAACATAATAAGTGTGTTTTAAATTATAAACATCGCATAATCACGCGCTTGTAACTAAACTAAACTTTATTTCAAGATCACCATGTTGAAAACTATATAATGTATATAACATAATCTTCTATATAATATAATAGATCTGATTGATGATTAGATACTTAAAATCAGGATTAAAGCTAATAAACAACATAGTTTAACCACCTTTGTTTGATGTTACAACAATTATTTTTAGAAGCATTTGTTAAACTATATATTGCTGGCAGAACATCAAGTTTCCAGTCCTCCAACCAAAATATTCTGTCATGTTGGGCACACCACAACTTATTCTATGGTCTGAAATCACTTCACTGGTCACATTAACTTTTTGTGGGAAACATTGTGCACCATCCAAATATATTTTTGTTCATAACTTGTTCTGCCAACTCACTTCAATTTCAACATTTGATCATTTCATTTGTAAAAGTTCTGATTCCTATCTGATAATCAAGATTAACATAATCACATTTCTCATCAATTAAATCTTTACCAAATGCAGTCTCATTCTGCAATCTGCAGACTACAGGTCGGCAGGTTGCTCATGGCGTCCTGTGGCTAGGTTCCAAGGGGTGATAGGGATCACATTCACCCTGCAATCACCAGCAGACACGCATGTTTGGGGATTCAATCGACCATAAGACGTGTACGTGGTTAGGTTCCAAGGAGGAATGGTTGTTTTGTGGCTAAGTTCCAAGAGGTGATGGGGATTGAATGTCCACCCTGCAATGACCCAAGAGACGTGTGCATGGTTAAGTTCGTGCAAGCGATGGGGCTATTGAATTCCTCGACAATGCAGTCCCCAGCGATGGGGATTGCATTCACTCGAGCGAGTGAATGCACACATAAATTTAAACATTTTTAATTACCATATGAATCATAAATTAATATTCGAGAAAATCGAATGTTAATTTATGATTCCATCAACCTATCTCCATGATCATTTGACTTGGATCCATTAACTATCAAAAAATCCCCCTGTTTTTGTTTTTTGTTTATCATCATCATGAGCTAAGCAATAAAAATATAGCAAGTTGCAAATATAAGCTAAAAATTAGAAGGCAAGCAAAGTAATTAATTACTAAACAGAATTCAACTATAATTCATCAAACAAATTAAATTAGACATTATTATTAATATATTATTAATTAATTAATACATTATTCATGAAGTTTACAATGAATCAAATTAAAAAAAAAAAAAATGTAAAAATTAGTTAATCATCATAAATTCATAATCATTTGATCAAATGATGATTAATCAATCAAGTTTCAAGAAAACCAGTCATTCTAAGTATAGAATTTCTAACTTGACTTAAATCACGACCTTTAAGTGTTCTTCCATTACCAGTACATACTGAAAAAGTTGTTTTTCTAGCAATTCTTCTTGCTACAAGTATATGTGGTGGTACCATTTCTTGATCTTCATCTTCAATAATATATTGTTGTTGATCACCATTTTCTTCAGAAAAATTTGCATTTGATGTTGTTGATGAATTCCCTTGAATGTTGATTGGAGTTGATGATGAAGATGACTTTTTGTTCTTCTTTGTAGTACTACTACTACTACTATTTCCATGACCACCACCACCTTGTAGTACATGTTGTTGTTGATAGTAATAGTGATTTTGATGATTTCTTGGCCACAAAACTTCTGATTCTTGGAATTCTTCCATGAAAATGAAGAAGAAATATGTATGGAAAGATTGAATGAAGATTGAAGAGAAGAAGAAGATGAGTTTTGGAATTGTTTTTGAGTTGTGAGAATGAAGAGTGGATTTATATATATATAGGTGAGGAGAGTTAGGAAAGAAATATAGTATTATTTGTTTATTATGATTTTTATTATATTATTTTGATAGATGATTGAAGTGAGAGCACTTTCAATGTTCGTCACATTATGTCATCATGTGAAAGTAAAGAGTGTGGTTACAGTTTCTTCTTTCATTTTTGGCTAGCTTCATTTTTAGCCATGGCTTTTTTTAATAGTCTTTTAATCAAGTTATTTTTAGATAAAAAAAAAATGTGAATATAAAAAATATGAAAAATGTGAATATCATGGTAAATATGAAAGTCATGATTAGATCACCGATTCATTATTTATGGATGATGATATTTCATTGATATAGAGCTAATTCCAACAAATGGGACTGAACGTTCTCGTTGGCGTGTGTTCAGTAGCATACTTTAAAATATCAGGGATGTCCTCAGATATCCCACAAATTTTACAGATTTTTAAGGAATTGGATACACGAATATCCAAAGAATATTCACAAATACTCACATTTACATTGTTTTCTAATGTTGAAATCTCGATAAAATTCATTTTTCTAAAATTCGAAATTTTGTTCAAAATCGATATTTTGAACTATGTCATTATTACAAGAAAGTATGAGGTTAAATTGATGTAATTGTTTTCTCTATTATTAAGTTAATCAAATCTTAATAACTTAAATGAGATATCACTTGATGAAATAAAATAAATTTTAAATAATTAAAAAAAAAACAAACAATATATAAATTTAAATACCGTGATCTATCTCTTTAAATTCAGTTTATCACTATAAAACATAAAATTAGTCGCATATTCATAGAATATACTTATATATCACGTAGGTGTGAACTAGGTTCACTCAACAAGAATTGATTCTTATTAACACGATCATCGAATTACTGGTCTCATTAAAAATAAGTTTTTTTTTAAATTTACGTTAATATTGGATGAACGAAAAATCATAAGATTTATTAATGTTTAAGCTATTTTTTGTTTTGTTAATTTTTAATTTATTTTTATTCATGCAATTAAAATGCTTTATATAGAAGCTAAATTGTAAGCCAAGCCAAGAAGAAGCTACAAAGCTAAGCTAAAGATTATTACATTCTAATTACACTCAAACCCAACTTAATAAAAATGATTGGGTGTGCCGCGTGAATACAAAGTTTCATCTGTCTTCCAGCTGGCAATATTCCACGCGTCATGCTAAAACTTCGGGGTCCACTTAATCAGTTTTTGTCGTTTTATCCAAAACCTCATAAAACTTATCCAAAACATAGCAACGAAGCATCAAATAATACAACTTCCATCACTTAAATGTTGACACGTGTACTTTTTACTACATACGTTATACTATAGTATCTGAAACTATTCTGCTTTGCTGCCACGTTTCAACCATTGGTTTCTTGTGGTTATTGTTTTTGATGGTGTGATGGATATCAAAGTCTTCTCTGTCATTAAGCCAAGCAAAGTCAAACATTTATAAGTTATGATGATCTTCTCCTCCTTACTCCATGAAGTTGAGTATTCAAACTTCAAATTTTTAAATATTAATAGTAATTTTTTTTTACTGGGAAGCATGTTTTAACGAGATCAGTAACTCAAAGATGCACCGTCCAAATTCGAACCTTAGACCTCTAGTATCATTGCGAGAGGAATTATCAACTAAGTTCAATTGACATCTTGTTAATTTTAAAGAACAAATTTGAGATGCCTCTCAGAATAGTTTAGACTCTTTGCGATTGCTCCTCAAAAAAGTTTCATCAGTGATATCTTAGTGAAGAGTTTTTGGGGCGCAAATAGTCCAAACTATTTTGGGTATCTCAAATTTGCTCTAATTTTGATGAGATCAGTAACTTGATAATATACTGGAGACGAAGATTAATTACTCTAGCTATGCATATGCATAATATAGTAATAAAAATAACGTTTCCACATTATTGTTATTTTTGTGAAATTAGATTATGAAATAAAAAATATTATTTTTCATAATTAAGTGATTTATTTTTCTCGAAAATGAATTTTAAATTTATGATTAATATAGAACCGTGATACGGTGGAGACCGACGTTAGGGGAAGAGAGGAAGAGAAAAAAAAAAGAAAAAAAAAACAGACTTAAAAAAAAATAGAAAAAGACGGACACAGAATATTAAAAAACATTGAAAAAATTTGAATTTATCAATAAAACTTGAATTTTGAATATTAAAAAAAAAATTAAAAAATTAAGAAATAGTCGGACAGACAAAAATAAATAAAAAAAGATCGGGGACAGACATGAGTTTCAGTCCCACTCAACCCTTAAAAGACCCCCTGACGTCGGTCGATGACCATTAATTCATAATGTAAAATAAGAAATGAAACTTTAATTATCAATCTAAATATGATCCATGCATGAGAAGAATATCTTAAAATGAAATGATGAGATTGCTTGAGAGCTACTTTAACTTCTATGTTTATTGGATCAAAGAACATGTAGAATAGATAATCCAAAAGTAAATTAACTTGTTTTGCAATATCTTTAGGTTAGGTCATTGATGATGTGCACATTGCCTTTTTAAAGAAAGGAACTGGATTAAGACTTGTTTGTCATCATTAGTGAAGATAAAATGAGTTAAGTTTGGATAGATTCAATTATTTAGCTTAGATGTTGCCATTGCCCATTGGTATGGTAGTGCCCAATCCATTAATGGTGTACCTTTATGAATAATTGATTGATGGGACAAATTACATTTTGTTTGTGTTGCAAATTTCAAGAATGCAACAAAATATCAACACTGTTTGTATGATTGTATCTATAGCAGGGTTCTGTCAAGTGATCAATGCCAAGGTTTAGGTTAGGGCTAGTATTCGAGCCGAGCTCGAGTTCTAGGTTGAGCATGACCGAAAAATAATCTTGAGAGACTCTAGTAGGGGTGGGCAAAAAACCGGAAAATCGAATTAAAATCGGAACCGAACCGAGTTAAAACTGGTCAAACCGAACTGGAACTGGAACCGAACCGAGTATATACAGTCTAGTTCCAGTTCATATTCTAATATTTCGGTTCGAACCGAACCCAACCGAAAATATATATATATATATATATATTTTTTTTTTAATTTTTTTTATTTATATATATATACGTTATATATGTTTTTTTTTTATTTCTTTATTATTTTTTTTTATAAATGTTAGATTATATTCAAATATTCATTAGATTACAAAAAAAAAAAAAACACCGAAGTTATTAAAGCCCAAAACACAAAAGCCCATAATAAAACCCAAACCGAAAACTGAACCGAACCGAACCGAGTTAAATCGGTTCGGTCCAGTCCAGTTTTAATAATATTTTTAGGTTTTTGAAACCGAACCGAACCGAACCAGCTTGCACAGTTCGGTTTCAATTTAGTGGTAAAATGGAGCCGTGCCCACCCCTAGACTCTAGCAACAATCCCACTTGCCGATAAAAAATGATCGTCGAAGTATAATCTCCATGCTTGGTTCATACCAAACACATCGGTCTCTCATATTTGGTTAGGCATGGGTTTAATTGTGTGTGCACTGCAAATCTGCACAACGTATAATTGTAGCCCACTTCATTTTGAGGGTTGAGCTAACTGTCCTTTTTGCAGGCTTACTATGCATGAATGAATGACAGAATTGTTCGCAGATTGGCGACACCACCAACAGTACCCAACCCAAAATATTAGCCCAAACAAAAACCCAAAGATTAAACCCAAACAAAAACCCAAAAATTTGGCCATGATGGGTTAAGTTTGGGCTTAATCTTTGGGTTTTTGTTTGGGCTAATATTTAAAAAAAATAAAATAAATAAATACTAATGAGGTTTTATTACATGGCCAAGCCAAGCAACAAATACAACCTAGAAGGCTAGAACCAGAAATGGTGAACAGTAAATAGGATGATCCAAGTTCTAATAGGTTTGTCAGGGTGTTTTTTTCACACTGGTACATAGAGTTGCAATCCCTGTAATAACAAATGTTACTCGGTTAATTAGGTTCCATATTATTTCCATGCAGGGTCACTGATGGCCGTGGACATTCTTTGGTAGCTGCTGAAGATGAGTACAGATATCATGCCAGACGGATGGCACAACACTGTAGGTGTTGGCTATGATGTTGAATGAATCACTTTAAATTACAGAAACTGATAATGTCTACCATTATAGCTCACGACAGGAGTACGCAGTTAGTAGTCATCTTCCTGTTTTTAATGACGTTAATATATGCACTGTCAAAGACAGAGCAAGCTAAGTAGGTCATTTTTGTATGAGTAGAGAGTTCTATATATGTAGCTGCCATTGTTTTAGATATGATGACCTTCATCTGTATATAGATATTGTTACTGCACATTAAAGTGTTAATGCAATATGGAAGCAAACAAAAAGTGAATGTTTCGAGCGCGGAGGTGCTTTTCTTCATATTTGACGATGTATCCATGTGGAAATGTTACGTTATATGGTGGAAAAAAAATGTTGATTTACTTTCTTCTTTTGGAGTGT
Organism: Aquilegia eximia; assembly: GCA_023053565.1. NCBI lineage: Eukaryota > Viridiplantae > Streptophyta > Magnoliopsida > Ranunculales > Ranunculaceae > Aquilegia > Aquilegia eximia. The sequence continues at coordinate 23,295,639 of JALIGU010000005.1, forward strand.
TTATGTACCCTTTATGTTTTTTCTTGGAAGTTGTTCACTAACGCAAACTTTCTATCAATATTCCTAGCTCGCTGCATTGTGGTATACCATGTCAGGGTTCATATGTAATCGACAACCTGCTAAGCAATAAACTAGCTGGATAAAAAATGGCTACGAGTGCAGCACATACTAACACAATCAACTTATGATAGATAAATTTTTTTTGTGTTCTGCTATCTTCACTAGAACATCTGAGTTTTAGGCTTTTGTTGTTGGTGGTTGTATGTGTGCGTGTTTGAGTGAAAATGTAAAATACTGCTGGAATCAATTGTTGTATAAGCCAATTCCAATGAGGAAGAGAAATTGCATTAAGATCACAAGGAGCGACCAAAAAAACAAAAAAAAAATCTAGATCTCCTTCCACTGCTGGGGGCAGCCTGGGGCAAGGCTTATTCTTCTCATCAGACATTTGTATTGTTTTCCTGTATGATCAGAATAGGAAAATTGTGTCAGCAATGCGACCAATATCTAATCGTAAAAAGTTGTTATTTTCGTCTTAAATACCTCGGAATCGTCACATGCACAGCTGCAGCAAGAAAAACATGCCATACAAGCACAAATAACCAAGGCACTTGCTATAGTGCTACAAGCAAATACTATAGTTGACCTGTAAGAATGCACAAATTTCAGTTTCAAATAAACAGATCCATCAGATTGATAATTATCAGAGTAATAGTATCTACCAATATAGAGAAAAATGAAAAGAAAATACCAATAGAGACGAGGGGCATTGTGCTTAAGAAGGCCACCGCCTTCCTTTACCCAATAAAATCCGATAATCATCCAAACGTTTTCGAACATAAAGGTTATACCTCTGAGCACCTTGCCAGTCCTAAAACAAAAAATAAAAAGGTAATCAATAATAATAACAATCTCAAATTCTCAATAAATATTTAATAATATCAGAAAACTAAAAAAAAAAAAAAAAAAACTCACTCCCAACGCCAAGCAAATAAACAAATACAACCTAGAACCAGAACAACCATTTTCTCGACAGTAAATACGATGACACAAGTTCTAAGGGGTTTGTTAGGGTGTTCTTTCACACTAGTACATAGAATTGCAATCCCTGTAATAACGACGACTAGGTTCCACACCACTTCCAAGCACACTATTATTGGTCCGTCATTGCTGTCGGTCGTCTCCTTCTTTTTCTTTGCCATTCTCTGTATGGCTAACTAGCTCTTTAATTCTTTATTGATCTTTCACAAATTCTAAGAGAAATCACACATTTCATATATATATATATAGTTAGTATAAATAATGTAAATATTTTTATCTTTGCCAAAATTACACACGTTTCAAATATAAATAATAATCAGTGTCTATTTGGTTCGCGCATGTCTCCTATTATATATGGTTAATATGGTTCCAATCAGTGTCTATACTTAAAGTCACTAGGATTAACTACACCCATACATAGGTTATATTTTTATTAACACGCAGCGTGTTGTGATTGGAAACGCACGAACCACATTCAATAAGAGACACAGATAAAATAGACTGCAAATCTATAAGCCAAATTGCCAAATTAAAAGGCATGAACATTTGTAATGTTTTATCAAAGAAAAAAAAAACACATTTGTAATATTTACATATAATCTTTAGACTTGAATCAACAGAAAAGATCGATCGAGATTTCTCCTGACATAGGAAAAAACAAATAAGGACAAACAAATCAGCCAGAGTAAAAATGATAAAAAAAAACAACTGAAATTAATAACTTTTTCTAATTTAAGGAAAATGATAATTATATGAGTTGTATATATAAATAAAAAAAACATATATAAATTCCAAAGAAAGAGAAAATTTGAGAACTATTACACCAAATAAAGAACCATGCATGAAAGGGAAAGAAGCTAGCTAGAGAGACTGAGAGTGCAGAGCAGTTCTTCAATACTTTTGGTTTATCTCTCATCAAGCTCGATCACAACAATTTATACTCTAAATTCGAAAAGCTAACGTGTTAGTTTTATTTCTAATATATATTATTTCGTTCCGCAATTACTATAATAATCATGTGGGGAGTATATAATAATAATACAAGGTCGTCGTCTAGGATCAGATGGATTTAGTGCATTCTTCTACTCAGTGGCATAGTCAGGATTTTTGGTGAGGGTGCGTACCAAAATCTTATTATTTGTCCTAAAATTTTTATCACCCGAAAATTCGATCAATAAAAACAATTTCCACCTAAAATAAATATTATTACAACATTATAAGAGAATTTTACCATACAAATTTTTTCTCACAAATTTTTTTCATAAAAAAATTAACCGTTAATAGACAAAGTTCGGAAGATATACATCTTAACAAATTGAAGAATCCGGAGCTTAAACCAATTAACACCTACTACCTAATAGTTATTTCAAAATAATTAATAAAAATATGGATCATAAGAAATCAAATCCAAAATCAGGAGAGATTTCTACATTCTCTATGTTGTATTATAAAAAATCAATTATAATTAGAAAGTAAAACATATTTATCACAAAACATATTTGTCATATGCGAGAATATATAGTAGAAATTTTTCAAATTTTCAGGGTACGCACATGCGTACCCTTACACCCCCTGGCTACGCCTCCGCTTCTACTAGAGCTAATGGGATCTGGTGTCGACAGGGGGAGCAGATAATCAACAAATAAGATAATCCCGACGGAGCACGTGAGAGACACGAGGACAGCTGAGAACACTAGGATTACAGCGACCCTCGTGTCCATCATCTCTCACCGTCCATTAGCATCTCCAAATCCAATTAGGCCAATCCTTTAGTCAACTCTATTCATAAGGTACGTTTTCTCCATCTCATCAATCACTTCAGCTTGCACGTACATTCCTTTTGCTGACTTGATCGTTGGTGAACCAACACCTGTCTCAACACTGGTGGTCTTTTTTTTGAAGGTCTTCTCCCACGAACCAGCTTACAAGTCTCACATTTCCGAGAGATGTAACCCTCAGAGGGCTTACAATAGTCTTCGAGTTTTTGTTGAGTGTGAACAAGCCAATATTTGCTTAACAATAAACCAAGTAAACTAATCCAAGAGGGCTGACAATAGTCTTCGAGTGTTTGTTGAGATATTTGCTTAACAATAAACCAAGTAAACTAATCCAAGTTTGTCTACACTCAACTCTTTGAAGTTCTGACGTGTTTGACGTGTACTTAAATGACATAATAGGCCGCAGGGCAGGAATGACAGGCCTCTGGCAGGACGATTTAGGCCGCAGGGCAGGCTTTACAAGGCATGACAGGCTGCAGCCAAGACAGACTTTTTTGGGCCTGATTCGGGCCCATGTTGTGGCAAATCTAATTTCAATGTAAGGCATAGTGTGAGAAAAACACAAGTTTTGAGAGATCTTTGAGAAGCAAATCAAGAGAGCTTGGAGAGAACTTCTTGTAAGGAACACCAAATTGGTTTCTTCAAGAATGTTTTGTAAGATCATCTAATAAGAAATCATTTTACTTTTTCCGGGTGGACGTAGGCTTAATTTGCCGAACACGTAAATTTTGCGTTTTGCGTGTTTACTTAGTAGTTATAGTGAAACATGTCTAAATGTATACCCTATATAAACACACAAAAAATATTAGTCCCATATATAATGGGGATATGTCAATTTTTACTTTATAAACGCACACCATCTGCAAATACACATTTTTTCTTGGTCCCAAGGTCGTGCATTTAGACAGGTTTCACTGTAGTGGTTCTTAATCTTTTCAATTTTATTTTGTGTTCTTTCATATACTACACTACTACAATTACCATTAGTAAGTGTTTAGTTTCCGTTGCACACAATACTATTACACAAAAGAGCCAAGCATGAAAAGGGAAGAAAAGAGCAGAGTTCTTTAAAAACTTTGGGTTCTCAACTTTGATTTAAGCTCATAGGGGACAGTAACACGCCAGAAGATAGGCGTGTGAATCCATTCTATGTCAAGTGCTTAATCAGCTGAGTATATATTTTTTTGCCGAAGAAATCAGCTACAAAATTGTTGATTCCCTTTAGTCTATTATACAAAAAGCAATAAATTACTACTTATAGTGTACCTACTAAGTAGGTATGAATCAAATGTGTGAACTCAAAAACACACAACAACCCTCCTTTCGGATTGCAATGAAATGAAGAAGTAGAGAATTAATATATGCGATATAGCTTGTGAATCAATCTGCACTGGCTACAAGCTCCTCATCTAACAAATTTAAATTACATATTGAAACTTATATCAACAATCAACTGTTGAGGTGTTTCAAACCCACGACCTCTTTACTTTGTGAGAGGGATGCAACCGTTGAGCCATAGGCTCGTTATCTAACATGCATTATGATATAATAATCTTTAGGCCTAAAAATTAGCTGGATCTTATATAATACTAGTAATACCCGTGGCGCTGCCACGATTGTCATTTAATTGTATACGACATAGCAAATTATAATTTAGATAAATAAATTTTGTTTGTTCGATTAAAAGCTGATGATCATATTTAATTATTTTTATAGGATTAAATTTAGATAATGGTTTTATTTTGTTATATTATTGTTATCACATAATTCAAAAATATATATTCTATCTATTTATTGAAGTAATTAATATATATTTTTAATATTAGGGATTCTTTTTTTGGAATGTATGAGGCCTATATAAATATTGCTTTAGTATGCTATTTTTGATTTATTACTATTATTACAATGGAAGACAATATTCTGTTTCTTTTGATTTTGTTTAATTTTTTTTTTTTTTTTGGGGGGGGGGGGGGGGGGGGGGGGGATGAATGACTTTAATATTTCTGAAACTGAAGAAGTTGTTGGTGTTGGTAGCAATAGAATGGATGATATTGATAGTGATAATGAAAGATCAATTGAAGTTGACATCAATCTGGATTCAATTATGTCAATTAGATCTGTGAAATATATCCACAATTATATATTCAAAAGTATTCGAACAACTTCTGCAGTAGTTGCGGTTGAAGAAGCAGGGATATGAGATTTTTTAAAGGATTTAAGAATATGTTATATTTAAATTTATCAGTTTGATTTTTTGTTTCTTTGTCTGAAGGCAATTATAGGTTTTTTAATTTTCTTTATGTCAATTGTTCCTTTTAGAGCTATGTTTAGTTTTGTTCCTTTTTAGTTTTCTTCATATTTGAATTATATATATTCTTTTATCCATGATAGGCTCTCAATCTAAAATGGGTTACGAAAATTTGGATATAATCTTTGATAACCAGAAGCTTACCTTTCAAAAGTCAAGATTTCAAGCAATATAATACAGATCAATAAATTTATACAGTGAACTCACAAAATTATCTTGTATTAATAGCAACAGGACTAATAGTTGAGTAGATTGAATTCTAGGTTTAGATATAAAATTAAGGATTTTGCACCATCTTAACAGTAGAGACTCTGGCAAGGTTTCACAAATTCAATTGCAAGGGAGTGTAGGCTTATTTTTTTCGTTTCAATGTCGTAGTTCACTCATTTCTCTAACACTGCATTTAAATGAGAGCAAGTTGTGTCATTACCCTGAATCTTATCGTTCCTATCTTAGCTAATCCAATTAAATCCAGAGCAAGACAAAAAACAAAAATAGGGTTCACAGTGAGGGCATATGCAAAGATCAGGCAATTGAGAGGGAGAATGCACAAAAAACACTCAGCCTTGGGCACACAAAATGTATCATCCCCGTCTCATTATTGACCAATTCTTTTCTCTGCACCCCTTTTTTTGTTGTATTTTGTTGTCAGGGTTTAGAGGCAGTTGTATTTTATTGTATTTGTTAGTTAGTTTGCTCTTTAGCCTGTTCATCTCTTTGTATATTTTCCATTCAGTTACACGGGATGCTTTCAGGTCCCATTATAGAAGAGTTGTTTTGGTTGTTTGTACAAAATTTATAAAGTTGATTTTAGTTGCAGATCACAAAGCACTTCATGTGTCTCGAAGTTCTTTTTCATGTGAATCATTATTCATTACTACTATACAAAATTACAAAGTTTGGTTGAAGAAATTACAGTTTGTTTTGAACAAAATATTTACTTTGCCAGTTGGATTGAAAAGAAAAGGATAAGGTAGGCAAGTTGTCCCTCTTCTGAAGTCTGAAGGTGTCAAGTTGATCACTTTCTCTGGTCCCCATTCCATATTCAAAGGTTTAAACTGATAAAAATATGAAAAATATTATAATTAAACAAAAAACCGACATATTCATTAATTTACTGTACTTGTATCATTTCATCAAGTTGTTTGCAAGCTGACATATTTATTATTTCACTTGGTTTATTATTATTTTGTTCATGTGATTGTTGCGATAATGAAATGCTAGAGGGCATTGTCTCACTGAGGCTTCTGAAGCAAGATCAGACAGGGTGTTCAGCTCTTTTTTCTTTCTTTTTTTACTTTTATTAAGGATATATTTTGATTGAGATGATAAATTTCATTTGATCAATCCTCCATTTAAGACATTAGTCCACATCAAAGATGTGCAGCAACATGCTGTGCTCCCATGAGCCATGAAGGAAGGATTCATATTCTAGCGAAATTGTGCTATTGAGGTGTCACACGGACAAAACACAAAATCCATCAGTTTTGTATACTGTGGTCAAGAAGATAGATTCACAGTCACTGTCATAGTGAAAATGAGAATTTACTTGATGACATAAATGTTCCTTAGGCTCTTGATTGATGGCAGACGGCAGTTGTTGAATAATGCACAGTAGAATGATGCACAGTATAGAATGATAAACTTAAATTTAATTTAAATTTTTAGATAGAATTTTAATTATAATAGCATAAATCTTTTCAGTGTATTTTTGACATCACAGTATCTTCTGCAATTTGTGTTATTGATGTTTTTCATTAATGTAAATTTAATTAGTGTTAAGAGGTTTTAGTCACTTAGTGGTGTTACATAATTTTGTTGCCATGGAGCTATATCCATGAATTTGCTTGAACAAATAGCTTACCAGTAGAAGCCATGGGTATTGCTGAAGAATCCATCCTCAGTGATAAGGTGATAGATTTTGATAGAGCAAAAGAAATCAAGGAGTTTGATGAAACAAAAGCTGGAGTTGAAGGCCTAGTAGATTTGGATATTGTCGAGATACCAAAAATATTTGTTCATTCTTTGGAGAATTTACCAAAGGAGTCTAATAATAAGGGTAATACCAAGTCCTTTCAGATACCAGTCATTGATCTGGAAGGTGTCATCGGTGAAAGAAGGCATGCGATTGTTCAAGAGATTCAAAAAGCTTCAGAGACATGGGGATTCTTTTGGTAAATTTTTTAATTGGTCTCGTAAATCCACATCCAAATGTGGATTGTCATGATAAATTTTGGTTGATTTGCATTGGCGCAATTATTTTGTAGAGAATGAAATTTAATTAATTTTTCAGTCACAACTATGGAGAAACTGACGTATGATGAGATTAAAATCTCCTTAATTTATAGAAATCAATAGTTTAATCTGAAATATAACTTGATTTAATAATCATAAATTTTTGGACTACTTGGTCTTTAAATTCAATAACCCTTAAAATAAATCCTAATAATTGTAAACTTGAATAATGAAAAACTTAAAAGTACTAATTTGACACTTTCATTCCTCCTTTTCTTCTTTGATTCTCTTAAACTTCTTGTAGCTAGATTCATATTTTCGGTCATCCATGTCCTCATCCACATCTACTACTTTTGCTCTTTTTGATATCTTCTTTGGTGTAGTTGGTCCTAGTTTTTCCTGTATAGAAATTAAAGTAAGATTAATAAAATTGTGACTCATTTAATTTTCTTCAAGAGTAAAAAAAAAAAAAAAAATTATAATTTTTGAAAATACGCCTCCCCTTCATAGTTACCTTGTGAGCATTGAGTATTTCTTTTGCCTTCATCTTCATCCCTAGTATTTCTTTAATCTTGATAACTGACATTGATGATGTTTCCCTTCTTGTCCAATTGTAAGAGTTAATTTGAACATAAAATGATGTTTCCTTTCCGACTAATTCTTGAAAAATGCTTTCTACAATTTTTTGACCATTTTTCTGCATGTAAGATTGATTAGTACTTCCATTGAAATGCTATGAATTTGTAATATTTAATCATTAGATTTTCTAATAACTTACTTGTAGACTTATAGCAACCATTTCATCGGCTAAGATCCCGAAAATATTTCTTATTGCATCATCAAATGCAGCTATCATCATTACGCCATCTTCATCTTCAGTATCCATACTTAGCTTGTACCTACATCAATATATTAATTTTTATTTTTTGAAGGAATTTTTTTTAGTAGATTTCATATTTTTGTGTAGAAATATATACTTACACTTCAAATGGCTTCTCGTTTGCTTTTAGATCTTTGCAGTTTTTGCAAGAGTGCTTCTCATTTTTGAATTCTGTTTTTTTATGGCATTTTCCACATGCCATATAGTGCCATTCTCTATTGTGGTAAACATGAATTATTTTACCAACGAACCAATATTCGTCCATCTGTAATTAACAAAATTAGTTTGATTGTTAGTGTATATATATTCTTATAGTAATAAAGATACATTTATGTAGATATGATTTGATTATCTAACCTGTGTTCGTTCTCCTTTCACTATGTTGAATATTTGTTTGATGGTTCTTATGTTCCCGCTATTTGTATCTTCGACATTTTCCATTTCTTTTGTGAAACCTTTTACTTCAGGAATGTCATGGTTAAGCAAAATTTTAGTACCAGATGATGATCTGACATAGTAAGTACCTGCAAACAAATGAAGGATAGTATTAGTAATTTAAATTTAAAAACGAATGGATTTATTATCCTAATGAATATATTTTTATTGATTGTAATTTACCTTGGAAAAATTCAGACATCATAGAAGTCACCATCACTATAGCTGTTTCTCCCCTTATATGTGTTTGTATTGCTTCTTCTATTTCGTTGGTTAAAGCTCCCCACAGTGTAACTCTGAGTAGTTTTTTGCTGTTATACATCATTGAAATCCGTTTGTGTGTCAACAATAATATATAGATTTTTTTCTACATAATAAACAAAGTTATTGTACACTAACATTGGATTATTATAAAATAACCACGTAAAAAACCAGCAAGGTGTATGTACCTTTCATCCATGAGGTAGATGTCTCGCACAAAAGTTTCTCGCTCTCCAATCTTCCTTGGTTGCGATTCCTTGTAATAATGTAGAAATTACTCACTTTTGTTTAGCACGTTCTTTTTCTCTTCGTCTGCGTTGTGCTATTTGAGCTTTAGACAATGACACGACGTTATCTTCTGCAATGGTTTCCCTAAGAAAAAAAAAATAGTTATATAACATTACGCAATAATTAATATTATATATCATAGTATATATTATTATACACTTACTGTTCTATTGTTATGCGTACTCCTGAACATCCATTGTTAGAAGAATTTTCTTTTCCGGTATTCATTCCTGAAATTAAAACCATGAATTGTTGTACGTAAATTACTTAAATCAACAGAGGATTGAATGATAGGAATAATCCATAAATAATCAACAGACTGTAGCTGATAATATTTATCATGCCGGATGTAGGTATAGGAATGTCAATTAAATATAAGAGAGAAATAATCTAAAAAGAGAGTTACACTAAATAAAAAAAAAGAGGAATATAACAAATTATATTTACCTCAATTAGTTGATGAAGAGAAGAGAGGAGAAAAATAGTTTTAGAATTTAATTAACAATTATTTGAGATAAACAGAATAACTTTAGTAGAGCAGATTAAAAATTCACTATACCAATGCTACTGTCACAGGCATGTTATTTGGAAATTTCTGGCTATTTTGAGATAATCAAGCACAAATTTGACTGCAACAGTAAACAGTTCTGAATCAAATAGGGTACTTACCGTTGAAGAAGAAGGACGACTAAGAAGAACTTGATGTTGTTGGGCTTGAATTCAAACAGATTAAAAAGGACTGGACGATTAAAAATTTAAAATCCAATCAAAAAATTGAAAAACAAATTCAGCAGAATTTAGAACCAATCGTATTTGCTTCAAATACAGGGAAGATATTAAGACTACAAAAAAAATCCTAGATGGTAAATACACTGCCAAGGATGATGACTTAAGCGTTTCCAAGATGGGAAGATATTATTACCATTTGTATCCCCATTGCAGCAACTAATTAAGGAAGATTGTGCCTATGTGGAGGGGTTGGTATTATTCTAAGAAATCAATATTGTATTTAAGAAAAAAAAAAAAATTTCTTCACTGCACTTGAACTTACAATATGATGCCATTGTTCATATGATATAATTAGAGTAACCTAAATGCACCATCTAAATGAATCTAAAAAAGGAGGAATAAATGATGATTACCTGATAAACAACAGTGATAACACCTAGAGAGATGGAGATTGAGAGTGGAGGGTGTAGCTATATTTGTTAGAACCTGTATGCATTGATTGTACATACGCTCCTGCTTAATAGAAGAAAATAACCACAACTTGAGACATGACATAGGAGTATCTATACACATTACACAGAAAATGGATTGATAGTTCTGCAGTATTATGGTTACAATAAACAGAATGTCACTTCTTCAACATTAACATTACAGAGTTAAATATTGAGAAGGTTACTGAGATTTTAAAAATGGGAAAGATAACTGAATATGACATAACATGAGTACTATAGATTTTTTAAATATTCCATGTTGTACCCGTAGTTTCACAGTCACTCGGATACCCAAATACATATTTAGATTAGGAACATCTCAGTTTTTTAGTATTTGTTGTGTTCGATACTTTGTGCCCGTGTCAGCTACCAAACACTACCCGTGTTAATGTCACTTAGATCGAATCTAATGCCCAGCTTCTTATCTTGACTAACTAAACTGAAGCTAAATATACTTAAATACAGAAAGATACGGAATACAATGTATTGATAATTAATATATATATATATATATATATATATACATATAATCCAAACACGGTTTTAAGTTTAGTCGTTGGTTCAAATCATGAAGTTCAGACACTCTTTATTTAATAGAATTAAATTAACAACATGGCAATGTGTTTAAAAATATAAATACAGGCGGAAGTAACCAAATAAAACAGAGTAATATACAAAATGCAAAAGACCACACATAACAAACATATTACAAAAGGGATGCAAAATTTCTTTCTAACCAATGGCAATATTTCTACGCATATATATCAAACACTCAGAGTCCATACTGGGTACTTCACCGATTCTTCCTACCACAAAAGATTTTACTGTTGTAACTGGACAAAAATATATTTTCTACTAAACCTGTAGTGAAATCTAATCAATTTTACCTACTTTATTTCTACCTATTGAACATTAACTGACCTAAGTTTTCTTCCAAGTTTGTCTCTGTAATTTTTACAGAGGATAAGTTGGCTGCTAGAGGGTTCACAATAATGTGTGTTGTGTAGTAACAATGTGGGAGAATCAATCATTCATTTATACGTTCATCACATGTCCTGCAGTGAAGGCAGTCTGGCAGGCTGTTGCTGGCCATTTACAAACTGTTGCAGGGGCTTTGGAGCAAGCTGAGATCAGGGAAGTACTTGAGGAATGGCCACAGTTGAGGGGCAGGGGAATAGGGTCTCAGGATTTCTGTGGACGGGGCTGCAGTACAGCAGATGAAGTAATGCAGCAGATAAGGAAGGAAGAAAAACAAAATGTCAAGAAAAAGAGTTCCGAGAAAGTTTGTTGAGATTTTGTTCAACAGAACCATTTTTCATTTGTTTGTTTCACAGTCATAATTGTTAAAATCAAAACAAAATAAAAAACTGCGCATTAGGAAAACTCAATGAACGCAAACCATGCAAGATCAAAACTATATCTCGAAATGTAAAACGGAAATGAATGAATAAGAAGAACCATACCGCAATGCAGCCTTTTCGAGTAGAGTCTCAGATTATGTTATGTATATTCCCTTCGAAATTGAAGGAAGCCAACAATTCATACCGTTCGAGTAAAAAATTTTAATAGAAAAAATATATTCCCTTTGAAATGAAAGAGAAATTTTCTTTGTGAAAGAAGAAATAGCCAGAGAAAGTCAAGAAATTATGTTATGTATGTAAGACAGACATACCACAAACACAAACACAGCTAATTCAGTCGAGTCTGTTGATTAATCAAAACGAATTTTGTGTTCAATAAAAAAAATACAATTACTTTGTAGAAAATCCAATTTTCAGATTTGTAAATAGATGGAAAAACATGGCAGAACGTATCCGATAGATTGAACAATATTCATCTCTTAAATTGAACAATATTCATCTCTTAAATAATAAAAAAGTAATAATTGCAGAGATGAATTCAGAAGTAGTAGAGTTCACCTTTATCCGATCAAGCAGCTTGCTATTGCTGCTGATTGAAGATGACTGATATGATGATGTTTTTGAGAAGAGAAGAGAAGAGAATGAGATGGGGGCGCTATTGCTGCTGATTGAAGATGACTTATAGAGTGGGGAAAAGCTTGCTATTGCTGCTGATGATGATGTTTTCGAGAAGAGAAGAGAAGAGAATGAGATGGGGGCGCTATTGCTGCTGATTGAAGATGACTTATAGAGTGGGGAAAAGTTTGCTATTGCTGCTGATTGAAGATGACTTATAGTGGGGATTTTACCGAGAAGGGGAAGAAGATTTGGGTTTTAATCTTAGTCACCCTAAATATTAATCTTAGTCATACTAATTTAATCCTAGTCACACTAAATATTAATCCCAGTCATACTAATTTAATCCTAGTCATACTAAATTTTAGTCCTAGTCAAATTATGCACCCTTTGCTGGTTATAAGAAGATTTGGGTTTTAATCTTAGTCACCCTAAATATTAATCTTAGTCATACTAATTTAATCCTAGTCACACTAAATATTAATCCCAGTCATACTAATTTAATCCTAGTCATACTAAATTTTAGTCCTAGTCAAATTATGCACCCTTTGCTGGTTATAATTTAGATATTAAGCTGTGGTGACTGGTGTGAAGTGGTGTTGGTTGAGACTTGAGATTCTTATGGTTACTTAGTATAGTTGTAAGTACCATACTTGTTTTTACACATGTCGAACCGAGGAACAGGGAGTACTCAAATGCAAAATGACAAGGAGCAGATGATCAACAAATAAGATAATCCCGACGGAGCACGTGAGAGGCACGAGGACAGCTGAGAACACTAGGATGACAGCGAGACCCACGTGTCCATCATCTCTCACCGTCCATTATCATCTCCAAATCCAACGGTGCCGTCATGCCAATCCTTTAGTCTATTTAAATAGGGCCTAAAACCCTATTCACAATGTACGTTTTCTCCATCCCATCAATCACTTCAGCATGCACTGTACTTTTGCTGACTTGATCGTTGGAGAACCAACACCGGTGGTCTTCTTGTTTTGCAGGTCTTCTCCCGCGAACCAGCTCACAAGTCTCACATTTCCAAGTAACTTTCAGAGGGCTTACAGTAGTCTTTTAGTGTTTGTTGAGTGTGAACAAGCTAATATTTGTTTAACAATAAACCAAGTAAACTAATCCAAGTTGAACTGAGGGTGGCACTCATTATATAATTAATACGTAATTAACATCTTACTTAACATAATAATATTAACAATTGCTGGCCTGGCATGACCCGGATCAGCATATGAGTTGACTTCATATAATGTTTTTCCCTTGTTATATAGCCTTGTTCTATCTCATGTTGAGGAATCAATAATCCAGTTTTCGCAATGGATATGGATATGTGTATGTGCTGTAAGTTTATTTGGTTGATCATTATGTTTTTCTATGGTACACTGATATTTATGTTTGGTATAGGCTTTAATGAACCTACTTTCTCCATCGAACGCTTTTACGTTCCTGCATTAGATAATATCTCTAATGACACCCTGAATCCTTTTATATTCGTCGATCTTCAACTAATTAATCCCAATGACCAGCAGACAGTTCATTACAGTGCTCTCAATGTTTCCATATTTTATGGCCAGCAGAACAAAAGTTCTCCAATATTGCTACCAAATGTCGCAGTTGTTTCAATTCCTGGGTTCAATCAGGAATCTAGTGATATAGCCCACCGCTTAGAAATGGTTACAGCCACTGGAGTAGATTGGGAAACTGCAAGACAGGAGGTTTTGAATGGGACAACAGTATTTCAGGTGGACTTGCAGACAAAGCTGAGGTATGAACAATTCATTTGGAAGACAAAGCGGTTTAGTATTATGGTTGGTGGTGATGTTAAAGTAAACGACCTGGGTAGTATGGTGAAGACTAAGAATGAAGGTGTGAAGCTAACTTCTGGATCTATTCATCATGTCGTGCATTTTGGATATGTGGCTGGATCGGTTGCCTTCGTTTTGCTCTTGCTTTGGTCCTAAGTTGGTTTTAGAAGTGTGTAGCAGTGTAGCACACATACTATATATCATCTTCCTTTCACCCCCTTAATTGTTGTAACAGTTTCAATGTCTTTATATGTAAGGAATTCATCACACATATATGGTGGTTGATCAGCTAGTACTTTGTATGGATGATATATAATAGGAAGTCAGTAGTGATATGTTATCTTTTCATGAGGAATGTTTGAACTTGAATCCCCACATTTTTCTGTCATCTAATCTAAAATGTTTATCCTCGGGCTACCTCGAGGATCAATAAGCTCATAAACTGATACAGCTACATAGGTTTTTTTTTATTATCATAGTCCACTTAGAGCATTCCAAATGGGAGGGCAGTTTGGTGCCCTCCACATAGCTGCGCCACATCAGTCAAACCACATTTGAATTCACCTTCTTCCCATTGTTGTCAAAACGCCCCCACATAGTTGAGCGCCAATGGGGAAAATGACCAATTATCAGTTTATATAATTAACATAGTATATAAAACAGAACTTAAAGTTTGGGTGAATTGATTGAATTAATTAGACGGAACTCTATATTCCGGTAATTAACACTACAGATGGAACTATAAGATGAAATTTCAGTTTTCGAATCTAATAGAGGGTTTATGAGACGGAACTGTAAGTTCCGAAACCTTTTGCGAATCTAATAGAAGGTTTATAAGATGGAACTGTGAGTTTTGAATCAAACAAAAGTTAATAAGACGGAACTATACTAAGTTATGAAAAGTGAATTTGACGGAACTTTAGTTTGGAGGGCATTTGGCACTACTGCCCTTTCCAAATGTCCTACTTAACTATAACTAATCTTAGTGTGTGCATGCTATAATCACCTCTATGCGCAAGCGAGGTTGAGGGGACCCGACCCCTTTTAAATTACGCGTGGAAACTTTTATCAATAATTCATTGTTGACGTGTTTCAAATTCACAACCTCTTCACTTTGTGAGAAGGGTGCTACCATTGAGTCACATGCTCATTCGAAAAAAAGTATTGTAGTAAGCCTGAAAATGTTGGGGTAAGCATGTTTCTAATGAGATCAGTAACTTGGTAATGGTGGCGGGATTTGAACCCCAAACCTCTAATATCATCACCCAAAGGTTTTACCAGTTGAGCCCAACTGACATCTTCAAATGTTACAGTTAAGTAGTCCATTGTTTGTTGGGTATGAACAACTTTAATCAACAAGTCAAGGTATCATGACTTACTCAATATTAAACTACTGGAACTGGTGCTTTTTCTTTTTCTTTTTTTTTTTTTTTTTTTAAATAATTGTTACAAATATTTCTCCTTAAAACCTCTTTAAATCCCTTACATGTGGGATTGGGTCCCAAAACTGATGTTTTATTATTATTATATTTGCATGTAATTCTTAAAAAATTATTGGTGGTAAGATTGTCAGGGAGTATAAGAAGTTTTCTATTCGGATTATTAGAGTAGTGGCCGAAACTTAGGGTCCGTTTGATTCAGCGGAAAAACAATCTACTGGAAAATAGATTTACCAAATGCAAATATTTAGAAAATGACTATAGTGAGTGCTATATTAATCATGAAAATTATTGAAAAATCATCTAAATATATTCTTAGTGAGAGTTCATCAATATTGAGCTCGATCTAATATATCCCAACATTTTAACTTAACATTTTGTTTAAAAATCTTATCACTTATTTTCAATGTACATAATCATACATAACATGAAAATTAAGATTTCTAGAGCAATAGAATCTATTGCTCGGACTTGAATCAAACAGACCTTTAAGGATGTGAATGTTTACCTACTCCTCGATCAAGTTGAACATGTTGATCGAGATTGAACTGATGAGGACACATGAATATAAGTAATTGGATTATTGGAGTAGTTGAAACTCAAAGATGTGAATGGTTTACTTACTCCGGCCTCGAGTTGAACATGATGGAATTGAAATGAGGACACATTAATATATATATATATATTCTACTGTTAGTTAAGTATGAACAAATAACAGCCATGCATGTTACATTTCATATATCCCATTAGAAAATATTTGTATTGAATTCTGATTAAATTTCTCAAAAATGTTAATTAGTATCCTATTGTTAGTTGAGTGTGAACTAGCCAGATTCCTAAAACAAGTATTATATGGATTACATTTACATCTACCTTACAAAATAAACTAATTAATTAAAATTGAAAATGAGGATCAGACTTTTGTTATATAGTTCACTAGCTAGCCTTCTTCTTCGATCATAACAGACCATCTTTCCTAACAACATTGCAATGGCCTCAGAGGAATTGAGAACTCAGGTGGAATTTGTGTATAAATTTGGGTGTTGGATCCTCGGTCTAATTTTTATTGCAATTCTATACCTTTTCGGTATAGGTTTTCTTGAACCTACTTTCTCAATTGAAAGCTTTTACGTTCCTGCTTTGAGCAAGATTTCGAATGACACCGTGAATCCATTTATATTTTTCGACCTCCAACTATATAACCCAAATGATAAGAGGATAGTCCATTACAATCCCCTTGATGTTACAGTATCTTACGGCCGAAACAAAAGTTCTCCAATATTGTTACCTAATATTGTAGGAAATGTGTCATTTCCGGGGTTCAATCTCGAGGCTTTAAACACAGTGCACCGAATAGAGATGGTTTCAGTCACCGGAATACCTTGGGAAACTGCTAGACAGAAGGTAATGAATGGAACAGCGGTGTTTCAGGTGGATTTGAAGACAAAGGTGAGGTATGAGAAGTGGCCTTGGAAGACAAGAAAATATAAAATTAGGGTTGGATCTGATGTTAGAGTAAATGATGAGGGTAGGATGGTGAGACCTAAGAACAAAGGGGTGATGCTATCTGCTGCATCTGTTCATGTTGGGAATTTTGCTCATGTGGCTGGGTTGGTTTGTTTTGTTTTGCTTTTTCTTTGGTCTTGAGTTAATGTATCTTTCTTTGGTTAGTTTTGTTGTTGTAAGGAATTATTGGCCTATATGTATAATATGGTGATTTATCTGGTATGTTTTTAAAGTTTTTCACCAAGTACTTTACATTGCCTTTTTAAAGAAAGGAACTGGATTAAGACTTGTTTGTCATCATTAGTGAAGATAAAATGAGTTAAGTTTGGATAGATTCAATTATTTAGCTTAGATGTTGCCATTGTCCATTGCTATGGTAGTGCCCCATCCATTAATGGTGTACCTTTATGAATAATTGATTGATGGGACAAATTACATTTTTT
The DNA here is from genome assembly GCA_023053565.1 of Aquilegia eximia. Classification (NCBI taxonomy): domain Eukaryota; kingdom Viridiplantae; phylum Streptophyta; class Magnoliopsida; order Ranunculales; family Ranunculaceae; genus Aquilegia; species Aquilegia eximia. Next base: position 23,313,263 of record JALIGU010000005.1, read on the forward strand.
TTGTGTTGCAAATTCCAAGAATGCAACAAAATATTTAACTACAGTTCAATTGTATTGGATCTCTTATAATGTGCTTAATGAAGATAAGTACTTTTTCATAAACATTTCACAGGTTCATGTCTATATAGTTTTGAGAATTGTATTAATGGAGCAATTTCTATATCTTCATGGGCAGGGAATGAAATTAAGTTTTCTTACAAAATTCTACTTGTATTAATATATTTTCGCCAAAGTCCCCGTGTAGACTCTCGTCTGCAATTATGTTCATAAGAAGTAATCTTTAGGTATAGTAAACCAAGACGGAACACATAGGCTCAATCCTGCACTTTGGAACAAATGATCAATCATAAATATAACTGGATTCCAAAGGTTTGGACTCTGAAAAGTAAAGGTTATTTTATAATCATATTAGAAACCTGTTACCTGCATTCTTGCTAGCTACCATCTAGAATCTAGGATTTTGCTTCCCTGCAAGTCTAGGAGCTAGGTGAAGATTAGTAATCTTGGCGGCATCATCGCAATGAAAATGTGTAATACTAAGCGTTTGATTACCCTCCCTAGAGAAATATGGTTTGATATTTTCTTCACGTTAATTACCTGGTTTGCGTGCCAGTTGCAGGCTTGTCAAAACTGAATCTCAATTAGCAAGATGAATGCCTTTTCTAACAACCCCAGTTCCTTACCTTTGAGTAAGCAAATGCTTCCACTATAGCAGCGCATTCTGCAACATAGTTGGTACTTTGTAGCAGTGCCCACTTACCCAGTCTGCACAAAAAAAACAAGCACTTTTAAAATCCTCTTCATGGTCTTTGAAAACTGCCCCCCAGCCTGCAGGTCCAGGGTTTCCCCTTGAAGCCCCATCTGTGTTAACCTTACCTGGTTCGCGTGCCAGTTGCAGTCTTGTCAGAACTGCCTTGTCATAAAAAGTCCCAAGTATGTCTATGTGCCACACTGGTGACAGTCTGACAGAGAACTATGACTCCTCCAACTAAGTCTATCTCACTTCAAATAGGGTTTAGAGTATTAGTAATACGGCCCAATTCTGATATTGGGCTCAATAAAGAAAAGGTTTTAGTCGTACAGTATTAGAAAACTTGCAGATTAGGGTTTAAGCTTCTTTAAAAAAAACCTATGTATATCTGCAATTATTGCTAGTTTTGCTACCATCTCACATCTTGGTTTCTTCTTCTTTTGCATGCCTGTGAAGTGTATGTTTAAAGTTTTATATCTGCAGAAATATTTTCACTGGAAGTATGATGACGAAGAAGGCCAAAACGTGTAACAAACGACTTTTAATTAACCTCCCTGAAGAAATATGGTATGATATTTTCTCTAGATTACCAGTTCAAGCACTTTATCAATGCATGTCTGTATCTAAACAATGGAATAATAATTTGAATAGTCTTGTTGCGGATTCATATTTTGCTAAATTGCACTACTCTAGAATCCACGAAGATGACGACGACGAATATGGATTTTTTAGCCTATGTTGTGATTTTAGCAACCTGTGTTTAGTTAATCATAAAAATAATAGTACCTCATTGAATGCCGTTAATACTAATATTAATGGACTACCTAAGAAAATCTATATAGTTGGTTCTTGTAATGGCTTGGTCTGCGTCCGTTCTTTTGAGAACAACACTTTGTTTTATATTTGTAATCCTGTTACAAGAGAAATCATATCGCTTCCAGCAGCCATTGGCTTTGATACATTTAAAGAAATTATGCTCTTTTACAGTCCAGCCGGGTTTTACTTTGATGCAATCAATAATACGTATAAGGTCGTTTACACTTGTCGCTGCAATAATATCTACAAGACAACCATAGTTGAGATATATACTCTTGGATCTGGGAGATGGAGAAGGATACTAGACATTCCTAATTGTCTTTTCTTTGAACAGTTTACATCTCAGTTGTTTGTAAATGGAGCCTTACACTTGCCGGTGCTACTTTACGAAAAACAAGTCAACGAAAAATATATCGGTGCATTAGATATTGAAGCTGAAATGTTTCGAAGTTTCAGAGGACCTCCCCCTCCCCAGGACAATGCTCTATCGAGACGTACATTGTGCTCGCTAAGAGAGAGCCTTTGTGTGTTTGACAATAAAGGTGATGGCCATATTGATCTGTGGATTATGAAAAATTATGCGATTGAAGATTCATGGACTAAAGAATACAGCATCAGAAAAGAAACACCTCGACTAAAGATTCCAACCTACTTCTATGAGATTTTAACAACCTTCAAGCACAAAGTTTTCTTAATTTTTCAGAATGAATGTGAAGAATATTATGATTTGGAAAAAGGGGAATTTAAACCTATTCAGATTCACGGAATACCATCGAGTTCATGTAGATTTTGCGCAGTTTTCCACGTTGGCAGTCTTATTTCGCCTAAGCTAATAGATGATTGTACAAGTTCACAGCGGCACCCCATCAGACTATAAAGAAAGTTTGGAAAATCAAAAAGATTTCTATCTGAGTTTTATCATTTTTGACATAGAATCATAGTTGCATTAGTAAATGATTGTTATCTTATCTACATTACATTTTGAAACAGGATTGAAGTCAGTTTCCTAGTTTTCCATCCATGTAGTTTTATAAAGTTCTGAGATATGTATTAATGGAGCAATTTCTATAACTTCATCACCAGAAATATATTATTAATCGGTTTTCGCCAAAGTCCCCCTGAAAGTATTAATTACATGTTGGATATCTATAGGAGCGATTTATTTTTCTTTGTCGCAAGATCAAAGATAACATGTCTTCGATTATTTTTAAGAGAAATGCATGTATCACTATATAGAAGTGGCACCTAAGCCGACCGCAAGCTATAACACAACATTACTTACATGGTACCTGTAGAAGTAGTGGTATCTGTGAAAACAGAGTTTTTGTTCTGTTTCAATCTGTACTTATAGCAGAATTCTATTGTAGTTAGGAAAGAAAACCTAACTGCATGTCTGCATGTCCTTCACCCATTCATACTCTTAACTTTATTCTTGATGTGGCTTCCCTATTTAAATCTTCCTCACAGCAAACATAAAGTAGGGAAGAAGGTGAACGTGTTAGTCTTCAAGTTTATTCTGCAGCATAAAAAACCCTGGGAATTACCGTCTCGTAGGAGATATTAGGGTCTGTTTGATTGGTCGTGGGAAAAATTCCCACATCAAACATTATCCCAGAAATTCCCAGATGCCTGTTTGATTGGTAAAGTTGGGTCATATAAAAATTCCATGATAAAAATATTTCTCATGAATCTTTCCTTGACCCACCCCTAAAAAAATTCCCAAACTTGTAAGGGAATATTTTTTTGTCTAATCAAACAACTAAAATCTTTCCCACATAAAATTTTCTTCGTGTTTTTATGTCTAATCAAATAACTAAAATCTTTCCCACATAAAATTTTCCTTGTGTTTTTATGTCCAATCAAACGACCAATTAGTGGGAATTATTTTATGTGGGAATATTTTCAACTATAAAAATTCCCACAAGTAGTTATTCCCACCAATCAAACACACCCTTATGTATGATCTTTTTTGTAAACTGTGCATCCAAGTCTTCTCTCATTGCAGGTATGTATTCAAAGTTACAAACAAACCTTCAATTAATCACTGCATGTTAGAAGATATTATATATGAAATTTTATCCAGGTCGACTACCCATCCAAGTCCCCTCTCAATGCAGTTATGTATGCAAAGATTGGAACAACATTATTTCGGATCCGTTTTTTTGTTAAATTGCACTATTCTCGAATAAACCTGCAAGACGATAATAGTTTCTTTATCCTCCATCATATTGGTGAAAAGTATTTTCAAGAACTTTATTTGTTGGATCATGGAAAATACATTGACCATGATGGTATATAACTATTGTGAAGAACACAAATCATGATTTTCTTGGTGAGAAGGACAATCTCTTTTGAGTCAACCCTTCATAAGGACAAACTCTTTGAAAGTCATGGTTGAAAAGGATATGCCATTTTTGTTGATTTGTTGAAAAAGACAAAGACTTATAATTTTAGGTAGAATCGTAGTGTTAAAATTTTGTACAATCCTGACTTTGCCCTTTCCCACTAGAGTTAATCACTCCCTACCTAGGTTATAGTGTTTGGTGTAAAATAAAAATTCTTATATATGATTTGACCTAAAATCATACTATGATTATGGTGGGTATTTTTGTCCAGAATTTGTTGACTTCAAAGCCCTTTTCAACAAGAAACCATCTGTTTATGTCATTTTGAATAAGTCTTCCGATTTCAGAAGTTTTACAACAATGAAGCACAAAAGTGTCATACAGGGGTGGGCTTGGGTAGGCTGAAGCCCGTCCTAAAATTTTAAAAACTTTTTAGTAAGTTGCTATAATTCCTATCTATTTAGTAATTACACATAAAATAATCATCAAATTAAGAAATTTTGAAAATATTACACATAAAATAGTCATCTAATTAAGAATTTTTTAAGAAAAAGAGTAAAAATCATTCTTATCTAATTTAAACATTCCAATAATAACTCAATATTAGAAAAGGAATGAGTTGATATGTCACAAAATAGGAAAAAATATATATTTTATTCACTATACCCGCCATATAAATCTCTTATTCACCTTTTTTTTTTTTTTTTGCTTACCACAACTATTCTAAGACTTTCTAAGGACACCATACATAAAACTAAAAAGAGAAAACTCGCGAATGAGCCTGTGACTCAATGGTAGCACCCTTCTCACAAAGTGGAGAGGTCGTGGATTCAAAACCGTCAACAGTTGATTGTTGATATAAGTTTCCACATGTAATTTAAAGGGGTAGGGGTCCCCTCAACCCCGCTTGCCAATAAAAAAAAAAAAAAAAAAAAAAAAACTCACTACACCCCCATTTCGTTAATTTATTTTTTATTTTTGTAACATATAGAAATAAAATTAAAAACATTCAAAATATGGTAAAATTTAATGTGGTTTTGTTGTTGAACACTATATAGTATCATATCCACCGAATTCAGTTGAAGATGTGTATTTCTTTTATTTTATTTTTCAATGCACCTGAGCATTTGTATTAATATCCATATTATACAAAAGTACAAAACTATTTTATTTCCGACCGAATATTTAAAAAAATACAATTTATAGCTTTCAAGGGGAAGAGGAATAGTTTATTCTAGAAATTACAATTGTGGGACTTTCAATAGTTTAGGAGAATTGGATTTGCTATCCAGAAAGGACTTGCCGCGTAATTTCTAGCGTGTTTGTCCTCTATTTTTGTATAATTTGTTGAGCATATCAATAAAATTTGTTAATGAGATTAATAAAATAAAAAAAAAAAAAGTTGATCGTTTTTTTTTTTTTAAAGTTTATATAAGCCCGCCCTAACCTAAATTCCTAAATCCGCCACTGGTGTCATAGATCTTGGTTGTACACATCAAGGTTACTATGCATGACGTAGAAAAAGGCAAATTTAACCAGATTCTGATTCATGGAATTATACAGAGTTATGGGGAATGGAATGCTGGTGTTCATGTTGGAAGCCTCATTTCACCTAGTTGCATTGGAAGTACAACTTAGCCACAACTCTAGGACATACCAACCTCCATCGATCAGTTCAGCTACAAGCATTGCAGGTGAACACGAAATCCTTCGAATGGCCGTGGATATTTCATGTATGATATCTTCTGTTAACTGCTCATCTAAGTCTTCTCCCACTGCAGGTATGGATGCAAAGAATGAAATAAATTATGAAGTATTTATATGATATTTTATAACACATCTAAGTGCTCGGAACAACATTATTTTGGATCAGGTTTTTGTTAAATTGCACCATTCTAAAATTATTAAAAAATATATATATCATTTCTTTGTCATACTGGAAACTACTTTAATGAGCTTCACTTGGTGGATCATGCAACTTATTGTCAGTTTGCGTGATTTTACAAAAATGTGTTCTGCATGTTTTAACCATAAGCCCTATTGTTCGTATCATATTACACTCAGATCGTATTTATAGACAGAGGAAATAAGGAATCAAAAGGGAAAAAAGCTGGTTGATCGATGTACCTAGTTATCCGCTCTCAATTTTTTTTTTATTTTTTTTTTTTCTTCTTTAATATCTCTGGAAGGAAGTGATTGAGAAACAGAAGTTTTACTGAAAATATTCTTCAAAGGACAGGATGGAGAGTTCAGCAGCGGATCCAGGAATTTAGGTTAGGGCGGGCTTAGTTTTTTTTTTTTTTTTGATAAGTAAAAATTTATTGAAAGTCTCACAATCGTTAATTTCTAGAATAAACTATTCCTCTTCCCCTTGAAAGCTATAAATTGTATTTTTTTAATATTCGGTTGAAATAAAATGGTTTTGTACTTTTGTATAATATGGATATTAATGCACTGAAAAATCTATATATCTATATAATAGCTAGACCCATGCGGTTCCACATTCTCTCTCCTAGGTGGCATCCTAAATGATCTTCAAGCTCTCACAATTTTTCTATTTAAAAAAAAAAAAAAAAAAAAAAAAATTGGTTACTTTAAAACTAATTTTTGTTTTTCTCTATATTTCTTATCCATTTTTCATTAAACAAATAACCTCTACACTTTTTATCCACTCTCCCACTAACCACAAACCTCTCAAATCAAAATAAAAACACAATAAAATAGTAAAAACATGAATTAATCAAACATAAATAACACGGGCAGTCCAATGAAGCTTTTTCTCATACCCCGGTGCGTAGCGCGGGTTCCCAGCTTGTAAGATAAAAGAAATATACATCTTCAACTGAATTCGAAACACAAGAAAACCACATTTAATATTACCATATTTTGAATTTTTTACTTTTATTTCTCTATGTCACAAAAAAAAAAAAAAAAAAAAAAAAATTAATTGTTTACCACATTTCAGCCTACCCAAGCCCACCCTGTACGACACTTTTGTGCTTCATTGTTGTAAACTATGAATCCGAAGACTTATTCAAAAGGACATAAACATATGGGCGAATTTGTCAAAACCCCAGTAGAAAAATGTGGCTGAATTTGCATAAACCCCAGACTTTTTTTTTATTTGTGTTTACCTCAGGCCGTCAACTTTTCCATTATCAAACCGTCTGATAACAAAATACTTTATGACATCTTCAAGGTCTTACTGATTTGAATGGACGACCAGGATTTAACTCTAAAACAACACTAAAAGTTTTCCAAAACTCTGTTGTTTTGTTTCTACTCATCCGTGCCAATCTTATTAATCTCTCCTTATGAAAATATTTGATGCACCAACGTTTCTTGACTCCATCATCTTCACTAATGATCCATACCCCCGACATTAATCGCTTGCTCGAATCTGCACCAGATGGATTACCTAGTATTCAAAAATGGAAATGAATATCCTTATCGAGGAAACAGATCCAGGAAGTGCGTAAATTACTCGAAGAACATGCTCTAATGTATCTGGATTTGATGATTTGTAGCAACTGCAACAGTTTCTGCAATGCCCCTTCTTGTCGTATGGAATTTTTAAGGTTTTCGTTCGCAGAAGTGAGAATCCAAAGACAATTTGCTGCTTTCCCTGAGCGGCTGAGCCACGTACATTAGTACCGTCAGGTTGGAACCCTCCCCATGGAGACATGCCTCCATGTGTATACAGAAAAAAAAAAAAAGCACAGCAGCCCAAGACATAGAAGACCCCTGCCTCACCCATGAGAATATGAGATCATTACATACACACAGAGATGGAGGCCATAAGAACCAGTAACTGCAGCCCCATGAGCACAAACATACCAAAGAAGCTACCCTGCAGTCTTTGGTATATGCAAATTCAGTCCCACTTTTCTGGGGTTTTGACAAATTCACCCTTTTGGATTTGAAAGGAATTCAAGGTGGTGGCAATGCTTCATGCTATAGCTAATGTTAGGAAACTATTTACAACAATATCTGAGGCATTACAACTTTATACACTAGGCAGCAAAATGTGGAGAAGAAAACTAGGCAATATCCCAATTCCCAAACATGCTCTTAGCAGTAGATATCCGTTCATCAAGAGTCTTTAAATTTTCAAAAAATTGCGCATTTCATTGTATTGCACAGTTCAAAATTTTATCTTTGATTTTGTCATGATTGTTATATTGTTATGTAATTCTAAATTGATCAAAAACCATTACATGGGATTCAAACGAAGATTATATTAATTCCCAACATTCAGGCACTCAGCCCAGGCGACTTAGAAAGACAATGCTGATTACATTTATTTATGACAACTTTCATCTGAACTTAGCTAGAATATTGAAATATTTGTGTGGTGCTCCGGCCTCCTCATCTTTTGCTGCAACACTGGCAAGCAAAGCACCGCTAACAATTTGCCAGAAAGGGGAGTTTTATAGCAATTGTTGTCACAATAGAATTGTTTACTGAAGAAAAGTAATTATACCGATTTCACTAGTGCAACACTGAATAAGAAAAACTATATCGATTTCGCTATACATCAGCTTTTTATCACAAAATCACAAGTTCACATATACGCTTGGCATAACTATGTATTCCCTCCAATTTAAGAATTATAAAAGGGAATGAGGATGGAAGGTACATCTTGATCTGTTAAAGGGTCTTGAACAACTGCTGCAGCACCTTCGTCCATGTAGGCCTTTTCTTCAGTAGCGTCAGAAATGCTAGACATCACCACAACAGGGACTGAGGTGATATGTTGGTCCTTCACCAAGCTGAGGAATGATGAAGCTTCTTTGCCAGTTGGAATTAATACGACGAAATGCTCTTTCCCCTATTAAGATGAACAGAATAATTATTTTACCTTTTCACTAGCACTGAGCTTAAGAGATTTGTTCTCATCCTGCAGCTTCTTGTGTGAGGTACTCAGCTCAATATAAGCAGTCCTTAGCTCATCGTAAGCATCCTGGATTTGCTTCTGTGTGTAAACTCTATTGTGCCATGCTTGATGAGGACCCTTAACTTGTAAAGACTCAAATGTAATTCCACATTCAATGCAGGTTAACTCATCAACTTCATGTGTTTTGACGTATTTTCCCAAATTCTGAGCTGTCGATAAAATCTTCTCACAGTCTGGAGCAGGACATGGAAACCTCCGTTTTACAGGGCAAATACTCTTGGAAGTCTTACTGCATGTGTGTTCACTTAGTGCTGAAGCATCTGGGTAACTGATGTTAGATGTTGGACAAGAGATGTTGGTTACAGATGTCCCCCCCTATCAGTTTGAAGGCAACCTCGACGCTTCTCGTCATTATGACTTGTTACATATATAAATTCAAAAATAATTCATCAGAGCCTTTCGTATAAACAAAGTTTTAATGTTAAACAGCATATATCAATCTAAATATAAAATTCACCTCCTAGTCCAAATGTTTCAAGTTTTTCTGCTGTCATTTGTAACTCATACAGCTTATTGTTAACGACAATTATAGTAGGTTTGTCGACATTGTTGTGCGCAGCGGAAGCTTATGCACAAATAACCACGATTGAAATAGTGTGTGAATCAAACAAAGCAAAACAAAACAAACACAAAACACAAGATTTACGTGGTTCGGCTAATATTGCCTACGTCCACGACCAAAACAACAATCTTCCAATTAGAGACGATTATACAAGCCCTCACGAAGAAACCAAAGTGTTCTTCCTCACAAGAGTTCTCTCAAACTCACCAATGGCTTCTCACAATCTCTCTCTCACATGAAGACTAGGTTTTCCAACCTTCTCAATTGGCTTTATAACATAGCCATACAAACACACACGAAATGGGCTTAAACCGGCCCATATACACAAAACCAAGAGAGGACGTACGTACGTTGAATTGACGTTCGTACGTCGAGCCACACGGGGAAGTCATCTGTGATCCAGGACGTACGTACGCCCTAACTACGTACGTACGTTCCTTCCCCCCAAAATCATCTGTCGAATGGAACGTACGAACGTCCTAACTGCGTACGTAAGTTCCTGAACAAAAAAGTTCTCTCCGTCCAAAAAATCCAACAATTCTCCACCTCGGCGAAGATTCAATAAATCTAAGCCGACACCAAGTCCCAAACTCCCATACTTGTCCCGAAGGACCAAAGCGGTTGCACCACCTCATGGTTGCCTACGTACCCTTCTTCTAAGGGATCAAACCACCGTAGTTCACTCCAATGACATCTATGCGATGCCCACCATACCCCGAAGGGTCAAATTCCCACAAGGGGCCAAATCAAAACAAATGCCCACCAATGCCCGTAGAGGGCCAACAACCATAATCCAAAACAATGGGGTCCAAACTACCAAATACTATCTCCACTTTATGACCATAACCGACTGAAGATGAGTATGAATCAACACCCCGAAACCTACAAAGGTCTCCAAACAACGGCTTCACAGCTCCAATTGGCTCATGGGCTTGAGCCTTCAAACAAACATCTGTGGCTAGCAAACTAACATCAGCTGTGTTACCAGACAAACTTTCATAAGGAGCGGCATCAATCTCCACCTGCTGAGATATCTCTTCCAACTTCAAACTATCATTCAAACAAGGATGCCCAAAACAAACTTTACGTACCTTACCACCATTCAACAAGCCATGCTTGCCGGTACGTCTACCAAAGCCACAATCAACCAAACAATCTGACAAACTGGGAGGAGTCAAACAATCCACCAAATGTGAAGAAGAATCTCCACCACAACCAACAACACTACCGTTAAGATAGTACAAATTTCGTTGCCTTGTCCCTCTCATAACAACCAAAGCACCAGAAACAACCTTTAAAGCCCCATTTTGCAGAACAATCTTCATACCATCAGACTCTAAAGTTCCAAGAGAGATGAGATTCATTTCCAACTCCGGAACATACCGGACACCAACTAATTCTTTAACTGTACCATTCTCCAACTTCAACTTGATAGTTCCCACACCAAGTGTTTTCATGTGACGACCATCACCTAACACAACATCATCACAGTCTAGCTTTTGAAAACTAGCAAACAAATCTCTACTGTGACACAAATGGTGAAAACATGCAGAATCCATAATCCACCCTTGAGTGGAGCAATCAACCATAACAGCCAAAGAATAATTTGAATCATCATCACTATCATCAACATGTGCAACATTTACCTTATTATCTTTGGAAGACACAGAATCTTCCTTCTTTGACAACTCGGGACAATCAACCTTCCAATGGCCTTTTCCATGACAAAAGGCACACTCATCCTTTGCTAGAGGTTTACCTCTAGACTTTGATCGAGATCTTCCTCCGCTACCAGTAGTACGATCATTGGATCGTCCCCTTACCATCAAAGCCTCGGACGTTAAACCTGAACCCCTATGGACTTCTTTGTCCTTGCGCCTGCATTCATAGTTCAGTAACGCCGTTGCTACATCAGCATACTTAACATGTTCTTTCCCCGTCAACAAAGTGGTGGACAAATGGTCATATTCATCGGGGAGAGAGTTCAAAAGACATAGAGACTTGTCATTATCACTGACAACCTCATCCAAATTCAATAGGTCAGCAATAAGCCTATTGAATTCATCCAGATGTTCAGACAAAGAAATACCAGGTCTCATATCGATGCGGAAGATCCTCTTCTTCAGAAACAACTTGGTTTCTAAACTTTTCTTCATATACATATCAGCCAATTTCTTCCACAACTCCTTAGCAGACGTTTCTTTCATCACCGAGTATTTCTGGTCCTTTTCCAAACAAAGGCGAATCACGCCACAAACTTGCCTATTCAACTTCAACCAATCATCTTCTTTCATCTCTTCGGGTTTATCACCCAAAGCATCTTCCAAACCTTGCTGAGCAAGCAAATCCAGAACTTCGCACTGCCACATGCCGAAGTTGTTTCTACCATTGAATTTCTCGATGTCAAACTTCAAAGATGACACTCTTCCATTCTTACTCGAAGATGGGTCTGACATCACTAATCACTTTCACACACTAAACAATCATCAAACGAAGGTAAACAAATCTGAAAATTCACACAGGAATTTTAACAAACACCTTCTTGACAACCCACAGATAAAAGGTAGAACTTTTGGCTTGAAACACAAATAAGAAACTCACTACGGAATTTCTTCAAACACCTTCAAGACGCTCAAGATCTAGCCTGCAGCTCTGATGCCACTTGTTGTGCGCAGCGGAAGCTTATGCACAAATAACCACGATTGAAATAGTGTGTGAATCAAACAAGGCAAAACAAAACAAACACAAAACACAAGATTTACGTGGTTCGGCTAATATTGCCTACGTCCACGACCAAAACAACAATCTTCCAATTAGAGACGATTATACAAGCCCTCACGAAGAAACCAAAGTGTTCTTCCTCACAAGAGTTCTCTCAAACTCACCAATGGCTTCTCACAATCTCTCTCTCACATGAAGATTAGGTTTTCCAACCTTCTCAATTGGCTTTATAACATAGCCATACAAACACACACGAAATGGGCTTAAACCGGCCCATATACACAAAACCAAGAGAGGACGTACGTACGTTGAATTGACGTTCGTACGTCGAGCCACACGGGGAAGTCATCTGTGATCCAGGACGTACGTACGCCCTAACTACGTACGTACGTTCCTTCCCCCCAAAATCATCTGTCGAATGGAACGTACGAACGTCCTAACTGCGTACGTACGTTCCTGAACAAAAAAGTTCTCTCCGTCCAAAAAATCCAACAGACATTGGGACAACTAAAATCTACAACAAATAAAACAAGAAGACAAATTTATAAGAAGTTGCATTGAGATCAAAAAGAAACAAGAAGCTTTTTTTTCACATTATATCATTAGAATTCTAAGAAAAAGGGTAAAAGGAATGTAAATGGAGGGTTTGGAAGAATACCCATTATTTTAAAAGTAAAGAAGTTACCTTGTATTGTGTTTTCTTGCAGCTTTTCGGTTGTTATCATGGATTCAGCAGAAGTAGGTATCTTCAAGTTGAAATGACCTTTATCATTCTGGATATCAGCATCTAAACACCAAGAAGACACATTTTATCATTAGAATTCGAAGAAAAAAGGGTAAAAAGAATGTAATTAGAGGGTTTGGAAGAATACCCACTATCTTAAAAGTAAAGAAGTTACTGTTGTGCGCAGCGGAAGCTTATGCACCAATACCCAAGATTGAAATAGTGTGTGAATCAAACAAAGCAAAACAAAACAAACACAAAACACAAGATTTACGTGGTTCGGCTAATATTGCCTACGTCCACGACCAAAACAACAATCTTCCAAATAGAGACGATTATACAAGCCCTCACGAAGAAACCAAAGTGTTCTTCCTCATAAGAGTTCTCTCAAACTCACCAATGGCTTCTCACAATCTCTCTCTCACATGAAGATTAGGTTTTCCAACCTCCTCAATTGGCTTTATAACATAGCCATACAAACACACACGAAATGGGCTTAAACAGGCCCATATGTACAAAACCAAGATAGGACGTACGTACGTCGAATTGACGTTCGTACGTTCAGCCACAAAACCAACATCTGTCGAATGGAACGTACGAACGTCCTAACTGCGTACGTACGTTCCTGAACCAAAAAATTCCCTGCATCCAAAAAATTCCAACAATTCTCCACCTCGGCGAAGATTCAATAAATCTAAGCCGATACCAAGTTACAAACTCCCACACATGTCCCGAAGGACCAAAGCGATTGCACCACCTCATGGTTACCTACGTACCCTTCTTCTAAGGGATCAAACCACCGTAGTTCACTCCAATGGCATCTATGCGATGCCCACCATACCCCGAAGGTTCAAATTCCCACAAGGGACCAAATCAAGTCAAATGCCCACCAATGCCCGTAGAGGGCCAACAACCATAATTCAAAACAATGGGGTCCAAGCTACCAAATACTATCTCCACTTTATGACCATAACCGACTGAAGATGAGTATGAATCAACACCCCGAAACCTACAAAGGTCTCCAAACAACGGCTTCACAGCTACAATTGGCTCCTGGGCTTGAACCTTCAAACAAACATCTGTGGCTAGCAAACTAACATCAGCTGTGTTACCAGACAAACTTTCATAAGGAGCGGCATCAATCTCCACCTGCTGAGATATCTCTTCCAACTTCAAACTATCATTCAAACAAGGATGCCCAAAACAAACTTTACGTACCTTACCACCATTCAACAAGCCATGCTTGTCGGTACGCCTACCAAAGCCACAATCAACCAAACAATCTGACAAACTGGGAGGAGTCAAACAATCCACCAAATGTGAAGAAGAATCTCCACCACAACCAACAACACTACCATCAGACTCTAAAACACCCAATGAGATTTGATTCATAGTCAACTCTGGTACATACCAAACATTTTCTAACTTTCGAGTGCATCCATCTTCCAACTTCAATCGAACTGTACCTATCCCAAAAGTTTTGCAAGTATGATCATTACCAAGCAAAACACAAGCATCTAGCTCCTGAAAGCTATCAAACAACTCCCTATTGGGACACATATGATAGGAACAACCCGAATCCAAAATCCACTCATTAGTAGAATGACTAACTGAAGATGAAGCCAACAACGAAACACCAACACATGAATCCTCATCTCTTCGATGTACACGAACAATCTTCTTCTGCAACTTTGGACAATTAATTTTCCAATGTCCCCAACAATGACAATATGCACATTCATTCTTTGCAAGAGTTCTTCGACTTCTCAATTTACATTGAGAACCAACCAATCTACCAATACTATCATCAACCACATAGAGCCGGTCCTCTGTATTTTTCAAAGCGTACTTGTCTTCCAACTTGGACAACATAACTATTACAATGGTTTCCAATTTGACAATGTACCACAAATCTTCTACCAAACAATACCGGACAAATTCACAAGCCTTTAAATTTAGAGTTAACCATTCATCATCATTCATATTTCTCGATTTATCATCAAGAACATCCACATAGCCATTAATGGCTAACCAATCTTGTACCTCCGTCTTCCACATAGCAAAGTCGAGGTTACCATCAAATTTATGAATGTCAACATCTAACAACAAGGTTTGATCAAACAAACTATCAATCTCCTCTCCAAATTCACTCGAATCCGAAATATGATCCGACATGATACCAATCAATTTCATACACCAAACAATCACCAATTGAAGGTAAACAAATATGAAATTCACACAGGAATTTCAACAAACACCTTCTTGACAACCTACGGATACAAGATAGAACTTTTGCCTTGACACACAAATAAGAAACTCACCTGCAGAAATTTCTTCAAACACCTTCAAGACGCTCAAGATCTAGCCTGCAGCTCTGATGCCACTTGTTGTGCGCAGCGGAAGCTTATGCACCAATACCCAAGATTGAAATAGTGTGTGAATCAAACAAAGCAAAACAAAACAAACACAAAACACAAGATTTACGTGGTTCGGCTAATATTGCCTACGTCCACGACCAAAACAACAATCTTCCAAATAGAGACGATTATACAAGCCCTCACGAAGAAACCAAAGTGTTCTTCCTCATAAGAGTTCTCTCAAACTCACCAATGGCTTCTCACAATCTCTCTCTCACATGAAGATTAGGTTTTCCAACCTCCTCAATTGGCTTTATAACATAGCCATACAAACACACACGAAATGGGCTTAAACAGGCCCATATGTACAAAACCAAGATAGGACGTACGTACGTCGAATTGACGTTCGTACGTTCAGCCACAAAACCAACATCTGTCGAATGGAACGTACGAACGTCCTAACTGCGTACGTACGTTCCTGAACCAAAAAATTCCCTGCATCCAAAAAATTCCAACAATTCTCCACCTCGGCGAAGATTCAATAAATCTAAGCCGATACCAAGTTACAAACTCCCACACATGTCCCGAAGGACCAAAGCGATTGCACCACCTCATGGTTACCTACGTACCCTTCTTCTAAGGGATCAAACCACCGTAGTTCACTCCAATGGCATCTATGCGATGCCCACCATACCCCGAAGGTTCAAATTCCCACAAGGGACCAAATCAAGTCAAATGCCCACCAATGCCCGTAGAGGGCCAACAACCATAATTCAAAACAATGGGGTCCAAGCTACCAAATACTATCTCCACTTTATGACCATAACCGACTGAAGATGAGTATGAATCAACACCCCGAAACCTACAAAGGTCTCCAAACAACGGCTTCACAGCTACAATTGGCTCCTGGGCTTGAACCTTCAAACAAACATCTGTGGCTAGCAAACTAACATCAGCTGTGTTACCAGACAAACTTTCATAAGGAGCGGCATCAATCTCCACCTGCTGAGATATCTCTTCCAACTTCAAACTATCATTCAAACAAGGATGCCCAAAACAAACTTTACGTACCTTACCACCATTCAACAAGCCATGCTTGTCGGTACGCCTACCAAAGCCACAATCAACCAAACAATCTGACAAACTGGGAGGAGTCAAACAATCCACCAAATGTGAAGAAGAATCTCCACCACAACCAACAACACTACCATCAGACTCTAAAACACCCAATGAGATTTGATTCATAGTCAACTCTGGTACATACCAAACATTTTCTAACTTTCGAGTGCATCCATCTTCCAACTTCAATCGAACTGTACCTATCCCAAAAGTTTTGCAAGTATGATCATTACCAAGCAAAACACAAGCATCTAGCTCCTGAAAGCTATCAAACAACTCCCTATTGGGACACATATGATAGGAACAACCCGAATCCAAAATCCACTCATTAGTAGAATGACTAACTGAAGATGAAGCCAACAACGAAACACCAACACATGAATCCTCATCTCTTCGATGTACACGAACAATCTTCTTCTGCAACTTTGGACAATTAATTTTCCAATGTCCCCAACAATGACAATAGGCACATTCATTCTTTGCAAGAGTTCTTCGACTTCTCAATTTACATTGAGAACCAACCAATCTACCAATACTATCATCAACCACATAGAGCCGGTCCTCTGTATTTTTCAAAGCGTACTTGTCTTCCAACTTGGACAACATAACTATTACAATGGTTTCCAATTTGACAATGTACCACAAATCTTCTACCAAACAATACCGGACAAATTCACAAGCCTTTAAATTTAGAGTTAACCATTCATCATCATTCATATTTCTCGATTTATCATCAAGAACATCCACATAGCCATTAATGGCTAACCAATCTTGTACCTCCGTCTTCCACATAGCAAAGTCGAGGTTACCATCAAATTTATGAATGTCAACATCTAACAACAAGGTTTGATCAAACAAACTATCAATCTCCTCTCCAAATTCACTCGAATCCGAAATATGATCCGACATGATACCAATCAATTTCATACACCAAACAATCACCAATTGAAGGTAAACAAATATGAAATTCACACAGGAATTTCAACAAACACCTTCTTGACAACCTACGGATACAAGATAGAACTTTTGCCTTGACACACAAATAAGAAACTCACCTGCAGAAATTTCTTCAAACACCTTCAAGACGCTCAAGATCTAGCCTGCAGCTCTGATGCCACTTGTTGTGCGCAGCGGAAGCTTATGCACCAATACCCAAGATTGAAATAGTGTGTGAATCAAACAAAGCAAAACAAAACAAACACAAAACACAAGATTTACGTGGTTCGGCTAATATTGCCTACGTCCACGACCAAAACAACAATCTTCCAAATAGAGACGATTATACAAGCCCTCACGAAGAAACCAAAGTGTTCTTCCTCATAAGAGTTCTCTCAAACTCACCAGTTCTCTCAAACTCACCAATGGCTTCTCACAATCTCTCTCTCACATGAAGATTAGGTTTTCCAACCTCCTCAATTGGCTTTATAACATAGCCATACAAACACACACGAAATGGGCTTAAACAGGCCCATATGTACAAAACCAAGATAGGACATACGTACGTCGAATTGACGTTCGTACGTTCAGCCACAAAACCAACATCTGTCGAATGGAACGTACGAACGTCCTAACTGCGTACTTACGTTCCTGAACCAAAAAATTCCCTGCATCCAAAAAATTCCAACAGTTACCTTGTATTGTGTTTTCTTGCAGCTTTTCGGTTGTTATCATGGATTCAGCAGAAGTAGGTTTCTTCAAGTTGAAATGACCTTTATCATTCTGGATATCAGCATCTAAACACCAAGAAGACACATTTTATCATTAGAATTCGAAGAAAAAAGGGTAAAAAGAATGTAATTAGAGGGTTTGGAAGAATACCCACTATCTTAAAAGTAAAGAAGTTACCCTGTGTTGTGTTTTCTTGCAGCTTTTCGGTTGTTATCATGGATTCAGCAGAAGTAGGCTTGTTCAGATTAAAGAACTTGTCTTTCTTCTCCATTGATTTTTGTTCAGAAGCAACTAAACAAAGAAAAGCAAGAAGAAGAAGAAGAAGAGAAAGAGAAAGAGAAGATAAAGAAGAACAGGAAGAGAGAATGTAATGGTTTAAGTAAGCCAAGAAGCAGAGAGAGAGAGAAGAGTGTTGGCGGTTAAAAGTCAGTTTAATCGGTTTGATTCTTGAAGAAAGAACAAGTGTTCTGTTCTGTTCTGTTCTGTTCAGAGTTTTATCTCACGTGCCAAGGAGGGTGCTTACCTGCTAACGTCATTATGTCTCTCTTTTACTCTCATTTTATCACTGAAAGAAGTCTGAAGGTGAAGTTTTTGGTCTTTGTTTTGGGGGTTTTGAAGGAAGAAGAGGAAATGGGTTATGGGTTTTTGAAGAAAGTTTGGATTTTTATGTTTAAAAATGTGATTTTTTTTTACCAATATGAAGGTTGGGTGCTTGGAAGAAGCTTGGTTAGAGAAAAGAAAAAATGGGGTGTAGTCATTATTAGACATTTTTACTGGGAAAAAATGTGTTATTTTGATTTGGGGTTTCTGTATTCTTTGCATTCTTAGCACAAGTAAGTTACATTTACTAGTATTTGATACTTTAGTAAATTTGGTTTTTTTTTTTTTCTGAATAAAAATTGCATATTTAGGTTGATATGTTGAAATAGAGATAGGATATATTTGATCTGATAATTACTGGAATGGTTTTGTTGTTTTTTTTTGTTTTTTATGAATTTTGTAACATTTATACTTTTCGAGTTTTTGTTTGATTTTGGGTCTGTATAATGATTTAAGGTATGACCTGCTATTAATAAATGAATGAATGTTCTTTGATTCTCATAGAGCTTCATAACCTTACTTAGTTGTTGATGTGTAGGTTTGGGTGATGACATTGGTCAAAGAGTTCGGCATTACTGTCATCGTCTAACTGAGTCTGGCAATTTTAGAAGGTGTGGAGGTTGCTATTAGACATGTAGTTAAGGTCATCTTTCATGGTCTATTATGAACATGTGGAACCATAGGGTAATTGCTCGATGAAACTTCAAAATGCTGGACAACTCTGTCATTGATAGCATTTTTTTTTTTTTTTTTTGCCGATACTGCTCCTAAGTTTGGGTGGAGTAACGGAGTTTGATGCTCCAAAGCCATCTGCACTGATGTCGAATCCAGTTACAAAAGTAGCCGCAGAGCAACAAAAAGTTAAACCAAGTTTGGCTCCTCTGTTAACTATGCCACCACCTCCTCCCCCACCACCTCTTCCATGTATCCCTTCCAGATCCTCTACCACAAAAAAAGCTCCAACACTTGTGGAATTCTATCAAACATTAACAAAGTGTGAAGGAAGGAAGGATGCTCGGGGACCTGGGATTCCCAATAATCGGATGCCTAACTATGCACATAACAGTATAGTTGGCGAAATTCAAAATCGTTCAAGTCATTTGCTAGCCGTAAGTATCTACATTCCAAGTGTGAGTTTTTTGTTTGTCATGGTTGTTGACAGTCTGTTTTGACTGTTATATGAAATTCCATTTTGTAGATCAAATCGGATATTGAAACGAAAGGAGAGTTCATCAAATTGCTTATTGAAAAAATTCACTCGGCAGCTTATACAGATATAGAAGATGTCCTGCAATTTCCCATCGTGTGAAAAAGGATAGATGATACCATTATTATAAAGTGCGTGTTCATTTTAACATCTCGTGTGATTCAACATACCAGAAGAAAATAAAATTTTCACAATCAAGAAGCTTCAAAGGTATATGTTTTCTCAATGTCACCTCGAGCTTCATAGCTATTGGCTAACAGAATTGGACACTTAAAGAAATTAATGACAGTTGTTGAATAATGAATATCATATTTATGTATCGGTGAGCAAACCGTGTTACAGATGTGTTAGCTATGGCATTTGTGACACCAGATGCTTTTTTTTTCCGTAACCTATTTTCTGACGAGATCACCATATATGACGTCAAGCCCTGTGGAAAATACAAGTCTTCTTTTCATGGTTTTATCCTATCATATTATCAGCTGTATGTCTGAATAATGATGATCTGCATATAATTTCATATCTAGTACTCCTATATGTCAATATTTAGGCATTTTGATGATAATATTTTTCTGAGAAAGTTTATCTTAATTTTGGGTTTTCTATATTCTGTATGCTATATCTAGCTGTTTCGGCTCTTTTATTTGCATGTATAGGCGGCTTTACAGCTAAAGATCCTCTGAACCCACCATTGGTCAGGGTGAGAGGTCAGTTGGCTGGGTAAAGACTAGTTGATATAGGAAGGCAAGGAGGCTGGCTGAGGACCAGGAGAAGCATTTGAAGAGATTTCCCCGGGAGATGCAGTCGGAGCCTATGGGTTTCCGAGGGAAGGAAATAGATTCCATTGATTGGCTGAAAGATGTTAATGTAAAAACAACAATTGCACCCTTACTGTTGGTATTTTTTTTTTCTTTTGATAAAAGTTAGAATTTATATAAACTTCCGGTTCCTGAACAGCGCAAATTAAGTGCCGTCAGGTTCATCCTGCCCATAGAGACATATCACTATTCGTACATTATAAACCCATTTCCCTTGTGCCCACTTACAGTTACATCCGCATGGCATAAATAGAAGCAAGACAAATAATACCTATAAATTTTAAACAACTTTCTGCAATTCTGCACACCCGCATCTGCTGTTGTATTTGTTTGCTGCCCTTGTCTCGTTATGCCTGTCAGTAAACTGGATCTGTGCTTCCACTCCCTAGGGCAGCCTCTACCATTGTTCTCGTAGGCAGTATCATGCATCTACCTTTAGTTACCCCTTGTCAGAAAACACATGTACTCCAGTTTTCCGTTGTTCAGCCATCAGTGAATCCCAATCCCAGTTGAGCAATATATCCCAGAAACAAATTTCCTGTCTCAGTTCCAGACTTTTCTTTCTAACATTTAACCATATCCAAACTGTGCCCTTTGTGTTGTATCAATTTATTTTCCAGTTAATGTGCTTTTCCCAATTACATGTTTGAACTCAAGTAAGAAACCTTGATGGTTTCTTAATCTTTCGTCTCGGTCTCAAACATCCTCAAGGTTTAGTAGATTTCTCTGCACTTTTGCCATCAATTGTTCTAGGTGAAATAAGGCTACCAAGGTGAACAACTGCTTCAAATTCGTCGAAATTCCCTGTCTGTATTCCATCAATCAATACATGCATGAAATCCTTTTTTTCTAAATCATTGAAACCTTGATCTTCATCACCATGAAATAATACACTTTGTTTCTTCACTGTTCTTAAAATTTTAAAGGGCATTCTTCCCAAGGGTCCAAGCACTTTTTTCTGAACAATATATTCTTTAGTCCACGACTTTGTTATGCCGTAATCTTTCATAATCCAGAGGACTATTTCACCTACAATTGTATCATTGATCATGCAATTCAAAGAGACTCTTTCAGAACTCCCAAAGTTTGTTTTCGAACTAAATGGTTCCAAGGAGGCTCTTCTATAATTCTGAAATTCTCGGAGTTAATATCTATGGCACCAATACCATCATCTAATTCTAAACCAGTGTAGCGCGAATGAGCCTGTGGCTCAATGGTAGCACCCCTCTCACAAAGTGGAGAGGTCGTGGGTTCGAAACACGTCAACAGCGGATTGTTGATATAAGTTTCCGCACCTAATTTAAAAGGGGTAGGGGTCCCCACAACCTCGCTTGCCAACCAAAAAAAGAAAAAATAAACCAGTGTAGAGCTCCATTTACAAATACTTGTGATGTTTTCGCAGGGTAGAAAAGACAAGTAGGAAATAGGAAGATCTTCTACCCCTGAATTTTATTCAGGTTTATAACTAGAAAAAACCATGTTAATGGATCTCATATACGTATCTTCATTTATGTTGGGCTCGCAGGCTTAAGTGTTTTATCAACCCATAATATGAGTCCAAGAAAAAACCCAATAAATAAGCCCAAACCCAGCGCAAGTTTCTTCTACTTTCTCTCTGTCTCTCTTCTTCCTCCTTCACCATCTCTTCAAGCTTTTCAATACAAAACACTCTTGTTATTATCATCTAAAGGTGCAAACTTTAAGCTATTATTCAGGTTTGGGTTTCTTCTTCCCATTCATTTGGTTTTTCTTTTCTCTAAAAATTAGTCTTTTTATGAAGTTTTATCATTAACATTTGTGCTATACATTATATTGATATATTTAGTTGCTAAAATGATGAAGAAATGGAAAATGCTGAATACCCATATTGGTTTTACTTGTTCTAATTCAAAGGGGTTACTTGGATTAGTATATTATGTATGTATGTATGAACTTTTTCGCATTTTGTTATGATTTTTTATATTAATCTTTGTTGTCTATGATGCATATGAAGCATTCTATTACATGTTGCATACATACCAAAATTGCCAAATGTGCTAAAATGATGAAGAAAATGTGAAATACTAAATACCCATTTGGTTTTTACTTGTTCTAAGTGAAAAGGGTTACTTGAATTAGTGGATTATGAAATTTGCGACATTTGTTTGGATTTGTACTGATTGAGGCTAAAATGTTGAACATTTTAAATGTATTTTGTTCGCATTTTTTTTTTTTTTTTACTTTAGTTCTGTGATGCCTATGAAGCATTCTCGTACATGTTTCATACCAGAATACTTTAGACCCATAATCTTTTGTTCTATGAACTCAAAAGAGTTAATTGAGTGTGTGCGTGTCCGAGCAAAATTGTGTGCAAGTCTTAAGGATACTTCATTCGAGTAGAGCATAAAGATTTAAAATAGACAAGTACATCTCCTGCATAAACAAACTATTCGGAGATTTGGTTTATCATTACTTCTAAGTCTTAAGGGTCTTGCTTAGTGATGATGATGTATGATCGATCTATTTACCCTGGTTGTTAGAGCGCAATATAACTTTTGAGAAGCCATCCTTACGTTGCTAGTTTTAAACTTTTAATCTAGCAAGCTAGAGTTAAGTGTGTGGTGGTTTGCAGTAACATATCAAGAACAAAGAAACAAAAAGTTCACAACCTGGGAACGATCCCCTTTGTTTGTGTGTCTCTGTGTGTTTTTGTGAGGGAAACAATCATAATATTTTAATAAAAAGAAGAGTAGCATAGAAAAGTATCAAACGGTAAGAAATCCTTGCAGATGCCAGCTGAGCTCAGTTGGTAATACCTCTTGGCGATGGTATCAGAGGTCTGCGGTTCGATCCCAGCCAGTTCATCTTTGAGTTACTTATCTCGTTATAAACAGGCTTGCCAATCAAAAAAAAAAAAAAAAAAAAACAGTAAAAAATCCTTTGTTAAGAAAACAACAAAATAAAAACAGAATACATCCAAATGAAATCAACTAGAGTAAGTACTCAATCCCCAATAATGGACTCCCAGGAGAACACAAATGAAGCGAACCCTTTGATGTCAAGGATGGTATAAGTCTAAATATAAACTCCTTAGTCCCTTACCCTTCTTCTCGTTGCTATTTTCACACTTTATGTAAATTCCTAAATTTAGATGGCATCTGATAACGGTTTATGTACAAGTCTAAGCGTCGTATGGTATAGATCTAAATAGCATTTCAGCAGTTAGAGCTGAAACCCAGTTGAAAATTAAGAAATTTGACAAAAAGAACACTGTGTGCTCATCAATCACATAATAAAAACTGTTTATTTCTTTAAATTTCATCATTTTCTTATACTATTACAAATTTTTTCTTCCACTATGTCTCATTCAAACTCTCTTACTCCAAGTATACATCAATCTCCAATTGTTTGGATAGTTGAAATAAACACCCTCCTTTCTGACTTCTCTTTGACATTCAACTGCACAAATCCTTCGATCTCTGTCAGATTCGTATATATTAAAACTACCATATTCCTCGTGACCATCAGAGTCTATCCAGTTCATAGTGCACCAGAAGAGTGTAGTGTCAAAAATATTTGGATAGAATTTCCATTGAACGTGCTGAGAGTAAGCCATGACTTGTGGACCAAGATCATTGTCCCGTGATTTACAGTGGAGATACAAAATTGTACTCTCTGATATATAATTGATGATAGTTAAATTTGTTTTTGGATCAGAGTCCTCAGAAACAGCGTAACTGTTGCCAGACCACACAAAAAACACTAGCAAGAGAGCAAGTTTAAAAAAATTGAAGGTACCATTGCTGAAAACAATTCCCATATTTGCAGTTGTTACTGCTATGTGCTATCCATGGCTTTTTATAACCCAGACTGTCTTATTATCCAATGTATTCAGACAGCCCCTCATTATTATCCATTTAATTGTCCAACTAAACATATAAATTGTGTTCATTAGATTCATTTATATTTTAAGAATTCATAGTGATTGCCATACTAAACTTTTCTAAAAAAGAAAAATAGCCATATTAAGAAGAAAGTTGCCGTATGAAAACATTACACAAACAAAGTTACCGTGTTTGATGTGTTAATTTCAGGCATTTATGTTGCATTGAATTTCATTTGATTAGAAAGAAAATAATTTGAGGCATGAACTTCAAAATTCAAATTGCTTTACTTTTAATTTTAAATATGTGCTTATTGGATTTTTATTTTTTCAGGCATGAAGTTGCGGTTGGTCTCAATAGGTCGTTGATAAAAGGCATGAATGCGCCATGTTTCAAAGAAAAGTAGCTTTTATTATTCGAAACAATAAATCCCTAAACTTAAAATCTCGTCCTTATTGTTCTTCATCTAGGTTTCCAATTGAACCCCCTCTTATCTCTTCCAACACTACACTCACTTCAAAAAACTCATTATGCAGCACTGTTCCTGAGGTATGAATTTCTTATTTATCATTTATGATCTATCTAGTTAAGTCCACTCCAAAAGTTTGTTGTGAATGATCCTTTGATTCTCTGTGTTTTTTGTCAGTTGATTTGTGTTGAAGAGTGGTTAAAAATTGTTGCAAAAATGCGAATACATTTATTTCGATTTCATTTTGATTTACACTGAGAAAAGAACGAGAAAGGGTGTTTCTTATGAGTTTTCTGTAGTTTGTCTAGATTTCTTGGTACCTGATATAACCAAGTAGCACTTCTCTTATATGGATACAGAAATACAACTAAAGCTACTTCATTCTTCTTGTGACATATATTTCTCATGAAGGTTAAATTTTTGTGCTGATTGTTATAACTTTTCCTCATTGATTTTAAGTTCTGGGGGTGTGCATCTTATTAGATAAGAAGCTGGAACCAGTTTACTTTGACATTTGATTACATGTTATGGTTTTTTCATACTTAAAGGGAAGGAACTAGAGTTCAAATTTCTAAACTTCGACAAGCTTCCATCTAATATCCTTCATTGTCGTGGGGTGTGATTTTCATTTTCTCGATATCTTCATTTTTATTTTACTTTGCCTCCTTTGAAAACATCCTTCACACTCTTTCAGGGATTTTCATCTTCATCTTCGAGGAACTTGTCCACTGCTGCTACCTGTGTTGCGGAAGCATCCTTCACTAACTCAAAGATTTGGGAAGATGGCAAAGGTTACTCTTCATGTATCATTGAAGAGAAAGACTATCTTCGCAAAAGCCAGAAGTCAACATCAGGTCTTCATATTCTGGATCTCATAGATCAAGGTGCAGTTGACCCAGACCCGGGAATATACAATAGATTACTGAAGAAATGCACCCAACTAGGTAAGCTGGAGGAAGGAAAGGTTGTCCATGAGCATTTTCTGAAATCAAAGTTCAAATCAAACATTTTTGTTTTAAATACCATCCTCAATATGTATGCTAAATGTGGTAACTTAGATGATGCCCACACAACTTTTGATAAAATGCCCATCAAAGACATGGTCACATGGACTGCTTTGATTACTGGATACTCACAGAATGATAAACCTGAAGAGGCGCTTGCATTGTTCCCAAAGATGATCAAGCTTGGGCTAAAACCGAATCAATTCACCTTGTCCAGCCTTCTCAAAGCTTCTGGAGCAGTACCTAGCGACAAACTAGGTAGACAATTTCATGGATTTTGCATTAAGTATGGTTATGCATGGAATGTTTATGTGGGAAGTTCTCTTTTGGACATGTATGCTAGGTGTGGGCAAATGAAGGAGGCTCAGTCGGTCTTCGATGGCATGGCTGACAAGAATGAGGTCTGTTGGAATGCTTTAATTGCAGGTCATGCAAGGAAGAACGAAGCGGAGGACGCTCTCAAGCTGTTCTGGAAGATGCAAAGGCAAAGTTTTAAACCGACACATTATACCTATTCCAGTGTTTTTAGTGCATGTTCTACTATTGGAGCTTTAGAACAAGGCAAGTGGATTCATGCTCATATGATAAAATCTGGGGAAAAACTTATAGCTTTTGTTGGCAATACTCTTGTTGATATGTATGCTAAAGCTGGTAGTATCAAAGATGCAAAGAAAATATTTGATAGGTTGGAAAAAATTGATGTTGTGTCCTGGAATTCGATGCTCACTGGTTATGCCCAACATGGACTTGGGAAGGAAGCTGTTCGACAATTTGAAGAAATGCTTAGACTTGGGTTTAGGCCTAATGAGATAACATTCCTTGGTGTTCTTACTGCTTGTAGCCATGGTGGGCTTTTGAATGAAGGGCAGCACTATTTTGGATTGATGAAAAAGTACCAGATAGAACCAGATGTCTTTCATTATGTGACAATTGTTGATCTTCTTGGACGAGCAGGGCTTTTTGATCGAGCTCAACGTTTCATAGAGGATATGCCCGTTCAACCTAGTGCAGCTATTTGGGGAGCTTTGCTTGGCGCTTGCAGGATGCATGGGAATATTGAATTGGGAACCCTTGCTGCTGAACGTGTTTTTGAGCTTGACCCACATGATTCAGGGCCCCATGTGTTGCTATATAACATTTATGCCTCTGCTGGTCGATGGAGTGATGCTGCAAGAGTGAGAAAGATGATGAAAGCTTGTGGAGTGAAAAAAGAACCGGCCTGTAGTTGGGTGGAGATTGAGAACACAGTCCATATGTTTGTGGCCAATGATGATGCTCACCCACAGAAGGAAGAAATACGAAGGATGTGGGAGAAGATTAGTAGGAAGATCAAGGAAGTTGGATATGTCCCAGATACAAGACATGTGCTTTTATTTGTGGATCAGCAGGAGAGGGAGGCAAAGTTGCAGTACCATAGTGAGAAGCTTGCTCTAGCCTTTGCGCTTCTCAACACACCCCCTGGGACAATTATTCGAATAAAAAAGAATATCAGGATTTGTGGTGATTGTCACTCAGCAATCAAGTTTGTGTCGAAGGTGGAGAAGAGGGAGATTATTGTTAGAGACACCAATCGGTTTCATCATTTTAGTGATGGGAGTTGCTCGTGTAGAGATTATTGGTAAATCTAGTAAATGCACGTAGAGATCTCAATTAGAAGAACTAGATTGTTTGACATTCTTCAGTCAATTCTCGTGGGAATGTTCCTTGAACATGATAGTCTTTCTTTATTCTTGGATATATGTGAAGGCAAGTCAGATCCCAAATCCTGCAAAGACTGAATCCACGTTAAAATGCCTGATTGTAATTGTTTTGGTTTGGTTGAGATGGTTACTTCATATGTTCTGCCTTCTTAAAGACTAAAGGGTAAGCCAACCTATATGTACTGAAGACCAATTCCCTCTCTTGATTCCACAGCTTTGATTTAGAACTTCGAAAAAAGAAGCTCTATAACGTACGTTGATTAGATGCACTATGGAGGTCTCCAGAGTAAATTGGGACAAGAATCACAAGATTTGAAGAGTACATTTATATGTTGGATAGAATAAGCACATTGCATGATGGGCGTAGACTCTACTCGCTTTGCACTTAATGCCAGAAACTGGTTTAGCGGTAAGAAGCACCTACACTTTCTTTACATTCTTCGACATTCTTTTCTACTATTCTTTTTGGGTTTTGAATATCTATGACATGTCCATGTTATTGCAGATCCAGTGAGAGAGTAAGTCTTTCGAACTTGCCTCAGCTTACATCAGCGTCTTATGTGTAACCTACTTTCAACGGGGTGCCGGAACCACCTGCTGAGTCTGTGGCTTGTGCTTGCTAGCATCAGAAGTCAAGACACTTGCCTGCGTCGACAATTGCATGAAAAGAATGCGGTAATGATCCCAAGTCTTCTCTAGCTTCATCTTTTGATAAATATATTACTCTAAAGCCAAATCTAAATTAGTAAATAGTTTGATCCTCAGTCACCACCCACAAGTGTGCTTTTAACTTCCAAATTGCATTGCTTTAGATGATCTTTAATAGAGCTGTCCTAGTTACCATGTTTGTTCAGTCCTATGACATGATTAATTTTATAATAAAGAAAACCAAGAAGCTGACCAAGTTTGAACATTCAAAATTTTATAAGCTCTTCGATGAGTCCACAACTTTGCGTACATATGTAGTACTGCATTGTTTAAAGAGATAAGCTTCGGTTTGTAAATTTCTTGTTTGTCATTGTGACAGCCGTTATTAACCCAACCATCGCAGAGGTGCCAGGTCAATTGTTTAGGGACTAAGATCTTGAACGATCCTTATAGGATGTAGAATTAAACTCTGTTGTCTTCCCTTGGGGACACACGGGTATGGTATTATAGTCCTCACCTTTAAGACGAGCCATCCTCAGCTAAACCATTTTGTTACAACCAACCACTAGTAAGATAATTTTCCTACTTAACCACCCGTAATGGAGGTGTGAACCTTATCTGTAAAGGACTTCGTGCTAAGTGGAGTCCAATCAAGTGATTATGAACCAATATATTTAACAGTTGCTAACCAATGTGGGACTAGTGGCGCTGCCATCAACCCCATCGGACTAGGTGCCTTTCCAGCATATTTTTGGAGACATACTGGGACTATTGCAGTCATTACATGGAATGATATGTTTGCATAAATTGCTAATATCGTGGAAAGGGAATCTGAATAATACTTTTTTTTCCGTGGAGTTTATATATTTTCCTTTTTGTGTCATTTATCTTTCTATCTTTAAAGGAAGATTATGTAGCTGATTTTGATAGTGTTTTGATACAGGTTTGTTGGGTGTGTGAGCTGTTAAGATATTATAATCATAAACTCAAAATCAGTGTTTGTTCCACATGCAAAAATGGGGATAATATTTCTACAATGAAGCTTCCATATATGCCTGCACCCAGCCACTATCTCGAAACACAAATGGAAACCAACTATTACCTGTACCTCACTATCATCTCAAATATACAGGTAATTACTTTTCATTGTGGAAGCTTTTCGACCCCTCTCCAACTGGTTGACAAAAATAAATTTCCTCCAAAGAAAATTGACACATGCTTCATTGCGTTCATTTCTGTGGTGTATGTTACCTACATATGTTGGTATATAAAAGTTCAGACACATATTCACTTGAGTGGCTTTCAGAGCCCCTTGAAGTCAACAATGGTCATCAATAAATTGAGAGGCATAACAATTATAGCTGGAAGGACAAATTATAAAATTGTAAGAGTTACTATTGCATGAGTTTTGAAACTTATTCGTTGGTCTGTCGCTGATCTATATATATATGGGAAGACAAATAGAAATTACAACTACGTTGATCTGACTTCCAGTTACGATTATTCTTACCATGTGTCCACATTATTGAAACCTCGTTCTTCTTGATAGTTTTGTCCATATATGTAGATTTTTCTTGGACAGATTATATTGGTGCATGTATTTGACATTTGTGAATCAAAATGACCATGATGATATACAATAAATTTGTGTGGGATTGGAGTATTTAAAGAGCTGTATGATAGTATGGTTTTGAATGACATTGTTCTGAAATGTCCCCCAAACATTATTGTCACTAAAACATTATTCACCAACTTTTATCTGTTCAGTTCAATTTAACAAAATTTGTCGTTAAAGCAAAATGAATAATTTCTGAAGTGCAATCTTCAAAACGAATGGAGTATCCAACCTCGTGACCAAGCTTAACACCAAGCTCTTCGGAAACCGGGCAGCAATACTCATTGCAGCAACACGGCGTGGCTGGGTACATCCAACCTTTCCACGTTTTGTGTACCCAGCTTCATGGAGATATTGGGGAATTTGGGTAGTTTTTCCTGAACCAGTGTCTCCAATAATCACAAGAACCTGGTTATCAGCAATAGCTTGGAGTAGCTTTTCTCGATGATGGTATATAGGTAAAGTTTTCCTGTCATCCTGAATTGATTTTTCTTCAGTGCTGCCTGCAGGTGGCTCATTCGACAAATTCTTGTGGTTGTCGCCATCCATCACTGATGCCTTCATGAACTTAATATGTTATTTGTCTTTTATTTTTAGAACCAAACTTTAGAGTAGCTTCTGCTTGTGTCGTCCCTGTATTGCTGCATTGCTACAGCAAACCTCTTCTGACATACGTGTTGTTACGCGTAGGTAAACAAGGCAAACGCGAAACTCATGAGGCAGAGTGTACCCGACTGGACCTGCAAGTCTGCAACCATGCCCGCAAATGCACAATCACTACAAAATCCATATAAGTGAACATTTTACACTTGTGACTCTTGCCAGCAACCCAACAACACTATTATGTTATACATGTATTAAAATGATGTATGTATGACGCGTAAAAAATGTTCAAATGACGCATTTAACCTTATGCTTGCAGATTGATTTACCATATGATCGTCGTCATCGCAATTTCATTGGTTTTCCTTTCTCTCTTCTTCACCTTCCTTCTTCTTCTTCTTCTTTCCCTTCCCCTCCGGCGTTGCCGTCGAGGGACCGTGGAATTCCACGGTTCCATATTATGGCCCAATAAAGCCCAACTCCAAAAAATCCAAAATAATAAAATGCAAGCCCAATGAAAGCCCAACCTCAATAAAGCCCAAAATCACACAACACATTCACAGTCACATCACACAGTCCACCTTCTTCAATCCGAAACTGTTCACCAAACAAGCTTGAAGCTTGCTTCTTCTTCTTCTTCTTCTAAATAAACGTATTAAGGTAAACGTTTTATTAACTTTAACAATGTTTATGTTTCATTTTCTAAGTCATTAATGAATAAAAATTGAATCATGGGCATTTTTTTATTATTTTTTTTGAGTTTTTTTCAGCTCATTTATATCTAGTATTGATGTTAACTGAGGTTTATGGAATTTGGGGTTGTTTTGTATATTGAAATTAGTCTTTCAAACCATTAGAAAATTTGGGTTTAGCAAGTTTAAGATTGTTTTAACTTGTAAGTCATTTTAATTAATATAACATATAGTTTTTTTTTTTTTTTTTTGTAATGTATGTAATGTATGATTATATGATCATTGGATTTTGGGATTGTTTTTATATTCTGTAGTTTGTAATTCAAATACTAGAAATTTGGGGTTTAGAAATTATTTGGAAATTACATTGAGAAAATGATGAAATTGTCGCAAAAATGCTTAATTTTGAATACCATTTTGTTTGTTAATATATGATTTTATGATCAGTGGGTTTTGGGGTTGTTTTTATATTCTGTAATTAGTATATCAAATATTAGAAATTTGGGTTTAGGAATTCTTTGGAAACAGATTATGTTAAGAGTAATATGTTCTGAGAAAAGGGTGAAATTGTCGCAAAAATGTTTATTTTCCTAAT
Organism: Aquilegia eximia; assembly: GCA_023053565.1. NCBI lineage: Eukaryota > Viridiplantae > Streptophyta > Magnoliopsida > Ranunculales > Ranunculaceae > Aquilegia > Aquilegia eximia. The sequence continues at coordinate 23,345,097 of JALIGU010000005.1, forward strand.
TTATAGATAACATATAGTTTTTTTCATCTCTGTATGTAATGTATATGATTTTATGATCAGTGGGTTTTCGGATTGTTTTTATGTTCTGTAGTTTGTATTTCAAGTACTAGAAATTTGGGTTTAGGAAACATATTATGTTAAGACTAATCTTTTAGAAAAAAATGTCGCAAAAAATGCTTAATTTTGAGAACCATTTTGTTTGTTAATATATTAGATTGAAGGGGAAGACAAAAATTATATATTATCTCTCAATCTTGTAAATCATCATGAAATATGACTAATCAGCTTTAAGTAGAATTATTCTAAGAAATTGATTATATTATGTTTGCAGCAATGTTGAGGCGTGGAAACAAACAAGAAATTTTTTGGAATGGATTGCAGAAGCACCGGGTGCTTATTGTATCATTGATTGTGATATTTTCAGTTTTAATTTTATTTTTAAGTGCCAAAAGGAAACATTTAAAATCTACAGTAGCCCATCCGAACGTAAAATGGAACAGCTTTCGGTCATCAGTTCAATTTCATCCTACTGTAGAATTCAGAAACGGAACTGATGTGATATGGCAAATCCCTGACTTGCCAAAAGCAGTTCTTTTTCTTGCTCATGGCTGCAATGGTAGAGCAGTAAACTTTTGGGATAGATCACCGAGCTGTCCAAATTGTGTTGGTCTTCCAGAAGAAAGACTCATTGTTTTGCAAGCACTTGCTCGCAAATATGCTGTCTTAACTATATCTAGTGCTGGTAGATGCTGGTCGTTTGGGGAAGAAAGAGTCCTTGTGAAAAATGTCATCAGTTGGTGGATTGAGAAAAACAAGCTTCAAAAGCTTCCTCTTGTGGCTTTGGGGGCATCATCTGGTGGATATTTTGTTTCTGCACTAGCAACTGATATGAGATTTAGCAGTATTACCCTTATGATTGCAGAAGGGGTATTTGGTGAAATGGATATTCCGAAGAGCTATCCACCAACCCTTTTCGTTCACATGCCAAAAGATCATGTGAGGATGCGTGCGATAAATAGGAATATGCAAGCTCTAAGGCAGAAAGGCATTGATGTTGCAGAGATCAAGTGTATGGAGTTCCCGTTGACGCCAAGCCTCTTATCAGATAAAATTCCTGGTTTGGATGAATCTATATCTGTTAGCTTGGTTAAGCTATTTAGTGAAGAGGACTTCATTGATGAGAAAGGATATATGAGGAAGGATGGACGTGCTACACAATGGAAAGCAGCTCTTAAGAAGAGAAAAAATCTTTTATCAGATAAGAAGGAATGGATCCATCATATTCAAGAGGAACTAAATCTTGCGTTTGCTTATCATGAGATGACTAGCTTGCAAACAGTGCAGATACTCAACTGGTTCAAATCTCACACATGAGCTAGTTGTGCCACTAAAGTTCTTCCTCATTCAAGTCATGGAAGAGCATCATTTACATACTGGCAAGAACCCTGCACCGGCAGTTGATATGTATGAATATCCTAGTCCCAAAGAGCAGAGCCATCATAGTCATCCTGGCTATGATTAAGGTTGCTGCAAATGGATTGTCATGCCCAGCAAATGGAATCATCGGAGAAGTAGGATACAGTAAGTTTTACTGCACTTCCTTCCTGTAAACTTACAGTTTGGTTGGGTTTCATTAGTTATCGAAGTCAACGCAAGTTATTCATACTAATATCTAGTTGAAGAATTCCCACATAAAGAGACCATCCTTGACCATTCAGTTGGTCCTATGTATGAACCATCTGTTTTGTAATGCACTTTTAGGAGAGAAGAAATGCCCACTGACAAATCAATAGAGATAGAGCCAAACAATACCTACTAGTTATGCTTTCAAAGGGTCTCTCTTGATATTGAATAGCTAGCTAGTCAAGACCATACTTGTGGAGAGGAAAATTTCTTCCCAAATTTACTTTAGGGCTATAGATATGAAAATAAATGCTGAATATCTTCATACGGATGTCTTTGTACCATACTTGTTGAGTTATTTCATTATCTATGAAAATAAATTGATGTGCACCCTTTCTTATGAGAGCATTACACTCTCTTTACAAAACCTGTCCTATATTTCTTTGAGACTTTGACATAACATTGAAGTTTTAGATCATACAGCTGTGTCATTTACTTGGTACTTTTAGCACTATTTAGTACCTCTGAGTCATATATTAAATTTTCATCTGCCATCTTTTATCTGTTGTACCTCCATAGCACATGCAAAAATATCTAAGCAATATGCGTGCCTTAATAGGATAACAGCTTTTTGTTGTGGTTGTGGTCTGCATTTCCTTACTGTTTCAATTATCACCCTTTTCAAGTTATTGATTAGTGATCTTCATTTGAGAACAAAACCAATGACATTCAATTGGATTTGAAATTTTGAATGCAGTTGGGTCCAAATGTTGTACTCTTAACCCTAAATAGAGAGAAAAGGTGGTTTGAAGCTCCAGACTTGAATGAACCCTAAACCCTGATTTTTCTATGTGTTACAATAATAACAGAACATCCAAAACTTAGAGACAAAGATAATATGATGTAACATAGAAACAAGGTGTCCAATATATAATTTAACATAGTACTACAGAACTAATAACACACAAATGCATTCTACTAAACCAAACCAAAACCAAACATACTGCATAGAGATCCACAAATAAGAATGTCCACAAGGAATAAAACAGCATTGAAGCTAACTAATTCATAGGATAGAGATCAAAGGTGGTTTCAAGCTCTAGGCTTGACTCGACCCTCATTAGCTTGCCTGAAGAGGTTTGCTTGAGCATCTGCAGCCCTGTTAGATACTAGTGCTGCTGTGAACTGATCTCTCACTTGCTGAGTAGAGTAAGGGAACCTTGGATTGGCCATGGAGTTGAGGAAGGAAGCTGCTCCTTCTCTGTAGAGTGAACCGAGTCCATCTTGACGTGTGTTTGATAGAGCTTGTGGTAAGGTAAGACCTGCTCCAGGAAAACTTGATGAAGTTCCAAAACTGTTTGGTAGATGGAACAGATCACCCATTGTTCCCCACCAGCCTAATAGACCCCATATTGCATTTGGGTGTGTACTCCAGTAACTACAAAAGATTAACATAAATGCTGTTAATTCGTAATAATCAAACACATGAAGAACTTCAGAACAAAAAAATATAACCAACTTAACCATGAAAATATGTGAAGGTAGCGACTTACGTGCAAGTACCAGGGAAGAGTGGAGTAGGTGAGTTGGGGTCAGGCAACAATGGAGGAAGTGAAGAAGAAGGTGGTGTGAAAATTCCAGGAAAGGTTGGAGTGGTTGGAGTGTTTGGATCAATAGATGGAGGAGTTAGAATATCAGGAGTAGTGGGAGTTGGGGTGTATGTGGGTGTTGAAGGTGTAGTAGGAGTTGGGGTGTATGTGGGTGTTGAAGGTGTAGTAGGAGTTGGGGTGTATGTGGGTGTTGAAGGTGTAGTAGGTGTTGGGGTGTAGGTTGGTGTTGAGGGTGTACTTGGAGTAGGGTCATAGCTTCCACCACCACCGTGTGAAGGAGGTGTACCACAGTTGCTACTACCATGAGGTGGTGATCCATGGTGACCATGGTGTCTGTGTGGAGGAGAACCTGCAATGATAAAATTGCACATTATTAGTTAAAATATCCCTCACATGCAAATTAACCCAAGTTTAAACCAACAAAATGAAAACTTGTTTAACAGTGTTCAAGACAAAAGGAAACTTACCACTGCTGCCATGACCACTTGGAGGGGTACCTCCAAGACCAGGATCAATAGGAGGGGAGCTTATACTTGGAGGGGTACCTCCATAACCATCAGTAGGAGGGGAGCTTATACTTGGAGGGGTACCTCCATCACAGGTAGAGCAAAAAGGGAAAAAGTTCTTCTCATCTGCAAAACTTGATCTACTGGTCACAGGAATGACTAAGTTCTGAGAAAACAAAACAGCTATAAAAACACACAAAAGCATCGAGTTTTTGCTTCTCTCTGCCACCATTTTTGCTCTTCAAACACAAAGAAAGTAAGTTGAAGTGGTAGAGTAAGTGAGGGTTTGTGTTTCAAGTAAGGAATAGAGTGATGAATATAAATAAACAAGCAACTAGATTGATGGTCATGTTGTATGTTATTTTGGAAGAGTAAATAGTAACAGGTAGGGCAAGATGTGTGGTAGGTTAAAATGTTGCAGTGTGCATTTATAACATTTATTTCATGCAGCAAGGCTATTCCCCACACCCACACACACTCACACAGGGTGGAAATGTATGTAATTATATATTCAGAAAAATGCTTACTGACCTACATAACATTAATCCATCTCTTCATATGGCATCAAGTATAAGGCTCTAATCAAGAAATAAACCTACAGTATATGTGCTAGGTAGAGAGTTTTAGAGCTTTTCAATGAGATAAACTACCTAAAAATGTGAGTTCTTGTTGTCTGAGATTTGATAAAAGAACATAGAAGTAGTTGATAAATTTAAAATGTAACATAAATGATAGTGAAAACACATCATTTCAACTTTAAAGACTACATGGTCTTTCTGTCATTCCAAGAGTGTGTTAGAATAAATTTCCAACTTCCCTTGTCAGAAGTGATTTACTTCTTTGACTGCAGAAGAATGCTCTCACATGCCATGCCAACTTAGCCTGTCTCTCTAGTCTCTACTATTATGAACTTGATATTGAATTTCCAGCTTTGTGTGTTTGTGAGCTGTGAATTGTGTAAATTCACACATATATGTATGTGATATTGTGATCTATCTATCTACAACTTACTGTTCTTTGGTCTTAATGACAGAAAACACAACAATCTTTCTAGTGAAAAGAAAAGCTTCTATTATCCTACTATAGCTTTCTTCTACTACAGAAATAGAAGGTGAAGTTTTCACTCTTTCAAGACTTTTCTTACAGAATAGTTGGCAATGACAAAAGCACATTAATATCTCAATTGTTAGTTGGTGAAAGCATTTGTCCAACCATAAAATTAGAAGGAAAAGTTTAGCAAGATCTTTCAGCAAATGAAGCCCATGCACCATGCGCAAAATTAAGTATCTTTATATAAGCAACAAATTCAATGACCTTCATGCTCTACATATGGTACTGTTTATGTATCTTTTCTATGCATTAAGTTTTGTCTTGGTTATTCATATCTCAACCATTAATTTACCCACCCAACTATTAGATTTTCAAAGATATAATGCATCATCAATTTACTTGCCAGTGGAAATTGTTCACTTTGAAAGCAGAGAGGAAAGGTAACATCATGATGTCTGAATGTCTATGATGGCATTTCCTTTGTTTGATCCAAATGTTACCATGCATATTCCATATCAATCAGCCCAGAAGTACTTTGAAGGAACTCTCCCTACTAAAAACATACTGTAGTTACAGAGCTCTTCATCCACACATCTACTGTGATTGAGATTCTGAGATACACACCATGGTATCAAAAGTATTGTGAGCATGTCATGACACCTTTTTAGACATGGTGCACACATTTGAAAAGATTCCTAGGTAAGGTAATGGTCTTGGTGTCAGGAAACTGGCACTGGCAGAAGATTAATAACATCTGAACTATTATAATGTCTTATAAAAGAAATTTGATCTAAACAAAATACAACTTCCTCTCTCCCTTCTCAGTGGCACAATAATTTTGTTGAGTGTCAGTCAGTGCAAATTGGGCAGTTCAATTCAATATTCATGTATACTCACACTTCACAGAAATCGTAAAATATCGCAAGCAAAATAAGAACAAACAAAAGAAATTTAAGAGCTAAATTCCTGAATGCTGACAAGAGAAAACTCGCCAGAGTTCCTTGACGACATTTGTGTCTCACATCTTCCAAGAAGATTTTGGGTAGAAGACAACCTTCAACCTCCTACTCAAGTGTTTAACTTCGTGTAATCCTACTGTTGAAGTGGACAAAGGAAATCAACATACACTAATTTTCAATCAGTGACAGAACTCTTTAGAAGCATAAATATATAGGAAAGCCATGTTTTCAGATAAGCTACATAAAATGATGACAGCACTAATCTCCTCAATTGTAATATATCATTTCTTGTACAATACAGCAGGGACAAAATAATACATAATTGACACAAACGGCAAATACCCACGCTTTTACACTCTGACTTCCAGCCTTGTGAAAATTTGGCGGAAATCGACAGCGTGGTGGATGAGAATACCTGACAGGTCCATACATCAAAGATAAGATGATCACAAGGGGACAGATGGAGAAGTATATATTTGCAAATTGCAACAGACTTAAAAACCAAAAAGAAGTTGGGGCTGCTTTTACTGCAACGGTGGAGGGCTAAGCAGCTGACATGGGCACATGGCTTTGCTTTGAAATAAATGTGAAGTTAGACTTTGTGAGATGCTGAAGCTGTCTTCTTAGTATTAGGCATGTAACAAAATTTTCCTAAATCTGTCGGCAGAATAGGTTTCCTGATAAAACCGCAATATCAATTATGCATGATCATGAAATTGTAATGCATTTGCCAATCTACAAATACTAATTGTCAGAGACAAGATTAATTACCTAGTTCCAACTGTGTTGTTGACATCTTTCAAAGGGGCACGAAGACCACTGGCTCGAGAACCAGATGATTTGCAAGCAAAAGCAGACACAATAGAAACAAATTTTTCCATTGATTTCTCTGCTACATTGGAATAATGGCTTAAGTGGGAAATATTGCATCCAAAATTTCCTTCTTCAGTGCCCATTTGCGTAGATCTACAACCAACAGGATCTCCTGCAAGAAATAAAGAAGTCAAGATACTACCAATGAATACCTGACTGTGAAGCACAAACTTAGAAATACATATTTTTTTATCGTACAATCAAACTGGACTTTTATTTTCGTATAATGAGAACAAGTCTAAATTCTAGACATACTTTCACTGGGTACAGCTTCATCTGTCCTCGCATGCTTCACTTTCACAATTTCCTGCAGAGAGAATATACTTTAGAAGAATAGAGAAGGTGTTGAGTACAACAAAACTATAACGCAGAAGCACCTACATCTTGAGTTCTTTCAATGGGGATGGCCTCCCTCTTCTTCATTGCACTTTTAAGTTTGTTAGTCCCAAGTGGTGCACTTTCTGTTGACATACCATCACAAGGAATTCCACTGGTAGTGTCTTTCTCAGTAACAGGTTTTTCATTTTTGTTTTTGTCATTATCATTTGGCGACTTGTGCTTAAAATAGGAACTCCTCACAATGACCTTTTTATTCACCGATCTTGTTTTACTCTCAATCACATCCAGTGTGAGCTTACATTCACGCTCCTTACGCAATGTTGGACAAGGTTTACAAACTGCAAGCTTGGTTAGTTCCAATGGTACAGAGTGTTCTGAGCTTCTCAAATTTCCTGCCATACAATTCATATCATTAGCGCCACTGGTCCCGGTATGTTATTATATCAACACATTAAATGAAAGCTAGCATGTACCAATAGAAGATTCCAGGGGCAGAGAAACAGTAGAGGCAAAGCCATCTTCCATCTGAAAGAAGATTAACTATTAATATTACCGAACGAAACTATTGACAGATGATATCACCATTAACCTCCCAATTATGGAAGGATATAGACTAAACTTAAGCAAGTCTCCAGGTCACATCACTTACAGAAACTGCTGGAGAGCAATCATTGCAGGTTTCTGAATCCTTATTTGCTTTATCAGATTCGTTCCTTTCAGAGCTAGAATCTGATCCTTCCATCAAATCAAAATGATTAGGTGTGATTCGCGGTGCCCTAAATTTCCTTTTAGCTTCAAGAGACGTAGTGCCTTTAGATGTTAAGAAGAAACAGAGTGTAACAGGAGGAATATGTCTTACAACAATGATAATATCAAGAAATGATACTAGAACTTGAAATTATTAGCAAACTAATAAATATACATACTACTATAAATTTCATTGAAATCAACTGGAAATTAAATATATCCAAAAACATGAAGTATCGAGTTTCAGACTTTCAGGTACCATTTGTTGATGAACAAATTCTCCCTATTAGAAGAGAAGTGAACAAAGAGGGATATATTGAAGGATACAGAAGTAGTTAGTCAGCACATTTTTCTTTGCCGGCAAATCCAGCGGTTTCCTTTCTTTTTCATGCTTAAACTCTTTACCTATGTATGTTCTATCCACCACAAAGCCAGTCTGAACAATCTCCCCCTATTCAACAAAAAGGCGTACTGTAACTTATAGGATAATAAGAAATGATCCATTATATTTGCCAAATAGTACTATCTTTTCTTTGATATGCCAAATCAATATGTTGAAACCAATGAATTCTTAGATGTCTACTTGGATATTGAACTGAAATAATAATGTATGACCCTCCTGGAACCCATAGAAATTAAATGGCATGAACAATAAAAAAGAGGTCATTAACAAAGATGATTCATGATTTTAGAGGTCATTAGTGCCAATAAGTTTTGATGCAATTGATTTAAGATAAAATGGTACTAAAATTTCATTCCGAGTGCATGCCCTTGTAACTTGCACGACCAAGATGTTTAAGTTCAGACATATAAAGCCATTTAAAGAAGACAACCTGGGGATTCCTAGAATCCGGCATAAAATTTCAGGACAAACAGCTACTTTTGCTTACTAGTCACACATCTAAGCCACATTTTGAGGTGAGTCACTTTAGTATCATGGAAAGTACCTCTCAGTGACATGATGTTTTATCTCAACAAATTTCAAATAGATGGTACTCATAGGTTCTATAATCAAAGCATTCATTATATTTTAGTTACTATTTAAATGTTATTAATCACTTGATATAAACGGTCTACTTTTTCAAATAGAAATATAAACCATAAGTTAAACTAGAAATCTTAATCATGAAAGAAAATTTATCTAATGCTAGGCATTTTCAAATACAAAAAAAAAAAAAAAAAAAAAAAAAAAAACATTTTAAAAGAAGAACATACCTGAATTGGCATTTTAGTGATTGGATTAATGTCGCCTCTAGCTATGCCTTTGACCAAATCTTGTGATATCGATGTGAAAATTGTTAAGAATTTCAATAATATACTGAAGCCTTTTCTATTAAAAAATGCTGAAAATGAACAAAAATAAATATTCAGGATATGGGCCTAGAAAGTCCAAATCGTCGAAGAGGTCAAAAGGAATATCAGTCAAATGCACTATATCTTCAATAGCTGGATTATAAACTCTCTGATGCTGAAACGCCCACAATGCTTTTTTAAATGATTCTTCGTAAAGAGGAGGCACTGCAACAGTGTTGTACTTTAAGTGCTTAATCACCTGAAAACAATGAAATATTAAATTATGTAACTAATAATGTAATAGTCTTGTACTCTTCTCATTTTCTAGTGCACAAGACAAGATAAATTGTTTGGATCACTTAAATCATTATTCATAAATGCATGTTTTGTGAAACCTAATATCACACCATGCCTCACTTTAAGGAATATAGATAACGTGTCCAGATCCTATACAGGTAAAATGAAAACTAAATATTTTCACCTTATCATAGCTTTTGAACTTTTGTATAAGTGCATGTGCTTTTCTCAGTCCCATTCCAGGCAGTGACTGCAGATAATCACAACCGCTTAAAATGCACATCTCAAGAAGCATCCTCTTTGTAAACCCAGTAAAATTCAGCTCCTTATTTTGATGTAGCATTGAATACTGAAACTGAACACCTTGCCCGTATTTGTCCATTTTGAAGACAATCTGATTGTATATAACAAGTCAAATTTCAATATTAAAACACTCTTAAGTAAATTCCATGTACTTGCAGACTATATGTGCAAGAAGACTCAACATATCGACTAAGAGAACTCACTCTAGGACATCCAAAAGGAATCAAGTCCGAGTCTTCAGTGATAACAGCATCAACATGCTTGCTAAGGGCCAAGAAGGTCATTTGGGCATCAGCCTCGTAGGGGGCCACAACATAATCAATGTTTTCCTTCTTTAGAACCTTTTAGTCACAACAAGACAACAATACAGTATTATCAGCACTATTTTGTATTGAACACACTAGATTAACTATATTGAAAGGGGTAGAGGTCAGTAAAGTAATCTGTGAATGATGTAGTGAATGCCAAACTTTCTTCTACCTGGATGAGTTCATAAGCAACTGAAGGAGAGATATCAACTGCTTTCTGGTAGCATTCATATGCAGTCTTAGAATTTCCCAGTGATTCATGCTCAACAGCACGCTGAAGATTTTCTTTCCTTGCCCTGCAAAAAATGGTGGCATTAGTCTGAAAAAATTAATCCTTGACTTCTGGTAGTTACACATCAACTGAACAACCTAATGAAGCAAACTTTTTCTATTGCTATTGAAATTCGAGATAAGGTAAGTAGCTAACATTATATGAGCATTGTGACCAGGATATGATATGTCCTGTAAAAATATAAATCGAAAAATAACGTAACAGCAATATATAAATTTGCCTAGAAAAACATAAGGCACGAAAAACTATAATTGATCTTCTTTATATGATAACAGAAGTAGTACCTGGAACGCTTTATCTCTTCTTCACTCTTCATTGGTAAATAGCCTCCATCAAAGACAAGAACAGGTGTGACACCATGATGCCGGAGCAAATTTACTCTATGCATGCAATAGTCAATGTGCCTACACAGTGGTCGAAAATTTGAAACGTTAAGATAAAACTTTTCTCGTGACAATCCTAGCAAAAGGAAAATCTTAGACGTTTCATACAAGAATAAAGACATTCTCCTGCTCATATCCTAACATAATCCATTTGTTATATGAGATCTGCAATTCTACAGAACATCCACGCATCAACACCTTCCAATGTTTTCAGATACTGTATTTGGGGATCCCCTAGTTAGATTAGAATCTGAACTTACTGGAATGACGTGAGAAAAACACATTCTTAACACTTACTACTATGAATCAAAATTTGTTTCTTAAACGTAATCTTTATCCGTGCAGCTTAGCTGGTATTATTGTTTGTGGAGGTTGTGCAGACCATCTTGGAGACTATGTTCTCATATAAATTTATTGTCTGTAGGTCAATCCCTCCACTCATTGTTATCTGGTTTTGCCATACGGTCAAATTATACAATCTATTTGTAAAAGACCCAAGTCCAGAGTGATGTTGAAGCTGGAAACAAACTTGATTTTTTTAGGTATAGATATGCATTTCTATTATATAAGGCCAGGTCATCTTGGATACTGATTGTCCACTTAGCATACAAAAGTACAACTGCAAATACAATTGATAATCACTACAAATACAACTGCAAGCTTTTGGCATTCACTCACACTGATGAATGAAAGCCCCAACCCTTTTAAGTTTTAACTCAAGCACGCATCTCCATGGCCAATATACAGGATAACCATGACCTATCCTTTGAGCCAACATGTTCTCAATATGTAAGATATCAAGTCGCAAAAATCCGGGGAACCGATCATACACAGATAGTTGTGCATTTCATCAAACACCCGTAATACATTGTCTACAAAGATAAATTTTGCCCCCATTCGAGAATCGAGACCCCCTTCCCCCATTTAATAAAAAATGCATCTTTTCAATATAAATGTCGACAAATCACTCCAAAACGCAAAAACTCATTTTCTTATAAAACATTATATTCAATCTTAATCAGAATTTCATGGTTCAGTGACACTAAATTCAATAAATTAATCGAACAATTTGGCAAAATTATAACGAAAATGCGACAAAAGGACGAAACTCCAGGGATGCAATCATACACAGATATTTGTGCATTTCGTCAAATACCCGTAATACATTGTCTACAAAGCTAAATTTTGCCCCCATTCGAGAAACCCCCCCAACCTTCCCCCATTTAATACAAATTTCATCTTTTCAATATAAATGTCGACAAATCACTCCCAAATGCAAACCCATTTTCTTATAAGACATTAAATTTAGTCTTAATCATAATTGCTTGATTCTGTGACCCTAAATTCAATAAATTAATCAAACAATTGGGGGCAAAATTATAACAAAAATGCGATAAAAAGGGGGAAATTTTGCCCCCATTCGAGACCCCTCCCCCCTTTCCCCCCTTTTAATAAAAAAATAATATTTTCAATATAAATGTCGACAAATCACTCCCAAACGCAAAACCCATTTTCTTATAAGACATTGAATTCAATCTTAACATCATTTCTTGGTTCTGTGACCCTAAATTCGATAAATTCATCGAAACGATTTAGCAAAATTATAACAAAAATGCGACAAAAGGGGGAGAAATTTGCGATTACCGAGTTGTGGGTTCTCCTTTACAAAGCTGTTTACTGCAAGATAAAGCTCCTTTATGTAACCAAGAATATGTATCAACAGCAACAGAACAACCACGTAGTTCTTCAATGTGTATTGGAATCATGATTGATTTCAGTAATGGAAGTAAACCTTGAATACCCATCTCTCTCTCTCTCTCTCTCTCTCTCTCTCTCTCTCTCTTTCTCTTCAGCTTGATTTCTTTAGCTAAGAAGGAAAACCTAAGAGAGAGAGAGAGAAATGGCGGGAATGTGAAAATGAAGAGTGAGGAAAGTTAGTAGGCAACGCTGAAAGTAAGATGTATATAAGCAGCTTCACAAAATGACAAAATTAAGACAGTATCTCATTTGAAGAATTTAGGCCATGGAAAATGGTAAGAGTTTTTTTTTAAAAAAATAAATATTTCACTTTATTGATAAGCTCAAAAGGATTACACAAAATGATAGAAATTAAATTTTTTATTGATAAATCGAGGAATTACAGAAAAAAAAAAAAAAAAAAAAATGACATGCACGCTGTAAATTGTGTTGCAAGCTTTTTCTGAATAAGGAACCTGATTCTTTGTAATACATATTCGTTTCACCAACAAGTAATGTTTTTTTTTTATAAGTAATAATTTATTATCAATGTAAAAAGAATTCTTACATTCCTGATCAGCGTATGCAATAGTATAACGTCAGGTAAGAGACCCACATAGTAAACCTTACAATTCTCTATTGAGAGAACCAGTTACAATGTCTTCCCAACGAAGCAGCAGATTCCGAAACTGGTACTTCTTACGTACAGACCACGCTCCACACCAATACCAAAGGACCCCTTTAATTTTCTTGATAATATCCTGTATGTTCCACAATCTCTGCTGAAAAATACCCTTGTTTCTCCACTTCCAAATGACCCATCCAGTAGCATAAAGAAGGAGTTCCCAAATCAGACCACCAAATTCAGAATTTGGTCCATTTGGCCAAGCTATCAGCCACTCAGACAGACTGTCGACTGTCAAGATTAGCGCTTAGTTTTCCTCCTTTGGCTGCATCATAACATGCCACACTTCCAGAGATTTTGAACAATGCAATATGAGGTGAGTAATATCTTCATGTAGGAGATTGCACCTTGAGCAGATATGAGAGATGAGCTTACATCTTCTAATAAGATTCACTGTAGTGAGAGTGCGACCAAGAACAGAAGTCCAAAAGAAAAATCTGATCTTAAGGGGCAGAGGTTTCTCCCAAATGACATCCACCGGAAAGACTGTGGTTTCCTGGTCGCACAAGGAAAACAACTCTTGGTACATAGAACGAATAGAAAACTTTTCTTTTTTGCTCCACTTCCATGACCAGGCATCTTCCATATCCTTTAATTTAACCCTTTGTAATACTGCCATTAGAGAATCCATCTCTGTAATGTTAAGGGGACTCTACCGTACCCCTTTAAATTATGTGAATCAGGTATTGCTTATGTGATTCGAACCCACAACCTCTCCGCTTTGTGGGAGGGATGCAATGGTTGAGCCAATGGTCATGTTCATGTGGGAAATTTTGGTGGGGTAAGATTGTTTTCCCAAAGAATCTTCGCAAAATCCAAATATTGTATCCATTATGTAAGCCCAAATAGCCCAATAACCTAAGCTATAGAAGCCAAAATTTCATAATGGGTTGGTCCATTAACAGCCCATAACAATGTATGATTTGTGCATTTGGCAGAAGAATCATGCAAACACTGAAAAATGAGAAAATAGAGAATGTTTGGCTACAATTTGCAAACTTTTTCTAAACTAGGGAATGTTTAGTTGTTGAATGTCTTGAGTATATATGAGGGAGAAAATCTTATCTTGAAGATGAATAACACACATGACACATCTATAGTATCACTAATCTTATCATAAAGACGACGAAAAGTTCAGGTTTTCGAACGATTTTGAAAATTCTAGATATGTATATATTTTGTACATTTCGCGGTATCATCATGGTCCCTGGTTCTTCGTCTCTGGATACCATATCATGCTTTCATTGAAAGCAAGATATAGCTAGGACATTAGAGTTTAGAAAACGTTTATGAAAATGTGGGAAGGAAGAGATAATACTGAGAGAGCTGGCAAGGACCCATTCAAGTGGTTGTTCTTATCTGATCTGCAGGTTAGTGAACAACTGAGCATGACTGCAGATATGACCACAAGTGATTTAAAAAGCGAGGTACTGTGGTAGGTACCACTAGCTACATAATTGTCATGGTCAATGAAGTCATGTATCCACTAGAAATCAATACAAGAGTTGTTGGCTTGTTGCTAAAAAGAAAATTTAAATGAAAATATATGTTGTATATATAACCTTTGATCAATATAAATAAGCAGATTGGATAGCAACCATTTATATATTGGTGAAGCTTGTCATATTTAAAGAACAATTTAAGATAGGGAAATTGAAATGATCGATCATATGTTAAAAATATATGGGACCGTGCTTATCGAAAGGAATATATATTTGGGACCATATATATAGCATTAAATCGATCCTAAAAGAGAATGAGATGAGCCATTGTATAGAACAAGAAAATGCGACGAAAAATACATTATTGGTCACCATATGGATGTTCTAGCTTGAAGCAAAGTCTACAGTACGGCAAGAAGTTTATGAGCTACATTATTACAAATTCTTGCGTATAATCAAATTATACATTCAAGCATTTAGATGATCAAAGAAAATAAGAGCCCTTGTATAAAACAAAAAAGTGCGACGTAAAATAAATTATTGGTCACCATACATATGTTCTAGCTTCAAATGCACATTTTTAATTATTTAGTACATTTTTTAACTCAAGTATCATTAATCAAATTAGAAGCAAAGTTGATCTAGACTCTAGAGTATGGAGAGAGTTTATGAGCTAGATTATTACAAATTCTCGCGTATAAGTAAACCCCCTTGGATCTAAATAAAAAGAAGCAAAATCTTATAAAATAATAGATTAATTATTATTATTATTATTTTGATTTTTTATCGACAAGTATGATTATATAAATTGGACATGAAATAAATCTACTAGAACATGATTATATAGTTTAAACTGGAGGATCATGACAAGTAGCTGGTTTGCCCGAGAGGTTAAGGGGGAAGACTTAAGATCTTCTGCATGTTACATGCGCATGGGTTCGAACCCCATAGCCAGCAATTTTAACCATTTTTTTTTTTTAAAAAAAACTTCAACTAATATTAATCACTAAAATTAGTAAATAATCCAACATTTAAACACAAGTGTTTAAAAAAAAAAAAAAAAAAAAAAAAGCAAAATTTAATCATAATGTTTGAAAAGTCCCAACTTTATTCATAGAATCACACCACACACCACAATCTAATATTAATGTTCAACAAAACAATCATTTTCTTTGAATCAAAAGAGAAAGAAGTGGATTTGAATTGTGAATAGCATTGGATTGGTTGTAAGAAGGGGTCAATGTTGCCATCAACATGACAAAAAGACACAAGGCCATAAAGATTTTGGTTGCATTGCAAACCCTGGAATTAATGCAACCATACACAACAAACATTGAAAGAAATGTCTTTGTCTTCAATGGATAAAGAACAAGCAAATGAGAATCACCTGCTGATTTGCAAATTGCAATAAGCACTTTTTCTTATGGAATAGACGTATTAATCTTGATGAATTTTGAGAAATATATGTATTTTTATTATTATTATTATTTATTTTTATGTCTTAGTGTCTTACCCTTTTTTCATAAATACGTAAATTAAAAAAAAAAACTTAGGTCAACAATTAGCTGTTGAGGAATTTCGATCCCATGATGTTCCATGATGGGTCAATTATAAGAAATACGCGTAATGCAGTGATCTATTTGGAGATCTCCAAGAAAATACAGCAACTAAAACTTGGAAGGAGCAATGACTCGATAAATTATGACTCAGTCAATCATAAAGACCAATTAATCAACATCCATCAGTTTACCAAAAACTTAGTATTCTTTTGTTCAATCTTAATACACATAGGTAACTAAATATAATCACATATTAATTAAAATTTAAAATTATCCATCTATAAAGACTATTAGGGGGTGGGGGTTTACAGATAAAAATGTCTCATTGTGAAAGTGATAGATAGAAAACAAAATTTGAAAAGCTACAAAACAATTTTGACTATAATTTGTCGATAATAATACTAATAAGACGTAATTAAAATGCTTACATATTTTGGGTAGGAAACATCAACATAATTATTACTTCCAACATAATTATTTAGTAGTACAAAATCTTAATATGCAATATGGAAGTGGTGGTCCTCTTGGATCCACCAACTACTACATTTTCTTAAGAGAGGACATTTAAACAGTTGTATTGGCCTCTAGGTGACTAGAACATTTTCATAAAGGTTTTCATTTTTTTTATATATATTAATAATAAAATAAATGTTTATCGATAACTAAAATGGATAAGACGAGATGCGTCTACAAGATATGGACCAATCATGTCATCAAGAAGGGAAAAATATTACTATGGATTTTTAAAATTTTATGAATATTTTCTTTTGGTGAAATATTATTCGAAAAAAAATAAAAATAATATGTTACAATCATTTTGAATTTCTTGTTAATATTGTTAACATGTTAAAACTAAAATGTGATCAACTTAATTAACATTCAAATCACATGTGCTTATTGTATACCACAAAAGAAAAATCAAGAATCATTGAAACACATTTTTCTACCGACAATGTTTTAGTGATCCAGAAAAAAGTTTGGAGATGATATTGAATGAATAATTTGGCTTTCTTACTTTTCTTCTTGCTTGTCTTATTGTTCATGCAAAGGCATGTGGTTGGATCGAAAATAACATGTCCCATAACTTTTTGTAGCAAAGGGCCAAAGGTCTCATTCACACATTTAGGACATTTTACAACATGAGCTGGGTGCATATAGGTTTGGCAATTGAACCTAACCTGCTGCATGGATTCGGGCTCAAGTTGAGTTATGTTTGATAGTCGAAGTTTAATTTGACTTGACTCGAGCTATGGTTATACCAAAATGATGGAGTAAGGTTTAGTTTGATATAACTTAATGACTGGCCTTGGCGGTGTTTTAGGCAGGTTAACCATGAGATTTTTCAGCGTCATAATTTTTTTCTTCCAATATATAGAGTTTTATTATGCTAAAAATTCAAACAAATCTACCAAATACGACCGAGGACATTTTCATTTTTCTACTTTCCATGTATCCTACTATACATGCAAAGTTGGTATATCTTGAGAATGCATTAATTGTGTGGATGACACATTGACACATTGACACTCGACAAATCTAGAAGAAGGGGCGGATTTTTCTCTTCATTTGAACTTTTCTCTCAATGGCAAGCAAGGTTAAGCTTATCCATTAATGGAATGAAATCATTTTTTTTTTTTATAATGGAATGAAATCATCAAACCAAACATTTTCCCTTTGTGGTGTCACTCATAGGACCCTCTTTATCAAATGACAAAACAAATAGTGGGTGAACCGGCCTGTGGTCTATACTCTGTGGAGTGTGGATTCTGGAAATTGATGGATATCTACAAAGTCTTGAACAAAATAAACATGTTTGGATTAAAACAATATAAGTATAGTTCAATTACTATATATGTAACTATAAGCTGTAAGAAAATCTTCAATGGTTCTTCAAGTAACAGTCAATAATAACCCCAGCATGTTATATAATAACCCCAGCATGTTATAGCCATTGGTTTCACGCAAAAAAAAAAAATAAAAAATAATAATAATAAAAATAAAATAAAACTAACCGCTATAAAACTAACTTTTGGTATATATATAGAATTTCGTAAGACAATCAAAGTTACAACATTGCGACATTCATCATACAGTGAACCCCCTAGTGTTAACTGGTAAAATCTTTGGACGATGATACGAGAGGTTTGTGGTTCGAATTCAACCACTATTATCAAACTACTGATCTCATTAAAACATGCTTATCATAATATTTTGTGAATGGAAAAAAAAAAAAAAAAAAAAAACCCTAGAATGTTATAGCCATTGGTTTCATCTAGAAAAAACTGGATAAAAACTAAAAATTTGAGTATACAATTTAACGAAATATTTTTAATCAAAAAAACTAAAAAAAAGACAGATACACACATTTTATGGTAGCATAATTTTTGAGTCAACTAATGTCTTGGGGTATTTTATAACACACAAATTTCATAATAATAATTATTTTTTTATGGAAATTTCATAAATATTTTAGAATAAGTAAATCAATTTGACAACAAAAATCAATATAAATATTGAATTATAATATTATAAAGTATATTTAATTATTTATGGATATATGCTTAGTTGGCAAAATGAACAAGACATTTAATACTTTAAATACAAGCATAGTTAAATAGCAGGCCAAGCATAGTTAAATACAAGCATATTCTCTTTCTAAGAAGAAGAAGAAGAAGTAGTCTGGTTTTGTGAAAAAGTTTGAATCTTTCTTAATTAAGTTTCATTAAAGTTAGAAAAAAACCCATTTCTTTAGAAGTTGTAATACTTATGTTTTCTTCTTCTGATCAATTGGTTTCTACATACTCAGTTTGCAGTGATGCAGCTGGAGTTGCTGGTACACATTCTTCTCCTTTTTTTTTTTTTTTTTATTAAGGTTTCATTCTTTTTAGTGTTTTATGTTGAATTATGAATACCCATTTGTTCTTGTATAGTGAAACATTAAGAGTTTTTTGTTTGGTTATGATTTCAATTTTGAATTTTGAGTTTTGAGTTTTAGGTGTTGTTGATAAATTTAAAAAAATGAAGAAAAGTAGTAAAGTTTTTGCTTGATTTTGGTTCTGTAGTGTTGAGTAAAAGCACCCCTTTTTCTGGTTTTGCTTGATTTCAAGTATTTATTTGATTTTGGGGATTTTAATTTCCTGATGTTGTTAAAGTCCCATTTATTTTGTCGAATAATAATTGATATTTTTGAAGTGAAAATGGGGGTAGTTGTTGAGATAATTTGGATTAATGATCAGTTTGGGAATGTTGGAAATAAGGTGAAGTGGAACATGGTTGAGTTGTTTTAGAAAAATGCCGTTTTAGTAGATTAGCAGAAGAACAGAATAAAAAAAAAGGAATAATTTAATGTAGAATAGTTGACATTAATTTCAAACTACCAGTGGATGGTGGGCCATTTAACGCGTAGTCTTCTGGGACAATTGTAGTCTAAATTTGGCAAGTGGAAGCGGGTTTTTGCAGTTTTGTTAAATATCTCCAACCTGAAGAGAAGCCACATTGCATCTGACACTCTGATTTGAGTTGTAATGTGAGGAGCTAGATTAGCATTAGTGTTTTGTGTTTGGTGCGAGAGTTAGCCCCATTTGATCGATAAATGGGAGGCATTAATGCATTATATGATCGATATTTTGGATGTCTGTAATCTTTGCATACACAGCCCCCCCATGATCGTGTATGATCTCACATTCTGTTTTTCAGTATACTGTTCCGTGATCATGTATATATATATATTTTGATTGGTAAGCGGGGTTGAGGGGACCCCTACCCCTTTAAATTACATGTGGAAACTTATATCAACAATCAACTGTTGACGTGTTTCGAACCCACAACCTCTCCACTTTGTGAGAGGGGTGCTACCATTGAGCCACAGGCTCATTTGCGTGATCATGTATATTCCTACACTTATTCATCATAATCTCTATTTGAATAGAGGGATAATTAATGTCTTTTATTGTCGTAAGAAGAAGATTTCTAAATTCTAATACATGTTTTGTTGATGGCTTGATGCAGGAAACCTCTTTGCTTTTGTGTTGTTTCTTTCGCCCATGTAAGTGTTTAGTGTTTACTCACCCCTGTTCTTCTGGGTTTGGGAAGACTTGTGTATTTGCTTACAACGATTGTGTTATTGTCTGCAGACCAACATTTAGAAGAATTGTGACAAACCGGTCAACCGAACAGTTCTCGGGATTGCCTTATATATATAGCCTTTTGAACTGCTTGATCTGCCTCTGGTATGGCTTGCCTGTTGTCGCGCATGGTGTTATACTAGTTGCTACTGTCAATTCGATTGGGGCAGTTTTCCAATTAGTCTATGTATCTCTCTTTATAATTTATGGAGAGAAAAAAAGGAAGGTAGGCTTTTATTCTATCATTATCTTTGCGTACATTATATTGGTGGAGTGCCATGTGTCATTTAATATATTATGGTTGTGTTAACTTTTTCTGATTGAATGATGTGGCAGGTGAAAATGGCAGGATATTTGGTAGCAGTGTTTTGTGTATTTGCAGTTGTAGTACTTGTAAGCTTAAGGTTATTTGACCATCAAACTCGGAGGATCTTTGTTGGATATTTGAGTGTTGCTTCTCTCATATCTATGTTTGCATCACCGTTGTTTATAATTGTAAGTCTATCTTAAACATTAATCGTTTTTTTTTTCATATATTCAACCTCTTGTCAAGAAGGAAAATTACAAAGCCATCTTAAGGAATTACATTTATTGACTTACTGAACTCTGAAATTTCTTGAACTTTTTTCAGAATTTAGTGATTCGGACGAGGAGTATAGAATTCATGCCATTTTATCTTTCCCTTTCTACCTTCTTGATGAGCATCTCGTTCTTTACTTATGGAGTTTTGAAGGAAGATGCATTCATTTATGTAAGCACTACTCTATACTGCAATAGATTGGTTTGTGTTTTCTGCTAATTGCATAGGATTCTGCACTCGTTATCTTTGTTTTCTGCTTATTAACGGATTAATTGAATGTGAATTTCAGGTTCCAAATGGGATAGGAGCCTTGCTGGGGATTGTACAATTACTGTTGTATTCTTATTACAGCAGATCTTTAAGAGAAGATAGTAGCGAGCCCCTGATGTCGTCATATGCATGACAGTACAAAACCCCGTAAGAATCAAGTTTTAAAGTGCATTCTTACATATGTATTGTAAATTTGTTATTCTTTTATAGTATTCTGTGAGGTATTTTTTACAAGAAATGTGGTCTTCAAATGTAGCGAGGAGTTCTCTTATAATCGCACATAAATTTTTTCTTTTTGTGACGGAAACAAATGAAAATTATGTGTTTTCAGTTCGTCTTGTAAAGTCCAACTTCATAATGTGTTGAATGTTTACTACGCAAGGATGTATCGCGATCAAATAATGACCCTGGAGTAATTAGAATGAAAATTTGCAAATCATTCCCAATTGATAAGACTATCGGTATGAAAATGAAGTTAAGTGTCAGGGATTGGTCAGCAACTGGTTCTGCTGCTATTATTCGACACCTTTTTCTTTGGCCTTGCACTTGGGGTTTAATACCATACACTTGGCTGTATTGGTTGCTAGCTTCATTTTATTCTTGATCGAGTCATTTCTCCCCGTTGTGGACCAGTTGAATATATATATAATTTTTTAGACATAGTATTATTAACATACATAATTACATATGTGATATGATTAGAGTTTATTATTGTATTTACATGTTATATATAATCTTAGTTGTTTTTAATCTAAAATGACATAACCATAGTGGTTGTATGCTTGCATTATTAATTTTATTGAGATCTTATGTTCTACAATCCTAAGAATTGTATTTTTTTACTTAAAAAAACACATTTATTATTGGGTTAAAGCATGTATTGGGTTATTGGGTCTTGCAAAACTCAGTGAAACCCGGACAGTGTAAGTAATTTAGAATTGGGTCAATTATAGATCCGATCCTCTATTTAACCCAACTCGGTTAAATAACTGGGTCACCGGTTTTCCAAGTTGACCCACCGGGTTGGTCTGAGTCTGATAACACTGATCTGATCTGATTAACTTCTTCAAATTTTTTCTAGGGACCCCTATGGGCCAGGGTATAGTGACATGAAATTGGACAATAATCCCATCTCTTTAAGTATTGTTTTAGATATTCTTATGAGTTATAATTTCAAATGGTGTGATTGCTGAGCGAAATTGTGATTAAACGCCAGAATAACTGTGGTATAGCAAATAATGTAATTCGGAAAAATATCATCAAACCAACAATAATGTTTTCAAAAAGTCTTCATCACAGTACATTCAAATTTATGTGGTCTTATTAATAATTAACATGTCGGCCATATCCTTTGTGTTGGATAAGAAAATGCGTAAACGAACACCACACATTGAAAGATATCTGAAACAAGAACGGTCTCGTAGACCGATGTGTGATCGAAATTTAAAGTCACACTGTGTCGCATTGAAGAACCACTATGCCTAGTTGAGAAATTTTCAAGAAAGAACACCACTTTACTTTTACATTGAACTTAACTATGTACATAGCTAGAACTTTAAACTGAGAGCTTTCAAAATTATTAGACCTTCACATGATATGTCTGGGGACCCAACCAAGTCTTCAAGGGATCAGCAAACCTGTGGTGTACAGAACTTCTTTCGTAAGATTTTATATATGTGCTTGTTGAGCAAGAGCATCTAAAGCTTTCCATCTTTAAAAGTTTCCCAAAAACTTCATTCTACACGAACTCTATAGATTACTGAAAAATGGCGGAAGCATTTGTTTTATCTGCTGCTTCGGCAATTGTTGCATCTGTTGTAAAAAGCCTTGGTAAGTTGGTCATTGATCAGACCATTGCCTTTGGCACTTCTTTCAGAGAGGTGCATGAGCAATTTAAGAGTTTGATGGATGAACTCGAAAGCATCCAAGGGTTCTTACATACTGCAGACTCAAATCACAATCAAGATCCAGGTATCCGCATTTGGGTGAGTGATGTTAGAGAAATTGCTTATGATGTAGATGATGTCATTGATGCCTTTCTTCGCAAAGTTGCATACAAGGAAGATGGGGAAAGCTCCTTCATGCGATATGCTCACAAGCCCAAAAAGATTTTGAATTCTTACAAAATAGGGAAGGAGATGGATACAATCTTTTCAAAGCTCAAGGACATATCGAAAAGGCAAAAAAGATATGCTGGTATCAC
This sequence comes from Aquilegia eximia, assembly GCA_023053565.1. Lineage (NCBI taxonomy): Eukaryota > Viridiplantae > Streptophyta > Magnoliopsida > Ranunculales > Ranunculaceae > Aquilegia > Aquilegia eximia. The sequence continues at coordinate 23,368,280 of JALIGU010000005.1, forward strand.
AATCCAACAAACAATGCCTTCCACTTCTTCAAATACAAAGAACATGTTGCTGAGACGAGTATACTCTCACACCAAGGATGACGCTACTGTTGGCTTGGAGGATCATACAAAAACTTTGGTGTCTGAGTTGCTGAAAGAGGAGGATCGACTTTGTGTAGTCTCTATTTATGGAATGGGTGGTTTAGGAAAAACTACCCTTGCGAAAGAAGTTTACAATCATCGCAATATCAAAGCTCATTTTGATTGCTATGCTTGGACATCAATATCTCAACAAATGAGCACCAGAGAGGTTTTAAAAGAGATCATAAGGGAAGTTAACACTCAAGCCAGCACAGACATTTGGGATATGAATGAAGTTGAATTGGTTCGGAATCTCTTTCGATTCTTGGGCGGAAAGCGGTATTTAGTAGTTCTTGATGATATCTGGAACACCACAGACTGGGATATTTTAAAACCAGCCTTTCCGAATAGCAGAGGAAGCAAGGTCATGCTCAGCACCCGCAATGAAGAAATTGCTATCCATGCCGATCCAATGAGTTTCCGCCTTAAACCACGATTTTTGACAGATGATGAAGGTTGGGAATTGCTTTGTCGCAAAGCATTAATTCCTTTATCAAGTGGTGATCTTGAAGAATGTGGAAGAAGGATGGTGAGAAAGTGTGGTGGTCTTCCTCTCGCAATAATCATTCTTGGAGGGATATTACAATCGAAGAGATCATTGGGAGAATGGGAAAACGTCTCTAAAAAGATTGGAATAAGTGGCCATGAAAGTAGAGTTCTTTCCATTCTTTCTTTGAGCTATGAAGAATTGCCTTATCACTTGAAACCTTTGTTTTTATATTTGGGGCTTTTCCCAGAAGACTCCAATATTCGAGTGACGAATTTGGTACGTATGTGGATGGCTGAAAGGTTGATAACAGAGCAAGAAGGAGAAACGATAGAAGAATTGGGAAGACAATGCTTGGATGAATTAATTCACAGATGCATGGTTCAAATTGGTGAGAAACGCATGGGAGAAGAAAGAGCTAAAACATGTCGGCTTCATGATAAGATGCATAACCTTTGCATTGAAATCGGAAAGAAGGAAAATTTCTTTAAGGTGATGAGTCATCAAAATAACGACCCTTCTTCTTCTTCAGTTTTCTTAAAATTGCGGAGATGTGCAATCCATGTTGAAGAAAAAGGTAAGCAGTACATTTTCCCAAAACATCTTACTCCATGTTTACGTACTGCTATTTTTATTCCAAAAGACTTGTCCACTGAATATTGTCCAAACATTATGTATAAAGATTTCAAATCACTGAAGGTCTTAGAGTTTCAAGGTGAATTAAAACTTGAAAAAGAATTTTGTGGTGTAGTAAAGAAGTTGAGTAATTTGAGATATTTATCTGTAACAAGACTTACTTTTGAGCTTGGAAACTTGATTGGAAATTTTGTTTGCTTAGAAACCTTAGATCTTAGATATTCTTACATTGATGAGAGTACGTGTAAAGTGATATCTAACGTCATGCCCCAATTAAGACACTTTTACGGTTTCGGAATTCAACTATCAGAAATAAACAAAATGAGGAGACTCCAAACTTTATGTTGTGCACGGGCCGGGCCATGGATTTTAGATCTTGTGAAATTAACAAATCTCGAGAAATTGGGTATATTGGAATTAGATGAGAAAACAATACGATTGTTTACAAACGTAATTAGTGGTGGTGGTGGATTGGACAAGCTTCGTTCGTTGCGTCTTCAAACAAAAATTGAATTTCCTTCGGATTTGTTGGAATATTTATCAGAAAAGATTCATTTAATGAGATTGAGATTGGCTGGTAATTTTAAAAATGGGAAACTCCCTTCCTTGTTTCCATCAAATCTCATCAAATTATACCTTGGATTAAACTGTCTTTCTGAAGATCCGATGCCGACTCTGGAGAAGCTACAACACTTGTTGTTTCTTAGGTTATACAAATCATACTTAGGTAAAGAAATGGTATGCTCTGCCAAAGGTTTTCCCAAACTTCAGAATTTACAAATTGGTTATTCCAATCAATTGGAGGAGTGGACAGTAGAGGAAGGAGCCATGCCATGTCTTACTAAATGTTGGATCGAGGATTGCAAAGAGTTGAAGATGGTTCCTCAAGGATTTAAATTTCTCACTATGCTCCAAGAGTTGAAGATCTACTATATGCCAAAATCATTTGAACAAAGGGTTAAAGAAGGAGGTGAAGATTGGCCAACTGTCCAACACATTCCTTCCATCATCATTTACAATTATAGTAAGTTTGCTTCCTTTTATTTAGTTATATGATTTCTTCCTTATTCTTCATTTATATATGACATTATCCAGTAATATCAATAACGATTATATATGGTTGTAATCACACAGGAGAAGAAGTTTCTCAAGAAAGGAGGAAGAAAGAGGACATATTCCTTGATTATCATTGGACAAAAGGTATCGTATTTGTTTCTATTTATTTGTATGATTTTTTACCAATAAAGAAAATATAGTCTTTATTCCAAACCACAAACTTCTGATTGGGTTTATTGATTTCTGCAGCAACCATTTACCCTGTAAGATCAAGGTTACAAAACAGGGGTTAGGGGAATACAACATCCATCTGAATGAGGTTCTCCAAAAGTTTTTCTTTTCATTATTGATATTACTAAATTTGTAACTAATCAATTTCATCGTCACTTTGTTAATCTATCTCCAATGGGGACTTTTTGGAATTCTCAGCTTTATATATTCCTTCCAAGCATTTTGTATCCATCTTAGATAGAATTTGCCTAGCGGGTCTTAATCCATTATATCATTAAGCAGTATGTCCAGTTGTGGTGTGAAGCTTCTGTTAGATAAGCAAGGTAATCTGCGATCGTGTTGGTCTCTCGGTATCCATGTTGGGTGTCTGTCCTTTGAAGCTTGCCCCATATATTAATCACCTCACCCAATTAGTATGTTGTTGCAGTCAGAAGTCAGGACTGCTGTCGTTGTTTGCTATGTCGATTACAGAACTGGGCTTACTGTAGTGATTGTCCAATGCAATGGTAGAAATTCGTACCCAGCCAGCATCCTGTCTTGTAATTCAACGCAAGTTACAAAATATCATCAAAATATCGAATGTGAAATATTTGATTTGGTTGTCTAAAAATCTAGTACTATCTTGGATATCGACAAAACTGCCTCAGTTAGGATTGTATTAGCACTTTTTAAAGGCAGCTTCAAATCATAGTTGCATATAACACAGCTAGATAAAGAATCGACTTCCATGGAAATAGCGTAACTTTATAGTTGGGAGCGTAACTTTAGTTGGTTGCGCAACTTTGAAGGGCCAACTACTGTATATCACTATATGATGAAGTTCAGATGAACAAGTGCCTATAGCTAGGATTATGATGCATGCTTACAATGTCGTAACATTCAATTTTTTCTAGTGAAGGCACCCCTTGCATAAGGATTGTGCTACTGAAATAAGAATCGAACCAAAACATGCTCCGTCTGCAATACGGCATAATGTCCCTTCCAATAAACAGCTTGGTTTGCTAATGTAACATTAGGCCTGGATCCATATTTCCAGAATCCGACTTTCAAATAGCAAACTGATACACAATACGCTGATATTATCAATTTAACACCAAGGAATTGGCTTGACCCAGCTAGATGATCGGTTGAAGCAAACTGTTGCATCTTTGCGAACTCCCCAATAGTTGTTAATTGATACATGGTTTATGGATGCCACCGCTAGGTATAAAACTGCGTAGAGGCATTCTTAATCCAGTATAAGTTTTGTATATGAAGTTCTTGATCATTAAGATTTTTAAATGGCGGTGGTGTTCATATATTAAAATGGCGGAAACACCCTCACATATGGCTGCAGCCATACAACTATTTATGCGAGTTTGCATGAATACATACTTAGGTAGGTAGTTTCCCATGAAACATGTTTTTGGGTCATTAGGTGAATAGGAAAGAAAGCTGGTGGTCTGTTTACTTCCCTCTCTGGCAAAACATGTTTCCAAACAATTGCTATAAAACTCCCCTCTCTGGCAAATTGTTAATATCCCAAACCTTGGGTTTGGCAGAGACAATGAAAAGGCAAGGGACTAGTTTGTTAGCAGTGAAGACAAAAAGGCGTTGGATAGGCCTCCCAGAAGAAATCTTGTTTGATATTTTTTCCAGATTACCAATCAAAGATCTCTCTCCATTTCGATCTTTAAGTAAAGATTGGAACAAGTTTATTACTGATCCGTTCTTCTTCGTTGATTTGCACCATTCTCGTAGAAATCAAGACCAAGATGGTTCACATTTCCTTATTCAGTGTTGCACCAGTGAACTTTCTAGTAAGCTTTACTTGGTACCTAGATTATGAAAATAATGACACTTCATTGAAAGCCTTCAACATCAACTTCAATGTACCTTCGACGAAACTCGAGTTAGTCAGTTCTTCTAATGGCTTGTTGTGCCTGTGTTCTTCATTGAAGTTGTCAATCTCATAAAGCCTTCACAATCTGTCTTTTTGCAATGGCTATATACCCATTGACACTCATCTCCACAATGTCCAAGTTGGTCACACATTTGACAAATTATCTGTTCAAAACAAACAAAACTTTCATTAGAGATACCCCCCAAAATACAAGTTTCATTTGAGATACCCCCCAAATTGCAGAGAAAGGTAATTTGGGGAAGATGATGAAAGATGATGAACCAAATCTCAAAAATACTAAAATACACCGTACAAAACCACTAAATACTATAATTTACCTTCATATCAACGTTTCAACTAGGTAGATCTAGTAAAACTACTAAAAATTGAAGTATTTATTGGTTCTTTTAGATCGAGTAATGGAGTGTCATTCTTTCACCAGATCTAGTAATGGAGTAATAAATGAGAGATGATAATGGCTAGATCTGTTAATGAAGAAGGAAGAAAAATGAAGGTGAAAGAAGAATGGTTTGATGAAGAAAAAGCAAGATAGATAGGTAGATAGGATGGAGAAGAAGGAAGAAAGAAAAGAAATGATGGTGAAGTAGAAAAAGTGAGAGATGGAGTTTGATGATGGTGAAGGAAGAAGAAAGAGGAGATTAAATCTTTTAAAAATTGTTCACCTTAATTCTACCCATAGGATTAGATCTAGATCTAGATCTATTTTGAACGGTTAGGATAAGAAGTGGTAGTTGTAAGTGGGTTTGCTGACATGGCATTATTGATGACTGGGCAAAATGACTAGGATGTGGGTTTAAATGGTGGGAGGGTAAAATTGTCTAAAAATTATGAAGACTGGTCAGACCATGGTCAACGGCTTGGTTGACCGGCTTCAAATGGAAAAATGGGGGGTATCTCTAAGAGTTTCTAAATCTGGGGGGTATCTCAAAGAGTTCCTATTATTTTGGGGGTATCTCTAAATCCCCCTAATATAAATGATTAAACCACTTGTCAAGATCTCAATATGAAAGCCACTTAGCTGGAAATAATTAGTATGTATTTTTCAGTGAATAACTTTAATTGCATGAGATTTGAGAAATAATACTGATATTATAATAATTACATACAACTCATGACTTGGAATCATACTCTTGAAAATATGTTATTTTTTTTTCTTTTAATTGTAAAATAGTAATAGTTTTTGGTTCTTCAAGTTTGTAAATATTTCGATTAGCTGTTTTGTAGATCAACTTGCAATTACAAATCGAGTTTTTATGTTCATACACAACAGGAGGTAACAATGATTTATCTTGGGAGTATTTTTGAAGATTCCAATTTCTGTGTTATCCAAGGTAAATGTGTTGGTAAATGAATGTGCAAGACATGTCCATGGTGAACGTCCTTAAGGCAATCAATCAGTTGGTTTAGGTTTAGATGTTATGTTCTTTAGTTTATCTGTTCTAGGTAGTATAGAATATGTTGGTGATGGCGGTGGTCCACTTAAGTCTATATAAAAATATACAATGGTGACTTCTTTGTGAAGAAAACAATTATAGTTCATTTGGTTTATATCATTTTATCTACCGCGATATGAAGATTTTTATTATTATTTGTTAAATATTTTGATTGTTATGGTTATACAATGATCTGTATTTCAAATCACAAATCATGAATATTATTCTACCTTTTATCTCTTCGTGTATGCTTTTGTGTCCACTGTTTTGTTTTTACAGATTTTTTTGAAGGAGAAAAAAATCTATACATCTTATGCAAATCTACTATCAACTTTTTTGGCCATACTTAGCGGCTGAATGACATCTCTTTCTGCAATGATTCAGCTTGAACTACCTCATGCCAATATTCTCTCCAAGATGGACCTTGTTTCAAATAAAAAGGATATCAACGAGTGAGTGCTCTTGTGCTATATCTTACCAGGGTTTGGAATATCTGAAAATATTGTGGTAAAATATGTATTAGGCATATATGTTGTTCTTCTGGAACCAGTTTATCAGGCAATGTGGATATTTCTAACCTTGTGTGCAGTACTGCTTTCTGTGTTTGTGCACATTTGTTTTCTTACCCATATTTCTCATTGTTGTAGCTACCTAAATCTTGTGTCAAGTATCCTACTTGACAGAGTTGAATCAACGGATGGCACCTCAGTATGAAAAGTTAAATAAAGCTCTAATGGAACTGGTGAGTGCTATCATTCCCCACCTAACGTACATCTCTACTTATAATGTGTAGAAATTAAATTCCACCTGAGAACTACCCGAATTCCCATTCCATACAAACTCTCATAGTTTTCTTAATCGTGTTTAAAGTAGCAGCCAAGATTTTGAAAATATGCATAGGATATGCTGGAATAGATTTAAGCACTGAGTTAATGAGGACTACTCGACCAGATCGAGAGATAAATTTACTATCCCATCAGTTAATTCTATTTTGCATAGGATTTTTTTTTTGTTTGTTTTTTATTTTTGAATTTTAAAAAGTCTTGCTCTACCTTTTTCTGATTCCTCTACCTCTTAATAACATCATCATCCACACACATACTATAACTATTTGCCTTTCAAGTGATGACCAATCCTACTCATGCCTTTATTATCTTTGTAAGAGATATGCAAAACTAACCTAGATTGAGTAGCTAAAATTGTTAATAATTGCAGTAATCTAAAATCTTGGCATTTTACTGAAGAAATTTTGCTTGGGAACCCAACTATACTAGGCTTGTTTCTACTGTCCTTTTACCTTATTTTGATAGGCTAGGGGAAGGAGGGTTTAGTTGTGTTTTCAAGGGATGGATTGAGGAGAAGGGAATGGCTGCACCACTGGGGTTAAAGTTGCAGTAAAAACTCTCAGCCATGATGAACTTCAAGGTCACAAGGAGTGGATGGTATGAATTTTGATTTTCATTCACTATTTTTAGATGCTTTGATTGATTAATATTTTTCTTTGTATTTTTGCTCAGAGCACGCACATTTAGTTGTTAGTACCTTACCGTTATGGCAAGTTGAAGTAAAATTTCTTGGCGACCTCCATTTTAAGTTTGTCAAACTGATTGGGTATTGCATTGAAGGTGCTTAAAGAATGTTAGTGTATGAGGTTGTGCCTCGAGGAATCCTGGAGTAGAACCATATTTTCAGGAGTATGTTAGTTATTTTAAATCATCCAACAGCCTCTTAGATGCAGTATGTGACTAGAAATTGATAAAAAGTTAAAATGAAATAATTTGAACAAATTAGACAATATTAATTCTCTTTTGATAATCCATTTTTTCTTTCAGGAATACAATGCAAACCTCTCTAACTTCGGACTTGCTAAAAATGGTCAAAAGGGAGATACGAGTCATGTATCTACCAGAGTTATGGTTATGCAGCTGCAGAGTATGTTATGACAGGTACATTGGAATAAAGAATTTGTAAACTTCGTATGTATGAGATGACTTTCCATGTCCAGTTTATGTGAGAGATCATCCTTATATCTTGCTTACTTTTGGTGGTCCTTGATAAAAACCGCATTGTGTATACGAATTTATTGAGGATTGTTGTATTAACCTATTTCTAGATTAACACACTCACTAGGTCAGGTCGTTTGACTGACTTGACAAATGGGGGAGTTTTAGGTCGGGGTGGCTGCACCTCGTTGAGATCGAGATTGCCTACGTACTCTAGTTCGTGGGGATTGAACTTAGAGATCAGGCCATCGTAGTTCTGTTTATATAGAAGGTAGAAGGGCGCAGATCAAGGGATCTTGCAGATTCTCCGACATCATAATGAGAATTGATTATGTAACGAGCGAGGATATTCCCCGTGCATTGAGTATGTAACGGGCGAGGATATTATGTGCATTGACTAAGGGCACGTGTGTACTAGCGGGCCGCTGCTGGTTATGTAGTCGAGTTGTTGTGGTCGAGCTACTAATAGGTCGAGATCGTAGCGACCTGATGGATTAATGACTGTGTCACGTGGCTGCTTTTGATTGGCTGGAGTATGTAGTACCCCTACATAAGCCCCCTCTTTTTAGGTCGGCTGTATAAGTCGGGCTGAAAAGACTAAGGACTCTGTTCGATGCTGATTTGAAGTTTGCTTTTTGAATTAGGGCACGTGGCAGTCATGCAGCGTTGTCTGTAACAATTATGGCGCTCTTACGGGGAAGTGGAGAAGTTTCCTCGAGCAGTTAGCCATGTAGTTATGGCAACTGACGCACGTCTTGCTTGATTAGATCTTTGAATGGCACGTGGACTTATCCGACGGTGGATGTGAACCGTTTTTTTGAGTGGAAAATAACTGCAATGGGTATGGATTCCTTGCTCGATCTCGGCCGTTCATCTGTTTCGAACCGATGGCTGGGATTACATGTGCTATAGTATTTAAACTGTAGCTTGGTTGAGATGGGTTTACCTATCTCGTTTTCTTTGTTGAACTGCTGCCGCTTTTCTCTTGCGATCTAAAGATCTTTGAGAGCTCGTGAGGTTAGTTTTCTTCTGTTTCCTTTCCTGAGTTATTTTCTCTTTGCATCTTCTGTTTTCTTTTCTGTTGATCGAGAGATGTCTGAAGCAAGTGACTCTCAAAATGAGAACTTGAGTGGTGGTGGTGGTGAGGAGTATGAGTCTGAAAGGACTCGTTCTGAAACTTCGTCTCCCAGTCGTGGTGTGGACCCTGAAAGCCCCCAGAGTAGCGGCTCTCATGGGGAGAACACATCTGACGATGAAATGGTGGAAGGAGACGACGGTTCATTGTGTAGAGTAGTGAACCCGAAGTATGTGAATAGGCACATTGCATTTAGGAAACAATATGGGCTTAGCTCTATTGAGCATTTGGAGATAAGATTTTTAGGAGAACGTTTACTTTCTGCTGGGTATCGACCTAAAAATCCTTTCTCCACTGTATTTACCTTGACCCAATTCCGAGCTGGGCTGAGGCTGCCTCTGTCTTGTCTGGTGGTCGACCTGTTGAATGCTATTGGTCGAGCTCCTTGCTAGATGAATGGCAATTTCTGGAGAAACATGAGGGTAATTGATGACCTCAACAAGTTGCATAAGTGGAACATCACTGTAAATGATGTGTTAGACCACTTCAGCTTTAAACATTCTTCGAAGGCCGATTTTGCGGGCTATAACATGCAAGTTAGGCCAGAACGTTTGCCTTTGATCTATCCGATAAGTAGTGAGCCATGGTGGAAAGATCCCATGCTGATTACTGGGTCGATCATTGAAGGGAGTTTCCAGTTGCGTCATGTGACTAGGAATGATGCTCGTAAGTTTCTGGTTATTAGTCTTAGGATGGTAGATGATTTTCCTGTTTCCAGACTTGATGATTTTGTATCTTTTTTGCAGCGATCAGGGACGATCACTTGGTGAGGAAGAACGATCTGCAGTCCGCTTTGAACAGTTTTGGTTTTTTGGCCGATAGCCGGAAGATACAGTTCTTACCCCACCTGAGGGAGCATTTTATTCCCAAAGGTGGTCCGAAGACAGTTGAAGAAGAGCTCGAGAGGAGGAAGTCGCTGAAGAAGGCCTTTATGACTTCTGTACACAAAGCTGAGGCGGGGCGTTCTGCTAGTAGCTCGCGTGCTGAGGAGAAGGAGCGAGCTAGCGGTAGCTCGAAGCACGATGAGAAGGAGCGAGCTAGTGGTGGCTCCCGCAGATTGGAGAAGGAACGATCTGGTGTTAGCTCGCGCCAGGGGGAGGTAGTGGCGAGCCCCCCAGTCGTATCCCCTCCGGCCTCACTCCCCAAATTACTTGTCGGGTCTGGGAAGAAGAGGCCGTTCTCTGGGAACCTGAAACTGATGGAGGGCCCAACTCTGCCATCCTCTACTCCTCCAAAGTCTGTGAGATCTCCTGAGACTTCTCTTATGTCCAGAAAGACTGCTGCTCGGCCTTTGCAGAAAGGCAAGGGGGTATTGTCTGAGTTTCGCCCTGGGCCGTTCGATTATTTGGATGGCCATGGTGAAAAGCATGTCGTGTATGATAACGACAGTGCTATTGACGATCCCTGCATTGCCCGAGCTGTGAATGAGGGCATCGTCCTGGATGCTGATGCTCGAGCAGTGAAGTCCCAGACTTTGTTGGTGACCTGCTCGAAGATAAACGCGGCGATGTCTTTGGTGAGTGTGATCATAAATCCCTTTTTCTTTGTTTGTGCTTAGTCATTGTTGTCTAAAATCTGCTTGCACTTGTAGCTCAACGCAAGCTTCCAGGAGGTTCGTCTGGTCGCTGAGGTTGGTGCTCGAGCTGAGATTGACTTGAAGCATCTCAACGAGAAGCTCGAGCAGTCGAAGAATGTTGCTGTTGTTGCTGAGTGCAAGGTCAAGGAGAAGGAGGCGGAGGTCGTGGCGTTGAAGGAGATGCTGGAGCAGGTAAGGGGAGATTTCGCTGCTCCTAAGGCTTCTGCTGAACACTGGGAGCGCACATGCCATGAAAATGGCGCAGCGTGGAAGGCCTACTGCGACAACCTGGAGAAAGCTTTAACGGGGTCGCCCGAAGGAGAGGAGACGCGAGGTGGTGCCGAAGGAGCTTTGGTGCCAGCTCAGGACGCCTTGACGGGCCCTAATGACCAGGTCGCCAGTGGCCGGATGGAGATTGATGGACCTAGCGACCAGCCTATGCAGCAGTGATCTAGTCTCGGTCCCTTGTAGCACGAGTCTTCTTGTATTGGGTAACCTTGTGCAAAGTTTGCTTCTTGTACTCCTTGTTCTTGCAATAAGTCTTCTTTGGCCTGACTTCCAAAGGCAAAAGCTTCTTGTTCTTGTACGCATTTCTCAAAGCAGGCTTTTGAGTTTTTGAGGTCGAATGAATAATAATCTGTTGAAGTTGTAATGAACAACAGTAATTGATACTTCATTTGATGAGCTTGTAAGTAAGTCGTTCTGATCAGCTAGTTTCCAGGGAGTCCTGGAAGCTCGTTCAGAAGGCAGGTAGACGAGATGAATGGCTGCAAGCAGGACGAACTGAAACAGTTCTTCTTGTATGCCTTAGTTTAATTGTGCTTTGTGTAGATCGTGACTAGTAGATCGTTTTACCTGTAATGGTTAGAATCTCATCAAGTAAAAGAAATTTCAATTAATTACCTTACATTACTATTCTTGTTGCGTTGTCTGCTTGTATGGGTTTCGCAAACAATAAGTAACAAGCATAGTGTTGGACCTGCTGGTGGATGAGGTCGTATGCAATCTAGTTGTGTTGTGCGTGGGTCGTGGGACTGGTATGACCAATGCACCAAGTTAAGTTGGCAATGTTAGAACTTAACAAAATTAAGATTATCAAAGGGACTAGAATTTTGATAATCTATAGGTCGAGGGATTAGACCTTTAAGAGCCATTCATGTTTGAGCTGAGATGAAGGCAGAAATAACTTTGTATATTGAAATGTAATAAATAGACGCTTACATTTTATTGATAAAACTTCTTTAAGTGATAAGCATTCCATGGGTTCTTAACGATCTCCCCTTCTGGTGTTTGAAGACGATAAGAACCGTTGCTTTGAACCTTGGTAATAATGTAAGGGCCTTCCCAATTGGTGTTTAGCTTGCCGATAGTGTCATTTCTTTTGTTATGGAACATTCTTCTTAGGACTAGTTCTCCTGGCTGAAAAGTTCTGGGACGTACACCTTTGTTATAAGCTCGCTTTAGTCTTTGTTGATATTGCTCGAGTTTTATAACGGCGTGGTTCCGTCGTTCTTCGAGGAGATCAATTCCGAACGACCAGACCTGATTGTTAAGTTCGGTGTCGACCAGAAGGGATTTGGTCGTTCCAAATTTTAACTCGGTTGGAATAACGGCCTCAACTCCATAGCAAAAACTGAATGGTGACATCCCTGTGGATGTACGAGGGGTTGTTCTGCAAGCCCATAGGATGTTTTCCAACTGCTGTGGCCATTGATCGTGTTGATCTTCAAGTTTTTTCTTCAAGTTATTAAGAATCTGTCGATTTGCAGCTTCGACTTGGCCGTTGGCTTGTGGATATCTAGGTGTTGACCTAGAGTGTTCGATTTTCCATAGCTCGTAGAAAGCCGTGATGTTTTTTCCAACGAACTGGGTGCCATTATCTGTGACTATCCGTTTTGGTAGACCAAATCGTGTGATGATGTGTTCCCACATGAATCTTTGAACATCGGCTTGAGTAACGTTGGCTAGTGCAACAGCTTCTACCCATTTGGTGAAGTAGTTGATGGCGACTAGAACAAACTTCTTTTCAGATTTCTTTTCTTTGATTAAAGGGCCCATGATATCGAGCCCCCACATGTGAAATGGCCATGGTGCAGTGATGTTGACGAGATCGTTGGGATGCTGATGTTGATTATCAGCGAAACGTTGGCATTCTTTACACTTCAACACAAATTTCTTAGCATCTTCTTTCATTCTTGGCCAGAAGTATCCCTGGGAGATTGCTTTATGGGCTAAAGTTCGCCCTCCGGAATGGTTTCCACATTCCCCTTCATGGATTTCTTGAAAGATCATTTGGCCATGTTTGGGGATCAGACAACTTAATAGCAAACCAATTGCAGATTTTCTGAAAAGCTTACCCTCATGAAGTTTATACATAGTGACTTTATGCAAGAGCTGGTTGGCTTCCTTTTTGTTGGACGGTAGCACACCAGTTTGAAGGTAAGTGATGAAAGGTTCCATCCAAGTTCCTTGGATGTCTACCGGTGTTGTGGCTAGTAGATCAGAGATTTGATGAACATTTTCTTCTTTCAATAGATATGCGGGCTGTGTACTGATTGCTATAGTAAGAGCCCGCGGTCGGTCTGACTCGATCGTAGATGCTAAGAATGCTAATGAATCAGCATGTCTGTTGTCATCTCTAGGGATGTGATCGATTGTGAAATAACTGAGCTTGCTGATGAGTTCCTTTGCTTTGCTAGCATATCTGATTAAGTTGACACCATTGATCTGGTAATTGTTGGTAATCTGATTGACTACCAATTGAGAATCACTGTATACCTTGAGGCGAACTGCCTGTAGGTCAATAGCCATTTGTATTCCCTGGATTAGAGCTTCGTATTTGGCCTCGTTGTTGGAGGTCGAGAAGTCGAGATGAGTTGTTCTCTCAAGCTGTGAACCTTCAGGAGAAATGAGTACAACACCTATGCCACTTCCGTTGGAATTGTGGGAACCATCAACATATAGTTGCCATGTGTTAGGAGGATTGTCCAGGACTTGTCTTGTTTCAGGCTCTGGTTCCCAATTGCTATCCTCTGCTGGATAGTCTGCTAAGAAATTTGCGACGACCTGGCCTTTGACGGCCTGTCGTGAGACATACTCGAATGTGTAATCACCTAGTTCGGCTGCCCATCGAGCCATACGACCTGTTTTGTTCTTCTTTTCTAATATGTGGCGTAATGGCTGGTCGGTGATTACTTTGATAGTGTGGGCTTGGAAATAAGGTCTGAATTTGCATGCAGCGTAAAGTAGAGCTAATGCTAATTTCTCTAGAGGTGTGTACCTTATTTCGGCTTGCTGTAAGACTTTGCTTGTGAAGTAGATTGGTCGTTCGACCTGATTTTCTTCCTTGAAAAGTATTGCACTGATCGCAAAATCTGAAGTTGCGAGGTAGACGCCAAGTATATCTCCTTCATTAGGCTTTGTGAGAACTGGTGGAGTAGATAAATATACCTTGAGATCATTGAAGGCCTTCTCGCATTCTTCTGTCCATTGATAAGCAGTCCCCTTTTTAAGAATATGAAGCATTGGTCGACATTTATCTGATGCTCTAGAAATGAATCTATTGAGAGCTGATACCATGCCATTGAGTTTTTGGATCTGCTTCTTTGTTTTCGGGCTAGGCATGTGTATCAGGGCTCTTATCTGGTCGGGATTTGCTTCAATGCCTCGTTTCGTGACTAGATATCCGAGAAATTTTCCTGATGCAACCCCAAACAGACACTTTTCTGGGTTAAGACGCATTCTGTATTGTCTTAACCTTTGGAATGCCTGGTCGAGATTGGACAGATGATCTTGCTCTTGGCTGCTTTTAACTAGCATATCGTCAATGTAGACTTCCATTGTTCGACCTAGCAGGTCGTCGAATATTCTGGTGACCAGTCTATGATAGGTCGCTCCTGCATTCCTTAAGCCAAATGGCATAACCTTGTAGCAAAAAATGCCTTGCTCTGTTGCAAAAGAGGTCTTCTCTTGGTCGGGCTCGTACATTGGGATCTGGTTGTACCCTGAGTATGCGTCCATGAATGACAATAGCTCGAAACCACATGTCTGATCGACTAACCTATCGATTCGTGGCAATGGGAATGAATCTTTAGGACAAGCTTTGTTCAAGCTTGTGAAGTCGATGCAGACTTTTGTTTTCCCGTTTTTCTTTAAGACTGGCACGATGTTGGCTAGCCAGTCTGGAGTATCGACTTCTCTGATGAACCCGACCTGTTTGAGTCTGTTGATTTCTTCATTGACTGCTTCGTGAAACTTGGGAGCGAGCCTCCTTGGTTTTTGCTTAACAGGTCGATAATTCGGATTGACGCGCAGTTTATGACATCCAATTGATGGGTCTATTCCAGGCATATCGATATACGACCAAGCAAAAACATCTTTATTAGAACAAAGAAAATTTACAAAGTTACGGAACTTATCTCCTTCTAACTCTGCACCTACATAGACATATCTCGGGTCATCTTCTGACCCTAGGTTCACACGTACTCCTGGATCAGTGCTTCCGAGATTAAGCTGAGGGGAGCTCGTTTGCTCCTTCTGTAGTTGCTATTTGGTAGCTTCGGTCTTGTCTTTCGACGGGCTCTTTGACTTGTTGTCGCCCTCTCGAGCCTCTGATGAGATCGGGCTCTTCCCTTTGATGTCAGCATCCTTGGTTCCCGAGGTGGATGGCTTTGCATGCGCCACAGCTTCAAGAATTCCATGACATTCTTGTGCAGCGTTCTGGTTGCCTCGGAGTTCCATTATCCCATGAGGTCCAGGATAGCGGAAGACTTGATGGTAAGTGGAAGGAACACCTCGCATGACATGGATCCATTTTCGACCAAGAATCGCATTATACTTACTTGCGATATTGAGGATGCTGAACTTAGCAGTCACAACGACCTTGTCTTCCTTTCTGCCCACAGTGACGGGCAACAAAATTTCACCCTTAGGATCTTCCCTTGAACTGTTGAAGCCTAGGATGGGTGTGAAATCAGGGATGAGAACTGAATCAGGTAACCTCATGTCTTTGAATGTTCTGTAGATGAGTATGTTGCATGATGCGCCAGGATCGATGAGTACCCTCTTGATGATGTAGTCGGCTATTCTCAGCTCGACAACAAGGGCATCGTTGTGAGGAGTAACGACCTTGTTGAGATCGTCCTCTGTGAAAGTAATATCGGTTTCCTGGCGCATGGGGATGTGGAAGCGAGCTGCTTTGCCAGTAATCGAGTAGACATGATGAAGATGCTCTACTCGTCTCTTCTTGTCTCTTGACACAGGGGTGGAGTTGGATTCACAGATCATGTAGACTACATGACTTTCCGACTCACTGTCACTATCAATCTTGTTTGCGACCTTTTTGTTGAGTTGGTCGCGTAGGTCGCCTGTTGGACCTAAACGTTGGGAGAGGCTACGCCCTCTGCTGCGGACTGGACTTATAGAGGCCGTTCTGGCCTTGCTGTGATGACGCTTTGGTGAACGGGGAGGCGTTCTGTATTCTTTCCTCGCCCGCTTGCTTGTGGTATCCTCTTGTCTTCCAAGGATCCAATTGTTGAGCCTTTTTTCATCGGCCCAAGTCTGAAGAGCGCGTTTCAGAACGCGACAGTCATCAGTTTGATGGCACCGTACCTTGTGAACTTTGCAGTACGGCCGACCAGATGTATCCTCCAACTGTGTGAAGGTAGGAATCTTGCACCAATGGTTGTGCTTGATTCGCTCATAGATATAACCGGCTGGTCGTGTGAACCGGTGGTAATCTCGTTGCTCAGTAGGCAACGACTTTGCTTTGAACCTCTTGCTGTCCGATCGAGGTCGCTTGGTGGAGCCAGATTCCACGTTGCTGATGACATGATTCTTTTCCCTACCAGTTAGGGCTTCCTCGAGCTTGATGTAACGGTCTACCTTAAGGTATAGCTCGTCCAGAGATGAGGGTCGCTTCATAGCTAAAGACTTGTGTAGGTCGGACCCCTGGATCAGACCGTGAGAGAATGCGATTGTTGCAAAGGTTTCATGTTCCTTTGCAAAATCTTGGATGAAATGCAGTTCAGATTTGAACCGAGCAAAGAAATTGCTCAATGACTCACCATCCCGCTGCTTGACTTTGAAGATGGAATCGATGGTGACTGGGTGCTTCTTGTTGTGGATGTAGAAGATGACGAACTGCTTTTCGAGCTCGGCAAACGAGCTGATGGAACCTGGCTTCAAACGGTGAAACCAGTCGAGAGCAGGTCCGATGAGGCTGGACTGGAACAGTAAACATAGAAGATGATCTTCTTTGATGAGAGGAAGGGATTTTCGGAATCCTTTGATATGGTCGGTTGGATCTCCGACTCCTGCATATTGGTCGAACTTGGGGGCATTAAGCTTGTTAGGCAATTCATGTTCAAGGATCTCCTTGGAGAAAGGAGACTCCTGGAACTGCTGGAGGGACTGGACAGCAAGTTGTTCCGTGGTGTGGCTTTTAGAATGGTGTAAGATAGCCTGAGAGGCTTTGAACTCCGCTAACTGTTGGCTGAGTTGTTCGTACTTCTGGTTGGAGTCATCAGCAGCAATGACTCCCTGTCCACCATTTGCTCCTTGTGCGGGGTTGGTAGTTTGTGCAGCCTTCAAACGTGCGTTCTCTTCCTGAAGACGATTGATTTGGTCTTGCAGATCTTGGATGGTAAGTTCATGGGTAGCCATTTAAATAGATGACTTTGAGAAGGGTGGGGGTGGTTTGGGTTTTTTCGATATGATCGAATTCCTTACAGTCGGCGCCAAATATATTAACCTATTTCTAGATTAACACACTCACTACGTCAGGTCGTTTGACTGACTTGACAAATGGGGGAGTTTTAGGTCGGGGTGGCTGCACCTCGTTGAGATCGAGATTGCCTACGTACTCTAGTTCGTGGGGATTGAACTTAGAGATCAAGCCATCGTAGTTCTGTTTATATAGAAGGTAGAAGGGTGCAGATCAAGGGATCTTGCAGATTCTCCGACATCATAATGAGAATTGATTATGTAATGAGCGAGGATATTCCCCGTGCATTGATTATGTAACGGGCGAGGATATTATATGCATTGACTAAGGGCACGTGTGTACTAGCGGGCCACTGCTGGTAATGTAGTCGAGTTGTTGTGGTCGAGCTACTAATAGGTCGAGATCGTAGCGACCTGATGGATTAATGACTGTGCCACCTGGCTGCTTTTGATTGGCTCGAGTTGAAGGTCCTTGTGTTAACTACACACGGGGCTATTAAATATTTCATTTTGTCCACCAAGATTTTTATTATCCCAATTTATCTTCTATAACAACCACTATCTTTTTTTTCGTTAATTTAAATTTTAAAATTTTATTAATAAAAATTTTAAAATTTTTTAAAGTTTTGTATTATTACTACAAATCACAAGTATGTATTATGTTATTGGGTTGGGTTGATAAGACATGTGTTTTTTCAAAGGTTTAAGATTGATGGGCTTAAGATTTATGAGCTATAAAAATTGGCCCATGTTCAGTTTAAGTGTTTGCCTAATCATTTAAAGGTTATCAAACAGAGAAATAGTGGCAAAACCAAGTTTTAAAGTGTTTGCCAGTGTTTGCCCGTGGAGTTTTCAAACACTTGCAAAATTTGTTTGCCTCAAAATTTATTTGCCTGAAGCCGGCAAATCACCATTTGCCTCAAAATTTGCCGGATTACCGAAAACATCAATTTGCCAGGAAAATTTATCAAACGCACCCTAAGTCTTCATCACAATACTGTCAGATTTATGTGGTCCTATTAAAAATTAACATGTTCATATCCCTTGTATTTGGAACTTTGGATAAGAAAATGCGTAGTCGATAAATTTTCAGAAACGAACATGTCACGCTCCTGAAATCCGATCCTAGCTGGCCAGGCCAAAATTGGGCAACAGAGTCATAATGATTTCCATATGTCCTCCATGGACCGTAGGGTCACACTACTGTCACGTGATATTACACCTCTAGACCACAGAAGAACATAATAAAATAAACAACAAATACTAAACTAACAGCGGAAGACTAAACAAAATACAAACTATATAAATATAAATATACATCAGAGTCATGCCCGAAGGTTACAACTCATCAAACTCCAACTAGACATATGAGCAACCCAAGACAATCTCCACCAAGCTCTTATCGAATACTTCATCTTTAAAACACTTGTATCCTGAAAAGGGAAAAGGAAAGACGTTAACCGCCAGCAAGTTACAGAACTTGAGGTTCGATCTTAATTCCCAGAAAAAGAATCCGCGCATCCTAAAGATAAACAATTATAAATAATAATCAATTTATTTTAATATTTAACACAATGATAAATAAATCAACAAGATTATTCTCTGGTAATCCGCAATGTCAATCATATTTCCAGTTCCAATAATCGAATAATCAAAATCTATTTCAATTAATCAATCAATCAATCAATCAATTAATTAATCAATCTGCAATATCAGATCAAGTCCTTATCCAGTAATTCCAATCCATTATATTACATCAATCCAAATCCATCCATCAAGTGCCAAGTTGTGCAGTAGCACCGAGTCGTACGCATCACAACCATACACTCATCAAGTTATGTCATTTGACGTAACTTAGGGACGTCTTCCAACGGGTCCTGTGTTATAATAATTAACACGCCCAAAATCCACGGGTCCTATGTTAGTATAACTAACACTCCCAAATCAATCTAATCAATCAAATTTATCAATTTCAATCTCAAACCAAATCATCAAGTCCATCCAAATTCATCAATTTTAATCCATGAAATTCATATACAAAGTTGTGCAGTAGCACCGAGTCGTACGCATCATAGCCATACACTCATCAAGCTATGTCATAGAACATTCTAATTTAATACACATGATTCGATTCCACACATTAAAATACTAACATGATCCCAAGATAAATTTCAGCAATATTAATAACTAAATATTACCAAGTTTGTATATTTATCAAATTCTAATTATTAAAAAATGTATTTTCATGAAAATCAATTATAATTCTATTATCTAAACATGATAACCAAACTAACACTTCAACCTAATATGAAAATTAAGAGAAAACATCAAGTAATATAACTGTAGAAAAGTGACATGTGGAGGTTACAAGAGTAATGGATTCCTATTAGGAATCGGTTTCCTTATTTGGCAACAAGTGTGGTGGAATTCTATTAGGATTCAATAAGAGTTTCTAATCTATTAGAAATCTAAGTTGTTGTTGATTTAGGAATTGGGTTACCAATTGGATTAACCAAAGAGGGTATAAATATTGGTCTTGTGTAACCATAAGGATAGAGAGCAAAGAAAAGAGCACATAAGAAAGTATGATTGAGGGAGATTTGTGAGGAAAACTAAACAAAGGTTTCATTAGTTATTGTGTAGTTCACTTCTCAATTATCAATAAAGCTATCTCTCTTTGTCCCGTGGATGTAGGCATATTGCCGAACCACGTATATTATTGTGTTTCCGTATTTCTGTTTTAGTTTACATTATTTGTGTTTGCTTCTTCATTAATCATATCAAGATCCTGTGTATTTATCATAACAATTGGTATCAAGAGCCGAAGGTTATTCCTTTGGGTTGAAGACGGGATTTCGGAACGGTTTTGTTGGGTTTTAGGAATCTGTCCAGATTCGATACTCTGTAGTAAAACGGCCATAACTTTGTGCTCGGATATTGAAACGTCGATCCGTTTTTTGGGTTGGAAAGTAGACTCTTCAGGCTTTCTAACAGTATATGGTACGTTCTGTGGTTAGAAGTATTCTGTTCTCAGTACTTCGTTGAAGTTGACGGTTCCGATTTTCTTAGTTTGTTGAAAATCCAATCTTGGGTTTTTTTAGTGGTATTGATTATTGAAGAGAAGATGGCTGATTCGAATTCTTCGAATTCCAGCAGTAAGTACACAAAGGTGCATGGATTTGATATTATCAAATTCAACGGGAAGAATAACTTCACATCGTGGCAAACAGATGTGAAGGATATTCTTGTTAGTATGAAGCAGATCAAAGCCCTAAAGGGGAAACCTGAAACGGCAAAGTTACCAACAGGTTGGACGAATGATGATTGGGAAGAGTTTTATCAACAGGCCTGCAGTACGATTAGGTTATGTTTGACGAGGGATATCACACACAATTTTGCCGGTGAAACCTCAGCAAAAGAGTTATGGGAGAAGTTAGAGAAGCTCTATCTTAGTAAGGACTTGACGTCAGAACTCTATCTAAAGAGGCGTTTGTATTCGACAAGATTTACACCTGGTAAGTCTGTGATTGATCATATTAATGATTTTAATAATATCTGTTCTGATTTAGCAAACATTGATGTGATACTACCTGATGGTGAGAAAGCTATAATTTTATTATGTTCATTACCATCTTCGTGGGAAACAACGGTTGATTATTTTATTGCAAACAAAAAGACCACAAAGCAGTTGGTCTATGATGATGTTGTTTCGATGTTACAATCCAAAGCCATTAGAAAAAAGGAAGCTGATGATGAAGTTCAGGCTGAGGGTATGTATGTTAGAGGTAGATCATCACATAGAGGTTCGTCGAGTTCTAAAAGTTGCTCTAAATCTCGGAAAAGAGATTTGGAGGAGGTTGAGTGTTATTATTGTCATAACATGGGTCATTATAGTAAAGATTGTCCTAAGGTTAAGGCTAAAGAAGAGAAGAAGAAGAAATCTAATCCGAACACTGAAGTTGCTAACATTGCTCAAAGTAGTGATGAGGTAGCAAAGTCTATTGGAGACAATGAGGATGAGGTGTTAACAGTTACATCAAATGGCTATTTAGCTGAAGGATGGTGTCTTGATTCAACTGCTTCGTATCATATGTGTCACGATAGGGAGTCTTTCACAACTTACAGAGAAGTAAATGGTGGTAAAGTGATCTTTATGGGCAATTCGAATGCCTGCAAGACAGTTGGTGTTGGTACAGTACGGATTAAGGAACATGATGGAGCTGTAAGAACCTTGACAGAAGTCAGGCATGTTCCTGATTTGAGAAAGGGTTTGATTTCATTAGGTGTACTTGAAGATAGTGGCTTCAAGTTTACCGGTGAGAATGGTCTCTTGAAGGTTTACTATGATAACAGGTTATATTTGATGGGCGAAAGACATGGAAACTTATATTTTCTTATTGGAGATATAGTTTCAGGTGGAGCTATGACTATGATTTCTCAAGTGGTTGATGAGAAACAATTAACTTCTACTCAGTTATGGCATATGCGGCTAGGGCATATGAGTGAAAAAGGTTTGTCTATATTGAGTAAAAAGGGTTTGCTTGGTGGCGAGAAAACTTGCAAACTCGATTTTTGTGAGCATTGTGTATTTGACAAACAGTGCAGAGTTCGTTTTGGTACCGCTGTTCACCGCACTACGTGTACTTTAGATTATATACATTCAAATGTATGGGGTCCTTCTAGAACAGTTTCTAAGGGAGGAGCAAGGTGGTTTGTAACATTTATCGATGATTTCTCGCGGAGAGTTTGGTTGTACACCATGAAGCACAAAAACGAAGTCAGCGATTTGTTTAAGAAGTGGAAAGTTATGGTTGAAAAACAGACTGGCCGTGTTGTGAAAAGGATACGTTCTGACAATGGTGGAGAATACACTGAAGACCCATTGAAAGTTTATTGTGCAGAACAAGGTATCGTTAGACACTTCACAGTAAAAGGTACACCACAGCAGAATGGGGTAGCTGAGCGTATGAATCGCACACTACTAGAGAAAGCACGATGCATGTTATCCAATGCAGGTTTGGGTAAGGTATGGTGGACTGAAGCAGTAAATACGGCGTGCTATCTCGTGAATCGATCACCATCTACAGCCATTGATTGTAAGACACCTATGGAAGTTTGGTCTGGTACACCTCCTGATTATTCAGATTTGAAGGTGTTTGGTTGTCCTGCTTATTTTCATATCAGAGAAGATAAGTTAGGAGTCAGAGCCAAGAAAGCTATTTTCTTGGGATATCCACAAGGTATTAAGGGTTATCGTTTATGGTGCCCAGAGTTGAATAAATTCCAGATCAGTCGTGATGTGACCTTTAATGAGAAAGCAATGTTTGATTCAAAAAGGTTCACAGGTTGGGACTCTCAACATGAGGGTGATGATAATGACAGTAATGGTGACGATACCATGCAGGTGGAGCATAATGTTCCATATTCATCTACAATAGATAAAGAGGTGACTGTTGTACATGTACCTACAAGTTCAGAGGTTACACAGGTAACTACAGACACATATCCAGACACAGAGAGTGTAGATGATGAGATTGAAGAAGAGGTTCCTCTTGAAGATACTTTACAACAACAACAATTAGAGCAGCATCATGGGTGGCCATCTTTAGCATTTCAACGTGAACCACGTTTGAGAAAAGCACCAGTTCGACTTGGTTTTGAGGATAGAGCATCTCTTGCATTATCAGTATTTTGTGATGATGAGCCTTCTACCTTTAAAGGGGCAATGAGGAGTTCTCATTCTCATGAATGGAAGTCAGCGATGGATGAAGAGATGAAATCTCTTCACAAGAACAATACTTGGGAACTTGTAAAGTTGCCTAAGGGTCAGAAGTCGATTGGTTGCAAGTGGGTTTTCACAGTGAAAGATGGTATTCTAAATTCCAAGGGTACAACTAGTGGTGTACGTTACAAGGCAAGATTAGTGGCTAAGGGATATGCACAAACGGAAGGTGTGGATTATAATGAAGTTTTCTCTCCGGTTGTTAAACACACTTCCATCCGAGTCCTGTTAGCTTTGGTGACGCAGTTTGATTTAGAGCTCGAGCAAGTAGATGTCAAAACTGCTTTCTTGCATGGAGATTTAGAGGAGGACATATATATGTTACAGCCCGACGGTTATAAAGTTGTTGGTAAAGACAACTATGTGTGCAAACTGATGAAGTCCTTATATGGATTGAGGCAAACACCACGACAGTGTTATAAGAAGTTTGACACATTTATGTTGAAGCGGGGGTACTCTAGAAGTGAATATGATTTGTGTGTCTATTTCATAAAGCTTCGAAATGGGTCCGTTATATTTCTCTTACTCTATGTGGATGACATGCTTGTAGCTGCAAATAGCAAGTCATGTATTGTTTCTTTGAAGAAACAATTGAGTAAAGAGTTTAAGAAGAAAGTTTTAGGAGAGTTGTTCACTGAGGTGGTTTTCGGGGTCAAGTTTAGGCATTGCCTTAACTTGATCAATCTCTCCAAATGTTGAGGCCCTTCGGGGTAGTGGCCCTTATGGGCGTGTGGGGGCAAAGATGAGATGACTCTTGTGTGGTGGAGGAGAAGTACGTATGGGTTCATTACGGTCGGCTCAGTTTTTTTTTTACAATCTTCGCCGAGGTGGAGAATTGTAGAAAAGTGACATGTGGAGGTTACAAGAGTAATGGATTCCTATTAGGAATCGGTTTCCTTATTTGGCAACAAGTGTGGTGGAATTCTATTAGGATTCAATAAGACTTTCTAATCTATTAGAAATCTAAGTTGTTGTTGATTTAGGAATTGGGTTACCAATTGGATTGACCAAAGAGGGTATAAATATTGGTCTTGTGTAACCATAAGGATAGAGAGCAAAGAAAGGAGCACATAAGAAAGTATGAGTGAGGGAGATTTGTGAGGAAACCTAAACAAAGGTTTCATTAGTTATTGTGTAGTTCACTTCTCAATTATCAATAAAGCTATCTCTCTTTGTCCCGTGGATGTAGGCATATTGCCGAACCACGTATATTATTGTGTTTCCGTATTTCTGTTTTAGTTTACATCTTTTGTGTTTGTTTCTTCATTAATCATATCAAGATCCTGTGTATTTATCATAACAATAACTTGCCTCATAAGAAGACCACCAAACACCAAATATACGAAGAACACAACTCAAAACCACCATACTGCAATCCAGTCACAGATTTTCTGACCTCCAAAGAATCAGTTGCACAGGTCATGTCCAGAAGATTCATATACTCGTTATAAGCTCAGATGCGTATTTTTAATAGGGTTCTAATGACGTAAGATTCATGTCATTCCGAGTTCTGTAGAGAGTTATGGCCGAAATACTAACAGGGTGTTATCAAAAACGAGAATCCATATATTTCTCTTCAAGTTTAAGATCTAGGGTTTTTCTTTTTAATTTAATAACTAAGAATAATATATATACTAATATTTAATTATGTGGACCTAAAGATGAGTTTAAAATAAAGCCCAAAGACATAATACTAATCCCATTTATAAAACCTATTTATATAGTCAAAGAAGTCCAAATTCAAATCCAATTTCTATTAAGAAATACCGGGTATTACAGAACACCACACATTAAAAGATAACATTTTCAAGAACGGTCGCGCCGATGTGTGTCGCAGTGAAGAACCACTATGGGGTCGTTCAGAAATTTCTAAGAAAGAAACACCACTTTTACATTGAACTTAACTATATATGTACATCGCTAGAATTTTAAACTGAGCTTTCAAAATTATTAGACCTTCACATGATATGTCTGGGGAGTGGGGACCCAACCAAGTCTTCAAGGGATCAGCAAACCTGTGGTGTACAGAACTTCTTTCATAAGATTTTATATATGTGCTTGTTAGCCAAGAGCATCTAAAGCTTTCCATCTTTAAAAGTTTGGCAAAAACTTCATTCTATACAAACTCTATAGATTACTGAAAAATGGCGGAAGCATTTGTTTTATCTGCTGCTTCGGCAATTGTTGCATGTGTTGTAAAAAGCCTTGGTAAGTTGGTCATTGATCAGACCATTGACTTTGGCACTTCTTTCAGAGAGGTGCATGAGCAATTTAAGAGTTTGAAAGATGAACTCGAAAGCATCCAAGGGTTCTTACATACTGCAGACTCAAATCACAATCAAGATCAAGGTATCCGCATTTGGGTGAGAGATGTGAGAGAAATTGCTTATGATGTAGATGATGTCATTGATGCCTTTCTTTGCAAAGTTGCATACAAGGAAGATGGGGAAAGCTCCTTCATGCGATATGCTCGCAAGCCCAAAAAGATTTGGAATTATTACAAATTAGAGAAGGAGATGGAGACAATCTTTTCAAAGCTCAAGGACATATCAGAAAGACGAATAAGATATGCTGGTATCACAATCCAACAAACAATGCCTTCCACTTCTTCAAATACAAATAACATGTTGCTGAGACGAGTATACTCTCACACCAAGGATGACGCTACCGTTGGTTTGGAGGATCATACAAAAACTTTGGTGTCTGAGTTGCTGAAAGAGGAGGATCGACTTTGTGTAGTCTCTATTTATGGAATGGGTGGTTTAGGAAAAACTACCCTTGCGAAAGAAGTTTACAATCATCACAATATCAAAGCTCATTTTGATTGCTATGCTTGGACATCAATTTCTCAACAAATGAGCACCAGAGAGGTTTTAAAAGAGATCATAAGGGAAGTTAACAGTCAAGCCAGCACAGAGATTTGGGATATGAATGAAGTTGAATTGGTTCGGAATCTCTTTCGATTCTTGGGCGGAAAGCGGTATTTAGTAGTTCTTGATGATATCTGGAACACCACAGACTGGGATATTTTAAAACCAGCCTTTCCGAATAGCAGAGGAAGCAAGGTCATGCTCAGCACCCGCAATGAAGAAATTGCTATCCATGCCGATCCAATGAGTTTCCACCTTAAACCACGATTTTTGACAGATGATGAAGGATGGGAATTGCTTTGTCGCAAAACATTAATTCCTTTATCAAGTGGAGATCTTGAAGAATGTGGAAGAAGGATGGTGAAAAAGTGTGGTGGTCTTCCTCTCGCAATAATCGTTCTTGGAGGGATATTACAATCAAAGAGATCATTGGGAGAGTGGGAAAACGTCTCTAAAAAAATTGGAATAAGTAGCCATGAAAGGAGAGTTCTTTCCATTCTTTCTTTGAGCTATGAAGAATTGCCTTATCACTTGAAACCTTTGTTTTTATATTTGGGGCTTTTCCCAGAAGACTCCAATATTCGAGTGAAGAAGTTGGTATGTATGTGGATGGCTGAAAGGTTGATAATTGAACAAGAAGGCGAAACAATTGAAGAAGTGGGAAGACAATGCTTGGATGAATTAATTCATAGATGCATGGTTCAAATTGGTGAGAAACGCTTGGGAGAAGAAAGAGCTAAAACATGTCGGCTTCATGATAAGATGCGAGACCTTTGCATTGAAATCGGAAAGAAGGAAAATTTCTTTAAGGTGATGAGTCATCAAAATAACGACCCTTCTTCTTCTTCTTCTTCAGTTTTCTTAAAATTGCGGAGATGTGCAATCCATGTTGAAGAAAAAGGTAAGCAGTACATTTTCCCAACACATCTTACTCCATGTTTACGTACTGCTATTTTTATTCCAAAAGACTTGTCCACTGAATATTGTCCAAACATTGTGTATAAAGATTTCAAATCACTGAAGGTCTTAGAGTTTCAAGGTGAATTTAAACCTGAAAAAGAACTTTGTGGTGTAGTAACGAAGTTGAGTAATTTGAGATATTTATCTGTAAGAAGACTTACTTTTGAGTTTGGAAACTTTATTGGAAATTTTGTTTGCTTAGAAACCTTAGATCTTAGATATTCTACCATTGATGAGAGTATGTGTAAAGTGATATCTAACGTCATGCCCCAATTAAGACACTTTTACGGTTTGGGAATTCAACTATCAGAAATAAACAAAATGAGAAAGCTCCAAACTTTATGTTATGTACAGGCCGGGCCATGGATTTTAGATCTTGTGAAATTAACAAATCTCGAGAAATTAGGTATATTGGAATTAGATGAGAAAACAATACGATTGTTTACAAACGTAATTGTTGGTGGTGGTGGATTGGACAAACTACGGTTGTTGCTTCTTCATACAAAAATTGAATTTCCTTCGGATTTGTTGGAATATTTATCAGAAAAGATTCATTTAATGAAATTTAGTTTGCTTGGTAAGTTTAAAAATGGGAAACTCCCTTCCTTGTTTCCATCAAATCTCATCAAATTATACCTTGGATTCACTAATCTTTCTGAAGATCCGATGCCGACTCTGGAGAAGCTACAACACTTGTTGTTTCTTAGGTTATACGATTCATACTTAGGTAAAGAAATGGTATGCTCTGCCAAAGGCTTTCCCAAACTTCAAAATTTACGAATTAGATATTCCAATCAATTGGAGGAGTGGACAGTAGAGGAAGGAGCCATGCCATGTCTTACTAAATGTTGGATATATGATTGCAAAAAGTTGAAGATGGTTCCTCAAGGATTTAAATTTCTCACTATGCTCCAAGAGTTGGTAATCATCCATATGCCAAAATCATTTGAACAAAGGGTTAAAGAAGGAGGTGAAGATTGGCCAACTGTCCAACACATTCCTTCCATCATCATTTACAATTATAGTAAGTTTGCTTCCTTTTATTTAGTTATATGATTTCTTCCTTATTCTTCATTTATATATGACATTATCCAGTAATATCAATAACGATTATATATGGTTGTAATCACACAGGAGAAGAAGTTTCTGAAGAAAGTGATGGAGAAGAAGTTTCTGAAGAAAGTGAGGAAGAAAGAGGACAAAATTCACAAACTATCTGACACATTCCTGATTCCTTCATCATCATGGACGAAAGGTATCATATTTGTTTCTATTTATTTGTATGAATTCTTAATTTATTCCAAAAGACAAACTTTTAATTGCTTTAATTTATTTCTGCAGCAACCATTTAGCCTTGACAAAACAGGGATTACAGGAATACAACTTCCATCAAGTATTTTTTTTCCCATTATGTTCTTGTGCATTGTGGCTTGTAAGACTTTCTTATTGGATTGCGCTTGTTTATCTGCACTACTGTTACTTCTATGTTTATTGTATGAATTGGGTGGGGATGAATCTTGTATTGATATGACTAAATTTGTAACAGATCAATTTCATCGTCACTTTGTTAAACTATCTCCAATGGTGACTAAAAATTTATCAACTTCTTTTATATGATTTCTCCCTTCCAAACTGTGCGACTTTTTTAAAAGGGGTAGGGTTCCTCTCAACCTCGCTTAGCAATAATAATAATAAGAAAAAAAAAATATATGTTACCTACTATAATAAGTTTCAATAAGCACCTATATTTTGCAATCCAAAATTTTATCCTATGCTTCAACTTGATCTTTCGGTAGTTTTGTTGGGTGCATTAGTTGTGAAAGGTTACTTTACTACTGTAAGTTACTATATACTATGTTCTTCCTAAACCCATTTTTATATTCAAAACATATGCCTAGACTCCAAACAAAAAATGAATAAAATCATATGATCAGTCTAATTCATGTTTGAACATTCATAAGGTTAATCATACCATGGTTTATTGTCACAATTAAGTAAAAACATAATGAAAAATTCAATAATTGCTAGACATTATATTTAGCTCAAAATCTCAGTCAAACATTCAAATAACAAGTATTTGACGAGAAACCATTTCAAAAATTGTAATCAACCGTACTTATGAAAATAAACATAAAAATTAGTGGTGTAATAAAACTGTAAAAATGAGAATTAAACCAATGACATACATTAACAAAAACCTTTCCAAGAGACTACCACCTAATTTACATTATTTAATAACATCCGTGTATAGCACGGGCCTTATAACTAGTTAGGTGAATAGGAAAGAAAGCTGGTGGTCTGTTTACTTCCCTCTCTGGCAAAACATGTTTCCAAACAATTGCTATAAAACTCCCCTCTCTGGCAAATTGTTAATATCCCAAACCTTGGGTTTGGCAGAGACGATGAAAAGGCAAGGGACTAGTTTGTTAGCAGTGAAGACAAAAAGGCGTTGGATAGGCCTCCCAGAAGAAATCCTTTTTGATATTTTTTTCCAGATTACCAATCAAAGATCTCTCTCCATTTCGATCTTTAAGTAAAGATTGGAACAAGTTTATTACTGATCCGTTCTTCGTTGATTTCCACCATTCTCGTAGAAATCAAGACCAAGATGGTTCACATTTCCTTATTCAGTGTTGCACCAGTGAACCTTCTAGTAAGCTTTACTTGGTACCTAGATTATGAAAATAATGACACTTCACTGAAAGCCTTCAACATCAACTTCAATGTACCTTCGACGAAACTCGAGTTAGCCAGTTCTTCTAATGGCTTGTTGTGCCTGTGTTCATTACCCGACAGTGAAATTTACTATATTTGTAATCCATTAACAAGAGAGGTCTTGATACATATCGCAAAAAGAAGCTCTTATGTTCTGCTGCTCCATCTCTATTCACCTTTGATAAGATCACCAACATGTACAAGGTTGTTTGTACTTGGCAATTCGCTAATGGGATTTATGGTGATAGCTTTCTCAAGACTGGAGTTGAGATATACACTCTTGGCTCTGGGAGGTGGAGAAGTGTCGAAGATGTTCCTTCTTGTTTTTTCTGCCCTCCGATAACATCACAAGTATTTGTAAATAGAGCTCTACACGGGCTTATTAGGTACTGCAGATCAGATTCAGAGTTTGATAATGGTATCGGTGCCAAAGATATTACCTCTGAAAATTTCAGAATTTTAGAAGAGCCTCCTCGGGACAATTCAACCCGAAGTCGAACTTTGGCAGTTCTTAAAGAGTCTCTTTGCTTGATTGACTATACAGTTGGTCAGCTTGAAGAAATATGTCTCTGGATTATGAAAGATTACGGCATAAAAAAGTCGTGGACTAAAGAATATATTGTTGAGACAGAATTGGTTAGACCATTGCGACTGCCTTGCAAAAGTTTAAGAACAGTGAAGCAAATATATGTCTTATTTCAAGGTGACGAAAATTTAGGTTATTATGATGTAGAAAATGAAGAATTTAAGCATGTTCGGATTGCTGGAATTCCATGGTATTTCAAGGATTTTGAAGCAGTTGTTCAGCTTGGCAGCCTCATTTCACCTAGAACAATTGATGGTAGAAGTGCAGAGAAATCTACTAAAACTCCAAAACGTTTCTGACCAAAATGAAAGATTAAGAAACCGACCATCAAGGTTTACTTAGGAATTGTTCGAAACATTTTGTTTTGTAAAGGTGCAGTTGTTCTTTTTACATTTACATATATGTTTCCCTATGGATCATAATTGATGTTGATGGTTCAAGAGTATGAACACGTAATTTCAGTTTACATACTTAGCAAAGACAATTGCCGACATTGTGATTAATGGATATATAGGAAGATAAACAATTTGCTTGTATCACGCCAAAGTAAAACCTCATGACAGACCAGTATACTATATATATGCAAATGCAAACGTCCATAACCAAATTTTATGAACCTGTCCGTTATGCACGTTTGCAATGTCATCGATCAGTAGGGTAAAACTAACCTGTCTCACGACGGTCTATAACATTGTCACTCGACTGTAGAAACACGACAAAAGACAGAGCAGGGATGTCTTGCAGTGTAGAAACTGCACCAACAAAAACCCTAATTCTGACATGATTAGTTCAAATTAAAGGCATATAGAGACTCTCTATTTCAATACAAGTACATGATCAACAGTGGACAGGGAGGGTTCAATACAGTTGTCTTTGTATCGGGCCATCGAGATTCAAGCCCGGACCATTTTCAAGCCCAACTTCAAAGCAGCATGAAGACTCGGATTCTGTAACAACGTGTTACAACTTACAAGTGTGTTAATAGGGTTCCCTACAACATGGAAAAGATTAAGGTTTCCTTCTCTATCTCTCCACCTCTCTTGCTACTCTGTGTGCAAGAAACCTTCTTCATCTTCTACATCATCATCGCAACATCAATCAGAGAATAATACTAGTTAATGAAGCTAGTATAGGAATTGTAGAGAGTGAATCTACATAGAGTGCTTGTGAGTAAGAGTATACCCAGAGGGCAATTGCAGGTGTTATAGTCGAGTGAAGATATAACCAAAGTTTGTGATTGTGAATGTATAACCTTTATTATGAATTATTTATTCTACAATTGTATCGGCGCCATAGATATTAAGTCTGAAAATTTCAGAGCTTTCGGGAAGCCTCCTGATAGCAGAATAAACCGAAAACGAACATTGGGAGTTTTTAAAGAGTCTCTTTGCTTGATTGATGATACAATTGAAGGTGAAGTAGTCCTCTGGATTATGAAAGATTATGGCATAACAAATTCGTGGACTAAAGAATATACTATTCGGTATGAATTGCTTGGACCATTGTGGAGAGGGCCTTTCGAAATTTTAAGAACAGTGAAGCAACAAAGTGTCTTATTTCACCGTGACGAAGATTTAGGTTACTATGATGTAGATAGAGAAGAATTCAAGCATGTTCGGATTGATGGAATCCCAGGGTATTTCGACGAATTTGAAGCAGTTGTTCACCTTGGCAGCCTCATTTCACCTAGAACAATTGATGGCAGAAGTGCAGAAAAATCTACTAAAACTCCACGACGTTGGAGACAAAAACCAATGATTAAGAAGCCATCAAGATCAAGGTTTCTGACTTAGTAACTTTCAATATCAATGTATGAAGTTTTTTTTTTTCATTTACAAGTTTCCCTGTAATTGGATGATTATTAATGCATATGGCCCAATAGCATTAAAACACGTAGTGGTCGAAAAATTATAGCATGAGATAATTTTATTAAAATAAACCCATGTTACATGATCATATAAATAAATGTAAGAAGCATGGAAGATCATATGGATCATGGGGAAAAATAAATAGTTTCGATCAGTAGCGGTGAATGTCGGTCACAGGAATTTCACCAATTGAAGAGAGGTTAGTTATATCACTAGAATTATTAAACTCATACACATTAAAGTCTATCTACATATAGCCATATAGGCTCCTAATGAGTTAAACAAGTCTGTACAGTTTGCAGTCTGATAACATATGGAAGCATTGTGGAATTTAGAAGAAAAGTTGAAGTTAACAAACCAAGAAGCAGTTCTTCTCTTTGTCTGCACTGCGCTTGCTGTAATTGGTCTTTGTTCTACTACAATGCTTAAGAAGAAGAAAAAGAACCGAGGAATGAAAGTTGTTGAGGAAGAGCAGAATATTGTTGATGCGAGATTAGAATTAGTGTCTACACATTGCGTCTGACACTCTGATTTGAGATGGAATGTGAGAAGCTAGATTAGCATTAGTGTTTTGTGTTTGGTGCAAGAGTTAGCCCCATTTGATCGATAAATGGGAGGCATTAATGCATTATATGATAGACTGAACAGTTCTCGGGATTGCCTTATGTTTATAGCATTATTTTGAACTGCTTGACCTGCCTCCGGTATGGTTTGCCTGTTGTTGCGCATGATGTCGTTATACTAGTTGCTACTGTCAATTTGATTGGGGCAGTTTTCCAATTAGTCTATGGCCCTGCTTGTTTGGGCTGCAAAAAAGGCAAATCTTTACCCATCTATAGTTAGAGTGGTCCCTCCCAAGTTTACTCTTTGATTTGAATGGACCCCCACCTATTTTAGCTTAAACCCTATTGGTCCCCCACTTAAACCTTGCATAAACATGAGATAATCATAAATGGTCCCCTACTAAGTTTATTAGAGAAAGGTGTAAAAATTTTGCACTTTTGAAATAGCACCAAACTTTTGCATAAATTTTGTTCATAAAACTAATTATCAAGAGTTTCAAGCATATTAAATTAGGTTAAATTTCATGCAAATTTTTGCGGGGTAACCAAGCAGGGCCTATGTATCTCTCTTTATAATTTATGGAGGAAAAAAAAAAAAGAGCAACGTAGGCTTTTATTTGTGGGTAATATCCCAAAAAAGCCCCATGTTTAGGTGCCTCTTCCTCAATAGACCCTCACATGGGGTCATTTTCTCAAACAAGCCCTTACCCTACTTTCCTTTATTTTGTTTGACTAAAATATCTTTCTACTAAAAACAAAAGAAAAAAAACAGAATAAGACAAATAAGAAAAGACAAAAACATATTTTTTAATATTAATTAATTTTTTTTGTTATATTATTTGTAACTTGTATATCTTTTGATTAAGAAAGTAAAAAACAATATGATGTATATGATTGGAAAGATCTCGACGAGATGTATTTAACAAGATCCCACATGGGTATGGAAAAAAAATGTGTTTTTTATTTTTTTGATAATTTTCTGTCTATATACTGTAAGGGTCTTATCCGCTAAAACATTGATTGTTGTTCTCTAAACAATATACACTTATCCTCTAAACAAGCTATTGTATCAAGGGGTATTTAGGTTTTAGTCACTATATGTATATACTAATTAGGGAAATAACACTTTTGTTTCATTAATTAGGTTTTGATCACTTGGTTTCACTCGAGTTACAAAAAAACCAGGTTTAACCGGATTATTTTTTAAAATGCCTAAATTACCCCTATGAAACTCATGTGTTTTGCATGTGATAAACTAAACACCAACAAATTCAAATCAAACACACGTGTTACAGTACAATCTGGTGAAACAAGAATGCAACGTGTCATTACATTGTCTGCTAAACACACGTCTCGTGTTTCTCACGTGAAATTCTAGTGAGGGCAATTTTGCCATTTTAGATTGTTTATCCAGTTCAGCTAGACCAAGTGATCAAAACCTAATTAATGAAACAAAAGTGATATTTCCCTAATTAGTAAATACATATAGTGACTAAAACCTAAATACCCCTTGTATCAACTTAACATGCAATTTTATTAAATTACATTATTTATTTTTGATAAAAAGTATGTCTCTTCTTCTCTCTATGAATCAAACAACATTATATTCACACCCAAAGGTAGGATATACATCGCCTGATCAGCATGTACAAAGACTGTACACTGTTAGGTAGAAAACCAAAACAACTCTCTACACCTAGCTAGCTTCTGAGCATAACAGACCACTCAAAGACAGAGAAGAGAAAAGAAAGAAATATGGAGGCACAAACATCTCCAAATATCCAATACAGCTGAGTTACCACTGTTCCTACAGAGCATATGCCCACCTAATCAACAGATCCCCAAAGCTAATGACACCCCTTAATGCTAAACTATCTTTATTAAATTA
The DNA here is from genome assembly GCA_023053565.1 of Aquilegia eximia. Classification (NCBI taxonomy): domain Eukaryota; kingdom Viridiplantae; phylum Streptophyta; class Magnoliopsida; order Ranunculales; family Ranunculaceae; genus Aquilegia; species Aquilegia eximia. The sequence goes on from JALIGU010000005.1 coordinate 23,402,815, forward strand.
CATTATATATTGAAAAGTTTTTAAAGGTGGATTAAAACTAGTTATCAAAGTATATTGGTCATGGTTTTATATGTATTACTTGGATTTTGTTGAAAAACAAAAATACATAAGTGTTTAAAAAAAGGAGAATTATTAGTTTCAATGATGGTTAGAGAGCACACGATTTTATGGCTCAATGGTTGCATCCATCTCACAAAATGGAGAGGTCGTTGGTTCAAAACACGCCAGTAACTGATTGTTTGATATAAGTTTCCTCACGTAATTTAAAGGGGTAAGCGGTTCCTCCAACCCCTTTTTTGCTAAAAAAAAAAATGATTAGAGATTTGAGCTATTATATTGTTCTGGTGTGAGGGATGAGAAGGAATAATGAAGTACAAATTTAACGAGCTTATTGGCATTACAACAGGTAAAATGGGGAATTTATGTTTAGACTGAGTTATGTTCTTTTTTTTTTTCTTATGGTTTAAGTTGTAACCTAAAAAAAGTATATAGACTGAGTTATGTTCTTTTGTGAAGGTAGTTGGTTTTCCAGGCTCAAAATACATAAGAATGTTTCCATGCACTGGAACAATGTTTCCAGATTGAATGAATGCATTCTTGGTGAAAAATGGATTCTGACTGCCATAGTGTTAAGACAATTGACAGTACAAATCGAGAGCCACACTGTCCACCTGTTACGACACCATACGTGAATTCCTCAAGTTGTATAAAAAATTCAATAAAATGCATTGAGAATGTCCCAGTTGGAGAAGAAACAAAACCTATTCACAAGGCTCAATGCATTTCAGATAATCATCTACCTAAACCCCTGTCCTAACAATCACCATTAAAATTTGATACCATGAGAAAGAATCATACCAAAGATGGTAGATACTTGAAAAATAATCGCCACCTGTAATCGTAGCAGGGATGGTAATTTAGCATTCTCCAACAAAATCCAATAGGAACAACGACATATCCACTACAATGTACACCATAAAAATCCAAGGAAGCCTCGATACCTCGTAAAGCGATAATAATAATACCAGTAGTAATTCTAGACTACGACATAGCCACTTTTTTTTTTTTTTATATTTATATATATATAAAGTTTAATTGCTAAATGTAGAGGTATGTGCAACCGTAAAAACATTTATAAATTTATTTACAAAGGGCATGATAGAGCTACGATGATTGTTGGAGGATTGGATGATGAGATGCAAGATATATTGGCCCAACCGAAGGAGCATGGAGATTGTTCGGTAATCGAATCCATGATGAATGTCCAAACGTAACAAGACTTGCCCTACATCTCAAATGTATGCACTTATGCATATTTGATCCTGATACACCTCTAGAAAAAATAGTGGAGAGAGCCAAAAATCAAAAAACAACTTCGACAGCAGTCTTTGATTACTGTGATGCTAATGTAGATGCAAAATGTTATACTTACCAGGAATTTCCAGAACATTTTGTGTGGAACAAAAACAATGAGAAAAAATAGACTCCAAGAACGACTACAACTTTTTCTATAGGCCGAATGTATTTTGCAAATCCAAATTGTGGTGAAATATTTTATCTCAGATTGTTGTTAACAGTTGTTCCAGGACCAATATCTTTTGAAAAACTTTATAAGGTTGATAATGTTAAGTACAAAACTTACAAAGAAACCTGCATAGCTCGTGGTTTGCTAGAGGACGACAATGAATGAGATCAATGTCTTGAAGAATCGGCTAAAATGAAAACTGGATATAAATTGTGCAAGTTATTTTGCTTCATACTTACAGATTATATCCTACACAGCCTGATGTTTTGTAGGAAAAACATGCTCTACAAATTTGTGACGATTTTACCGCACAAACTAAGGATGAGTTTCTTCCTCAGGTGTTGCTTCTTTACTATTAACTGGTGGAAGAACAACTTACTCCACACATTTAAGATACCATTGAATGTTTTAGATGATATTGTTTGCCATATTGGAAAAAAATCATTCAAGGCAAATTATTTGAAAGAGCAAAACTTATTGTGTGGGATGAAGTACCAATGCAACATCGATATTGTGTTGAAGTTGTTGATCGAAGCATACAAGATCTTTTCAGAAACAATAAACCATTTGGAGGAATAACAGTTGTTTTAGGTGGTGATTTCAAGCAAACACTACCAGTAATTCCAAAAGGAACAAGAGCGGAAATTGTTTGTGCGTCAATAAGAAAATCTCATCTTTGGGAAGAAATAGAAGTTCTTACATTGGTAAAAAAATATGAGGCTAAGTAGTGACGATGTAGAGAACATTAAATTTGCAGATTATTTAATTGAGGTAATATTTTAATCCAATTTTTTAAATTAATATGAATTGAATATTCTCAATTATATTAACTATTTTATATTTATTCAACCGTTGCAGGTTGGAACTGACCCTACAGAGGATATTGAATTGCCATCAGAGATGACACGTTGTAAGAATTTGGTTGAGTTGTTGTTCAAAGTTTATCCAAGGTTGAATGTAAAAGGAATAGCCACAACAGATTACTTAAGGGATCGAGCTATTCTTTCTGCTCGAAATGATGATGTCAGTGATCTTAACGGATTAGCCATTCACCATTTTCCTGGTGAAATACATGAGTATTTTGGAGCTGATCAAGCGATAGAAGACGATATAAGAATTGAAGAAAGAGGAAATCGAATAGCAAATGAGAATATGCAAGCACTAGATCTTCCGAGTCTTCCTCCGTTCAAGCTTCAATTAAAGAAATGATGCCCAATAATGTTGCTTCGAAACTTACATCCTAGAGATGGTTTATGTAATGGGACAAGGTTAATGGTTGAACAACTTGGTGTAAGAGTTATTGAGGCAAGGTTATTAACTGATAGCCATATTAATGATAGAGTATTTATACCAAGGATAACTCTTGAACCTACAGATTCTGAAACACCTTTCAAAATGTCACGTAGACAATTCCCATTACAGTTAGCTTTTGCAATGACAATCAATAAATCACAAGGACAATCGGTGAAAATTGTTGGTATAGACTTGCAAAATCCAGTTTCTGTTGGAATTTTTGGATGAAAAGAACTGTTTTGTTTAGGAACGTACGTACGTTGTTAGGACGTTCGTACGTTCCATTCGACAGATGTTGGTTTTGTGGCTGAACGTACGAACGTCAATTCGACGTACGTACGTCCTATCTTGGTTTTGTGTATATGGGCCTGTTTAAGCCCATTTCGTGTGTGTTTTGTATGGCTATGTTATAAAGCCAATTGAGAAGGTTGGAAAACCTAATCTTCATGTGAGAGAGAGTTTGAGAGAACTCTTGTGAGGAAGAACACTTTGGTTTCTTCGAGAGGGCTTGTATAATCGTCTCTATTTGGAAGATTGTTGTTTTGGTCGTGGACGTAGGCAATATTAGCCGAACCACGTAAATCTTGTGTTTTGTGTTTGTTTTGTTTTGCTTTGTTTGTTTCATACACTATTTCAATCTTGGATATTGGTGCATAAGCTTCCGCTGCGCACAACAAGTGGCATCAGAGCTGCAGGCTAGATCTTGAGAGCCTTGAAGGTGTTTGAAGAAATTCTGCAGGTTTCTTATTTGTGGTTTAAGGCAAAAGTTCTACCTTTGTTGTCAAGAAGGTGTTTGTTGAAATTCCCGTGTGAATTTCAGATTTGTTTACCTTCGTTTGGTGATTGTTTGGTGTATGAAATTGATTGGTATCATGTCGGATCATATTTCGGATTCGAGTGAATTTGGAAAGGAGGTTGATAGTTTGTTTGATCAAACCTTGTTGTTAGATGTTGACATTCATAAATTTGATGGTAACCTCGACTTTGCTATGTGGAAGACGGAGGTACAAGATTGGTTAGCCATTAATGGCTATGTGGATGTTCTTGATGATACATCGAGAAATATGAATGATGATGAATGGTTAACTCTAAATTTAAAGGCTTGTGAATTTGTCCGGTATTGTTTGGTAGAAGATTTGTGGTACATTGTCAAATTGGAAACCAATTTAATGGTTATGTTGTCCAAGTTGGAAGACAAGTACGTTTTGAAAAATACAGAGGACCGGCTCTATGTGGTTGATAATAGTATTGGTAGATTGGTTGGTTCTCAATGTAAATTGAGAAGTCGAAGAACTCTTGCAAAGAATGAATGTGCCTATTGTCATTGTTGGGGACATTGGAAAGTTAATTGTCCAAAGTTGCAGAAGAAGATTGTTCGTGTACATCGAAGAGATGAGGATTCATGTGTTGGTGTTTCGTTGTTGGCTTCATCTTCAGTTAGTCATTCTACTAATGAGTGGATTTTGGATTCGGGTTGTTCCTATCATATGTGTCCCAATAGGGAGTTGTTTGATAGCTTTCAGGAGCTAGATGCTTGTGTTTTGCTTGGTAATGATCATACTTGCAAAACTTTTGGGATAGGTACAGTTCGATTGAAGTTGGAAGATGGATGCACTCGAAAGTTGGAAAATGTTTGGTATGTACCAGAGTTGACTATGAATCAAATCTCATTGGGTGTTTTAGAGTCCGATGGTATGAAAATTACATGTATTGGTGGAGCTCTAAAAGTTGTTGTAGGTGCACGAGTTGTTATGAAAGGCATTAGAAAGGGTAAGTTGTACTACTTGAAAGGAAGTGCAATTACATGTGGTTTGCATAGTTCAGTTGTTGATTTGTCTGTCGATTCTACCAAGGAATTGCATAGTAATATGGGGCATGCCGTTGATGGTACTATGCAAGTGAAGACAGATTTGTTTGCGGGTGGCAAGGCATGCATAGTTGGTAGGCATTTTGTTGAAGCGTCATTTGTTCGGGTGGAGATTGATGTCGCTCCACATTTGGTTGGTTTGTTAGGTGACACGGCAAAGAAGAAAGTTGAAGCCACCATTGTTAGTAGCAAAGGTTATCGCCCAAGAACCTTATGAAGCCGTGAAACCTTTTGTTTGGGGGTTTTGTGTACGTACTTCCTATTGTTGGTAATCTCTCATGTGATGTTTGTTTGGCGCTTAGTAAGAAAGACGTATTTGGTAAATCTATGCATAGTGATTTGAATTTGTACCCCACTTGGTTGAACTTCATAGGAAAAACTCTTGAGAGGTTAGTTTTTCGGGGCATTGGATCATCTTCGATGGAGAACTTTGTTGAGGTGGAGATGGTATTTGGTAGTTTGGACCCCATTATGTTGAAGTTGTTTATTGGCCCTCTACGGGCATTGGTGGGCATTTGTTTTTGATTTGGCCCCGACATTGGTGGGCATTTGGTTTTGATTTGGCCCCGGCATTGGTGGGCATTTGGTTGTGATTTGGCCCCTTGTGGGAATTTGACCCTTCGGGGTATGGTGGGCATCGTATAGATGTCATTGGAGTGAACTACGGTGGTTTGATCCCTTAGAAGAAGGGTACGTAGGCAACCATGAGGTGGTGCAACCGCTTTGGTCCTTCGGGACATGTGTGGGAGTTTGTAACTTGGTATCGGCTTAGATTTATTGAATCTTCGCCGAGGTGGAGAATTGTTGGAATTTTTGGATGAAAAGAACTGTTTTGTTTAGGAACGTACGTACGCTGTTAGGACGTTCGTACGTTCCATTCGACAGATGTTGGTTTTGTGGCTGAACGTACGAACGTCAATTCGACGTACGTACGTCCTATCTTGGTTTTGTGTATATGGGCCTGTTTAAGCCCATTTCGTGTGTGTTTTGTATGGCTATGTTATAAAGCCAATTGAGAAGGTTGGAAAACCTAATCTTCATGTGAGAGAGAGATTGTGAGAAGCCATTGGTGAGTTTGAGAGAACTCTTGTGAGGAAGAACACTTTGGTTTCTTCGAGAGGGCTTGTATAATCGTCTCTATTTGGAAGATTGTTGTTTTGGTCGTGGACGTAGGCAATATTAGCCGAACCACGTAAATCTTGTGTTTTGTGTTTGTTTTGTTTTGCTTTGTTTGTTTCATACACTATTTCAATCTTGGATATTGGTGCATAAGCTTCCGCTGCGCACAACAGTTTCCAGTCATGGACAATTGTACGTTGCTTTATCACGGTGCACTTCGTTAAGAAGAATTACAGTATTACTTCCAAGCGAAGAAGATAAAACTACAACCAATGTAGTTTATTTAGAAGTTCTACTATAAAACTTACAGGCATAAACATTTCTTTCTCCCTCTTGTATGTGTTATTCAAATTGTTAAGTTATAATATGATTAAATGACTAGGAAAATCAAATTTTCAATCACCGTCATTACACACAATAATATATTAGTGCTGCCGTTACTATCCTTTATAATTTACTATTCTATTAATACACTTACTAAACATTCAATGTGCACTACTGTTGTTACTATCCATACTAATATAAATGATTAAACCACTTGTCAAGATCTCAATATGAAAGCCACTTAGCCGGAAATAATTAGTATGTATTTTTCAATGAATAACTTTAATTGTATGAGATTTGAGAAGTATTACTGATATTATAATATTTACATACAACTCATGACTTGGAATCATACTCTTGAAAATATGTTATTTTTTTTCTTTTAATTGTAAAATAGTAATAGTTTTTGGTTCTTCAAGTTTGTAAATATTTCGATTAACTGTTTTGTAGATCAATTTGCAATTACAGATCGAGTTTTTATCTTCATACACAGCAGGAGGCAACAATGATTTATCTTGGGAGTATTTTTGAAGATTCCAATTTCTGTGTTATCCAAGGTAAATGTGTTGGTAAATGAATGTGCAAGACATGTCCATGGTAAGGCAATCAATCAGTTGGTTTAGGTTTAGATGTTATGTTCTTTAGTTTATCTGTTCTAGGCAGTATAGAATATGTTGGTGATGGCGGTGGTCCACTTAAGTCTATATAAAAATATACAATGGTGACTTCTTTGTGAAGAAAACAATTATAGTTTATTTGGTTTATATCATTTTATCTACCGCGATATGAAGATTTTTATTATTATTTGTTAAATATTTTAATTGTTATGGTTATACAATGATCTGTATTTCAAATCACAAATCATGAATATTATTCTACCTATTATGTCTTCGTGTATGCTTTTGTGTCCACTGTTTTGTTTTTACAGATCTTTTTGAAGGAGAAAAAAAATCTATACATCTTATGCAAATCTACTATCAACTTTTTTGGCCATACTTAGCGGCTGCATGACATCTCTTTCTGCAATGATTCAGCTTGAACTACCTCATGCCAATATTTTCTCCAAGATGGACCTTGTTTCAAATAAAAAGGATATCAACGAGTGAGTGCACTTGTGCTATATCTTACCAGGGTTTGGAATATCTGAAAATATTGTGGTAAAATATGTATTAGGCATATATGTTGTTCTGCTGGAACCAGTTTATCAGGCAATGTGGATATTTCTAACCTTGTGTGCACTACTGCTTTCTGTGTTTGTGCACATTTGTTTTCTTACCCATATTTCTCATTGTTGTAGCTACCTAAATCTTGTGTCAAGCATCCTACTTGACAGAGTTGAATCAACGGATGGCACCTCAGTATGAAAAGTTAAATAAAGCTCTAATGGTTAACTGGTGAGTGCTATCATTCCCCACCTAACGTACATCTCTACTACAAAAAATTAATAATAATGAAGCATGGAACAAGTTTAGGGAATAATTAGCAGCAGGACTGGTTAAAAATACGAGTTCTTTTTTTACTCAATGGACGTATTAGGTGGTCATCTCTTGAAAGGTAATGTCTCTTGAGCTTGCTATCTGCATACCACATCTATATAGCTATTTTTTCCTTTGATTTTTCGTAAATGAAACCTTTGTTGGTTTCTGAACTATAATGTTTTGCCATAATATTTAGATATTATGAACATAGTAATCCTCTCCTTCTTGATCTTACATAACCTTTGAAATTGTTTTTTATTAGCTAGACGACTTTAACATAGTGAGCTTTTGGGTTTACCACTTGGAAAAGGACATTTCTTGACAGTTTCTAAATTCTTGATGCTTTTATTAAAAATCGTCAACCGATGGAATTTTATGACAGTTTAAGGAAATAATATCATAGGGTTTCATTGTAAAAAAACTAATGTTGTGGGCATTTTGAAAGCCGTCATTATGCTGTAAAAACTTGACGACAGTTTTTGTAATCACTGTAAATGGGGTTTCGTTTCGAGAAAATAAGATGTCCGGTTATATAAAACTGTCATTTGTGCAAAGTTTTGGAAAAATAAAATTTCCAGAACCGTCAACACCAAAACTTAACATATTAATCCCCCTCTCTTATGTTGTTTCTGTATGTTTTTTAATTTGCTATTATTTTCTACATCTCTATGAACTTTGACATGATTTAGATTGACCAAATAAATCTCAAATTTCTACTTATAATGTGTAGAAATTAAATTCCACCTGAGAATATGCATAGGATATGCTGGAATAGATTTAAGCACTGAGTTAATGAGGACTACTCGACCAGATCGAGAGATAAATTTACTATCCCATGAGTTAATTCTATTTTGCATAGGATTTTTTTTTTTTATTTTTTATTTTTGAATTTTAAAAAGTCTTGCTCTACCTTTTTTGATTCCTCTGCCTCTTAATAACATCATCATCCACACACATACTATAAATATTTGCCTTTCAAGTGATGACCAATCCTACTCATTCCTTTATTATCTTTGTAAGAGATATGCAAAACTAACCTAGATTGAGTAGCTAAAATTGGTAATAATTGCAGTAATCTAAAATCTAGGCATTTTACTGAAGAAATTTTGCTTGGGAACCTAGCTATACTAGGCTTGTTCCTACTGTCCTTTTACCTTATTTTGATAGGCAACTCTATACTTTGCTGAATGCGCCCTCGTAGCCTTGCTTTGATGTGAGTACTATGACAAACGTTGAGGCTGTGTGGTGCAGTACGTGGTGCTATATATAGTTTAGCTAACTGTTGTGCAGAATCTGCGGTAAACTTTGGACCCATGTATGGTTCTAATCCTTTGTGGCATCCCTTGTACTCATAAAGAAGGTGAGGAGCTCAAATATGCATCTCAGTTTCAGAAGTTCACAAACAGCAAGCTGAAGTCAGTTACATGAAACTTTAGACCAGATACTATGCTAGGGGAAGGAGGGTTTAGTTGTGTTTTCAAGGGATGGATTGAGGAGAAGGGAACGGCTGCACCACTGGGCTTAAAGTTGCAGTAAAAACTCTCAGCCATGATGAACTTCAAGGTCACAAGGAGTGGATGCTATGAATTTTGATTTTCATTCACTATTTTTAGATGCTTTGATTGATTAATATTTTTCTTTGTATTTTTGCTCAGAGCATGCACATTTAGTTGTTAGTACCTTACCGTTATGGCAAGTTGAAGTAAAATTTCTTGGCGACCTCCATTTTAAGTTTGTCAAACTGATTGGGTATTGCATTGAAGGTGCTTAAAGAATGTTAGTGTATGAGGTTGTGCCTCGAGGAATCCTGGAGTAGAACCATATTTTCAGGAGTATGTTAGTTATTTTAAATCATCCAACAGCCTCTTAGATGCAGTATGTGACTAGAAATCGATTATAAGTTAAAATGAAATAATTTGAACAAATTAGATAATATTAATTCTCTTTTGATAATCCATTTTTTCTTTCAGGAATACAATGCAAACCTCTCTAACTTCGGACTTGCTAAAAATGGTCAAAAGGGAGATACGAGTCATGTATCGACCAGAGTTATGGTTATGCAGCTGCAGAGTATGCTATGACAGGTACATTGGAATAAAGAATTTGTAAACTTCGTATGTATGAGATGACTTTCCATGTCCAATTTATGTGAGAGATCATCCTTATATCTTGCTTACTTTTGGTGGTCCTTGATAAAAACCGCATTGTGTATACGAATTTATTGAGGATTGTACAGGTGTATCATGGACAGAATGAAATATATAAATAGTTTAGTTCGCCACCAAAAAGAAAAGAAAAATACCACATTTTTTTTACTTGTGTTTTCTTGGTCTCACTTCTTTACTGCATCAATGTGTTATATTCAATTGACAGTCTCACCTTTGGTCGATTTTAATTGTCCATTAAACCATCGATTTTGTCTATATTGCAGGTAAGCTAGGGTCAGGGAGCTTTTTCGAATGTTGCTTAGGCTAATGCTCTAAGGCAGTTCACATCTCAGGTTGAGACAATGAGTTCTTTTTGGAATGTCCTTGCATGTCTGTGATGGTTCATATAAAGTTCCATAATTAAATGACCATTGCATATATATATTTTCTATTGTCTTTTCTGTTTAAGGACTGTATTGAAATCTGATTTTTGTTTTTTCTCATATGAAAGAAAGTTGTATACTTATAAGATCTATTGTGTGAGTAACAGATAATTGCAACAGATACCCACCTATACTCTCATATCAGAATTGTTGTAACTAGGGTTGTCCATTACATTAGAATCACTATTAGAAAATTGATCAATGTTCACACTGTACACTTGAAGTACTCTTACACTTGATTTTGTTGAATTTAATTTCAGGGCCATCAAATTTATCAGGAGATTTGGAAATGTGGCGGATCTGCTTCCATTCCTTTTTGGCAGTGATCTTAATAGTTAATGTTCATGGATCTATAAGTTCAAAATGGCCAGAGCGCTCATAAATTGAGAGGTTGATGGTTCGAATCCATCTAGATCCAAATAAAATTTTAAAATTAAAATAAAATGACAGTTTTTAATGTAAAATAAAAACGCCAAGAAACAAATTTATGGGACACTTTTTAACATATCAGATGACAGTCTTAGCATAATTGATGACGGTATTAGTACATTAGTTGATGGTGTTAAGATATTAGATGATGGTTTTTATTATTTAAGATGACGGTTTTAAGATATTAAATCACGGTTTTTATTATTTTAGATGATGGTTTTTATTATTTAAGATGATGGTTTTAAGATAATTAATGACTGTTTTATGATATGAGATGACGGTTTTAATTGCTAAAATGATGTTAAATTTGTAAAAAAAACTAATATATCATGACGGTTTTTTGAACTTTTCTTGACAGTGGATAAGAAGACGGTTTTTTAAAATCACAAAAACCGTCATCTTTAGCATTTTATGACAGCTTTTAACCATCAATATATGGCTTTTTTTCTAGTAGTAAAGATCAGCCTTGTAGTATTGCAATAATCATAGCTCAAATACTATATTAAAGTAGTGGTCACTTAAGTTTGGAAATGCTCTGATGATATCCTCTCCTGCTCTGAATACTGGTAAACGAGTGTAAGTTGGAGACTGGAATCATCTGATTCTCACCTGATCCATCTTGGCTGCATGAAGCGTATATCAGAAGGGTGTTTGAAATTCAGAATATTATTTTTTGCCAATGTTTCCTTACACTGTAAATTAATCATCTTGTTGTTGTTGCCTTTGTTTACAACATCCAGTGTGTTCTGTCACAAATTGACTTCTGCATTAAGTATGGAGAAAATGCAGATGTAAAGGTCAAGGATTTTGATGTTGATGGAGAAGATGACGACTAGCGTTGTGTTGTGTTAATTGTGTCGTGCTGGTAGCACAACTCCCTTTTCTTGTCTGAAATAGTTTACGATTTAGTGGTCAATGAAGGTGCATTGCCCCAACTTATACAAGTGTGTGTGTTAATTTTATTTGTTATTAGAAGTTGAACACTATATAATCCAAAACAAATGTTGGACTCAAATGAAGTTTTGCATATATCCCCATGCTTAAAAACAGATTTGTGGAGTGATCTGTATATAGCTGTGATGTGGTTGAGGACTGTAAAAACAGGAACAACCTTGAAGAAGTAACTGTTACTGCTTGTGCACACTAAAAAATAAAACTGTACGAAAACAAATTATTTTTTTTTGAAGTTTATATCTTCGACTGTTTTTTTATACAAGGAATAATATAAATGTAACCGATTCTTGTAATTATAACAACATTGAAGGTGAAATGAAAGAAGACAATTTCACACCAAAGGCAAATTATTGGAATCCTGCATTATCAAACTTAGAAATGAAAAGTATACAACAAATTGCTACTATATTTTATGTTTATAAAAACTTAGAAATAAATAAATTTCTTTTTAAAATAATTTATTTTTTATTTCAATTATTTGCGGCTATGATTTAATAGCAGCAAAGCTATATGGTAAATTGGCCAAACAAATTGAAGAAGCTATCAAATTAACAAAAGATGGAGTACAAAGTATACTGATCATTACTTCGACCATGGCAAAATTTCACGAACTAAAATTTGGTAAGTATAATCCATTCTAAAATAAAAATAATTTTATTTTAAATATTATTGATGATATTTTATAAATTTTATTATTATTTAATAATTTGTTATTTCTTACTACAGGATACTACGTATAGTCATCGTATGCTATAAGAATTTATACAAATAAAAAGATCCCAGAAGTTGAAGAGTTCACGACAAAAATGAAAGAAATGGATGATTTGAAGATGAAATAAGTACAAAATACTGTATATGGAATGACACTTACTACAAATAATATTTATAAATTTTATTGTTATTTAATAATTTGTTATTTCTTACTACAGGATACTACGTACAGTCATCGTATTCTACAAGAATTTATACAAATAAAAAGATCCCTGAAGTTGAAGAGTTCGCGGTAAAAATAAAAGAAATGGATGATTTAAAGATGAAATAATTACAAAATATTGTATATGCAATGACATATACTACAAATATATTTAACTATAATTTCATCCATGAATTTATTATTATTAGTAAAAGTAGTTACCTGCACGGATATAACTAGTATATATATATTGAATCCAGACAAAATCGTCCACCGTCAGGTTAATCCCATGTTGTACAATATTTTTTTTTTTTTTTTTGGGTGTTATCAGAAGAAAGGTTGCTGTGCTAAATTCCATAGAACATTGTGCTTAAATGCCAGAATAATTGTGGTTCAGCTAATAATGATACTGAAAATATGATGAGTTTAAGCTTGTCGAATTCATGTGGGTTTTCCCTATTAACATGTCACCATAACAATTGTGTTTGGGTAAGAAAACGCGTAGTATTTAGAAAAATAATTCAAACAGCTATATATTAAACTGAAGCTTTCAAATTCAGGTTTCACATGACTTGGGACCCAACAATTGGTCAGCAACTGGTTCTCTTGCAATTATTCGACACCTTTTTGTTGGCCTTGCACTTGGTTGCAAGCTTCATTTTATTTTTGGTCGAATTATTTCTCCCCGTTTTGGACAAGTGATGTGAGCCTCAAGGAACTAGAGAAGAACTGTTACAGTGTAGCCAATGAACCTTGCGGACTGCGGTTTGTATTTGAGCTCCAGAATGCTAATGTTGTCCGATTGAGGAAGCAATGATGATCATGAAGATTAAAGCATCTGATTAACTTAAATAAGTACGTTTTCCGTGGGACTCCTTAAGTACTGTTTTAGATATTCTTATGAGTTATAATTTCAAATGGAGTGATTGCTGAGCAAAATTGTGATTAAACGCCAGAATAATTGTGGTAGAGCTAATAATGTAATTCGGAAAAATACCATCAAACCAGCAATAATGTTTTCCAAAAGTCGATCTTCATCACAGTACTGTCAAATTTATATGGTCCTATTGATAATGCACATGTCAAGAAATTTTCAGGAAAGAATGTAGACCAATTGGTGGTTGTAATTTAATGTCACATTGTGTCGCATTGAAGGATATCGATCGCATCGAAGAACCACTATGCCTAGTTGAGAAATTTCCAGGAAAAAACACAACGTACACTATGTCTTCATCACAATACTGTCAAATTTATGTGGTCCTATTAATAATTAACATGTCCATATCCCTTATATTTGGAACTTTGGATAAGAAAATGCGATAGTCGATAAATTTTCAGGAACGAACACCACACATTGAAAGATAACATTTTCAAGAACGGTGTCGTAGACCGATGTGTGTCGGCAGTGAAGAACCACTGTGGAGTAGTTCAGAAATTTCTAAGAAAGAACACCACTTTTACATTGAACTTAACTATATATGTACATAGCTAGAATTTTAAACTGAGCTTTCAAAATTATTAGACCTTCACATGATATGTCTGGGGACCCAACCAAGTCTTCAAGGGATCAGCAAACCTGTGGTGGACAGAACTTCTTTCATAAGATTTTATATATGTGCTTGTTGAGCAAGAGCATCTAAAGCTTTCCATCTTTAAAAGTTTGGCAAAAACTTCATTCTATACAAACTCTATAGATTACTGAAAAATGGCGGAAGCATTTGTTTCATCTGCTGCTTCGGCAATTGTTGCATCTGTTGTAAAAGGCCTTGGTAAGTTGGTCATCGATCAGACCATTGACTTTGGCATTTCTTTCAGAAAGGTGCATGAGCAATTTAAGAGTTTGAAAGAAGAATTCGAAAGCATCCAAGGGTTCTTACATACTGCAGACTCAAATCACAATCAAGATCCAGGTATCCGCATTTGGGTGAGTGATGTTAGAGAAATTGCTTATGATGTAGATGATGTCATTGATGCCTTTCTTCGCAAAGTTCCATACAAGGAAGATGGGGAAAGCTCCTTCATGCGATATGCTCACAAGCCCAAAAAGATTTTGAATTCTTACAAAATAGGGAAGGAGATGGAGACAATCTTTTCAAAGCTCAAGGACATATCGAAAAGGCAAAAAAGATATGCTGGTATCACAATCCAACAAACAATGCCTTCCACTTCTTCAAATACAAATAACATGTTGCTGAGACGAGTATACTCTCACACCCAGGATGACGCTACCGTTGGCTTGGAGGATCATACAAAAACTTTGGTGTCTGAGTTGCTGAAAGAGGAGGATCGACTTTGTGTAGTCTCTATTTATGGAATGGGTGGTTTAGGAAAAACTACCATTGCGAAAGAAGTTTACAATCATCCCAATATCAAAAATCATTTTCATTGCTATGCTTGGACATCAATATCTCAACAAATGAGCACCAGAGAGGTTTTAAAAGAGATCATAAGGGAAGTTAACACTCAAGCCAGCACAGACATTTGGGATATGAATGAAGTTGAATTGGTTCGAAATCTCTTTCGATTCTTGGGCGGAAAGCGGTATTTAGTAGTTCTTGATGATATTTGGAAGACCACAGACTGGGATATTTTAAAACCAGCCTTTCCCAATAATCAAGGAAGTAAAATCATGCTCACCACCCGCAAGTTGGAAGTTGCACGTCATGCAGATCCATGGAGTTGTCACATGGAACCCCCATTTTTGACAGATGAAGAATCTTGGGAATTGCTTTGTAGGAAAGCGTTACCTCCTCCGTATGTAATGAGCTCGACTTTGCCTTTATCAAGTGATCTCGAGGAATGTGGAAGAATGATGGTGAAAAAATGTGGTGGTCTTCCTTTGGCAATCATCGTCCTTGGAGGGATATTACAAGTAAAGAGATCATTGGGTGAGTGGGAAAACGTGTCTAAAAAAATTGGAACAAGTGCTGATAAAGATGATCGAGTTCTTTCCATTCTTTCTTTGAGCTACGAAGAATTGCCTTATCACTTGAAACCTTTGTTTTTATATTTGGGGCTTTTCCCAGAAGACTACAATATTCCAGTGAAGAAGTTGGTACGTATGTGCATGGCTGAAAGGTTGATAACAGAGCAAGAAGGAGAAACGATAGAAGAAGTGGGAAGACAATGCTTGGATGAATTAATTCATAGATGCATGGTTCAAATTGGTGAGAAACGCTTGGGAGAAGAAAGAGCTAAAACATGTCGGCTTCATGATAAGATGCGAGACCTTTGTATTAAAATCGGAAAGAAGGAAAATTTCTTTAAGGTGATTAGTCATCAAAATAACGACCCCCCTTCTTCTTCTTCTTCTTCTTCTTCTTCTTCTTCTTCTTCTTCTTCTTCTTCTTCTTCTTCTTCTTCTTCTTCTTCTTCTTCTTCTTCTTCTTCTTCTTCAGTTTTCTTAAAATTGCGGAGATGTGCAATCCATGTTGAAGAAAAAGGTAAGCAGTACATTTTCCCAAAACATCTTACTCCATGTTTACGTACTGCTATTTTTATTCCAAAAGACTTGTCCACTGAATATTGTCCAAACATTGTGTATAAAGATTTCAAATCACTGAAGGTCTTAGAGTTTCAAGGGGAATTAAAACCTGAAAAAGAGCTTTGTGGTGTAGTAAAGAAGTTGAGTAATTTGAGATATCTATCTGTAACAGGAAATGGATATGAGCTTATCCAACTTACTTTTGAGTTTGGAAACTTTATTGGAAATTTTGTTTGCTTAGAAACCTTAGATCTTAGATATTCTCACATTGATGAGAGTATGTGTAAAGTGATATCTAACGTCATGCCCCAATTAAGACACTTCTACGGTTCGGGAATTCATCTATCAGAAATAAACAAAATGAGGAGACTCCAAACTTTATATTATGCACGTGCCGGGCTATGGATTTTGGATCTTGTGAAATTAACAAATCTCGAGAAATTGGGTATAGAGGAATTAGATGAGAAAACAATACGATTGTTTACAAAAGTAATTGTTGGTGGTGGTGGATTGGATAAGCTTCGGTCGTTGTATCTTTGTACAGAAATTGAATTTCCTTCGGTGGATTTGTTGGAATATTTATCAGAAAAGATTCATTTAATGAAATTGAGATTGTTTGGTAAGTTTAAAAATGGGAAACTCCCTTCCTTGTTTCCATCAAACCTCATCAAATTATACCTTAGATTCACTCATCTTTCTGAAGATCCGATGCCGACTCTGGAGAAGCTACAACACTTGTTGTTTCTTGAGTTACTCGGTTCATACTTAGGTAAAGAAATGGTATGCTCTGCCAAAGGTTTTCCCAAACTTCAAAATTTACAAATTGGGTATTTCAATCAATTGGAGGAGTGGACAATAGAGGAAGGAGCCATGCCATGTCTTACTAAATGTTTGATCAATGATTGCAAAGAGTTGAAGATGGTTCCTCAAGGATTTAAATTTCTCACTATGCTCCAAGAGTTGGTGATCGATTATATGCCAAAATCATTTGAACAAAGTGTTAAAGAAGGAGGTGAAGATTGGCCAACTGTCCAACACATTCCTTCCATCATCATTTCCAGTTGAAGTAAGTTTGCTTCCTTTTATTTAGTTATATGATTTCTTCCTTATTCTTCATTTATATATGACATTATCTGACACATTCCTGATTCCTTCATCATCATGGACGAAAGGTATCATATTTGTTTCTATTTATTTGTATGAATTCTTAATTTATTCCAAAAGACAAACTTTTAATTGCTTTTATTTATTTCTGCAGCAACCATTTAGCCTCGATCTGCGGTGACAAAACAGGGATTAGAGGAATACAACCTCCATCAAGACTTTTTTCCCATTATGTTCTTGTGCATTGTGGCTTGTAAGACTTTCTTATTGGATTGCGCTTGTTTATCTGCACTACTGTTACTTCTATGTTTATTGTATGAATTGGGTGGGGATGAATCTTGTATTGATATGACTAAATTTGTAACCGATCAATTTCATCGTCACTTTGTTAAACTATCTCCAATGGTGACTAAAAATTTATCAACTGCTTTTATATGATTTCTCCCTTCCAAAGTGTGGGACTTTTTGGAATTCTCAGCTTTATAAATTCCTTCCAAGTACTTCGTATCCATGATCCATCTTAGATAGAATTTGCCTAGCGGGTCTTAATCCATTATATCATTGAGCAGTATGTCCAGTTGTGGTGTGAAGCTTCTGTTAGATAAGCAAGGTAATCTGCGATCGTGTTGGTCTCTCGGTATCCATGTTGGGTGTCTGTCCTTTGAAGCTTGCCCCATATATTAATCACCTCGCCCAATTAGTATGTTGTTGCAGTCAGAAGTCAGGACTGCTGTCGTTGTTTGCTATGTCGATTACAGAACTGGGCTTACTGTAGTGATTGTCGTTGTTTAGCAATGGTAAAAATTCGTACCCGGCTAGCATCCTGTCTTGTAATTCAACGCAAATTACAAAATATCATCAAAATATCCAATGTGAAATATTTGATTTGGTCGTCTAAAAATCTAGTACTATCTTGGATATCGACAAAACTGCCTCAGTTAGGATTGTATTAGCACTTTTTGAAGGCAGCTTCAAATCATAGTTGCATATAACACAGTTAGATAAAGAATCGACTTCCATGGAAATAGCGTAACTTTATAATTGGGAGCGTAACTTTAGTTGGTTGCGCAACTTTAGTTGGTTGCGCAACTACTGTATATCACTATATATATGATGAAGTTCAGATGAACAAGTGCCTATAGCTAGGATTATGATGCATGCTTACAATGTCGTAACATTCAATTTTTTCTAGTGAAGGCACCCCTTGCATAAGGATTGTGCTACTGAAATAAGAATCGAACCAAAACATGCTCCGTCTGCAATACGGCATAATGTCCCTTCCAATAAACAGCTTGGTTTGCTAATGTAACATTAGGCCTGGATCCATATTTCCAGAATCCGACTTTCAAATAGCAAACTGATACACAATACGCTGATATTATCAATTTAACACCAAGTAATTGTCTATTGACCCAGCTAGATGATCGGTTGAAGCAAACTGTTGCATCTTTGCGAACTCCCCAACAGTTGTTAATTGATACATGGTTTATGGATGCCACCGCTAAGTATAAAACTGCGTAGAAGCATTCTTAATCCAGTATAAGCTTTGTATATGAAGTTCTTGATCATTAAGATTTTTAAATAGCGGTGGTGTTCATATATTAAAATGGCGGAAAGACCCTCACATATGGCTGCAGCCATACAACTATTTATGCGAGTTTGCATGAATACATACTTAGGTAGGTAGTTTCCCATGAAACATGTTTTTTGGTCATTAGGTGAATAGGAAAGAAAGCTGGTGGTCTGTTTACTTCCCTCTCTCTGGCAAAACATGTTTCCAAACAATTGCTATAAAACTCCCCTCTCTGGCAAATTGTTAATATCCCAAACCTTGGGTTTGGCAGAGACAATGAAAAGGCAAGGGACTAGTTTGTTAGCAGTGAAGACAAAAAGGCGTTGGATAGGCCTCCCAGAAGAAATCTTGTTTGATATTTTTTCCAGATTACCAATCAAAGATCTCTCTCCATTTCGATCTTTAAGTAAAGATTGGAACAAGTTTATTACTGATCCGTTCTTCGTTGATTTGCACCATTCTCGTAGAAATCAAGACCAAGATGGTTCACATTTCCTTATTCAGTGTTGCACCAGTGAACTTTCTAGTAAGCTTTACTTGGTACCTAGATTATGAAAATAATGAAACTTCATTGAAAGCCTTCAACATCAACTTCAATGTACCTTCGGCGAAACTCGAGTTAGTCAGTTCTTCTAATGGCTTGTTGTGCCTGTGTTCATTACCCGACAGTGAAATTTACTATATTTGTAATCCATTAACAAGAGAGGTCTTGATACATATCGCAAAAAGAAGCTCTTATGTTCTGCTGCTCCATCTGGATTCACCTTTGATAAGATCACCAACACGTACAAGGTTGTTTGTACTTGGCAATTCGCTAATGGGATTTATGGTGATAGCTTTCTCAAGACTGGAGTTGAGATATACACTCTTGGCTCTGGGAGGTGGAGAAGTGTCGAAGATGTTCCTTCTTGTTTTTTCTGCCCTCCGATAACATCACAAGTGTTTGTAAATAGAGCTCTACACGAGCTTATTAGGTACTGCAGATCAGAATCAGAGTTTGATAATGGTATCGGTGCCAAAGATATTACCTCTGAAAATTTCAGAATTTTAGAAGAGCCTCCTCGGGACAATTCAACCCAAAGTCGAACTTTGGCAGTTCTTAAAGAGTCTCTTTGCTTGATTGACTATACAGTTGGTCAGCTTGAAGAAATATGTCTCTGGATTATGAAAGATTACGGCATAAAAAAGTCATGGACTAAAGAATATATTGTTGAGACAGAATTGGTTAGACCATTGCGACTGCCTTGCAAAATATTAAGAACAGTGAAGCAAATATATGTCTTATTTCAAGGTGACGAAAATTTAGGTTATTATGATGTAGAAAATGAAGAATTTAAGCATGTTCGGATTGCTGGAATTCCATGGAATTTCAAGGATTTTGAAGCAGTTGTTCACCTTGGCAGCCTCATTTCACCTAGAACAATTGATGGTAGAAGTGCAGAGAAATCTACTAAAACTCCAAAACGTTTCTGACCAAAATGAAAGATTAAGAAACCGACCATCAAGGTTTACTTAGGAATTGTTCGAAACATTTTGTTTTGTAAAGGTGCAGTTGTTCTTTTTACATTTACATATATGTTTCCCTATGGATCATAATTGATGTTGATGGTTCAAGAGTATGAACACGTAATTTCAGTTTACATACTTTGCAAAGACAATTGCCGACATTGTGATTAATGGATATATAGGAAGATAAACAACTTGCTTGTATCACGCCAAAGTAAAACCTCATGGCAGACCAGTATACTATATATATGCAAATGCAAACGTGCATAACCAAAGTTTTTGGAACCTGTCCGTTATGCACGTTTGCATTGTCATCAGTAGGGTAAAACTAACCTGTCTCACGACGGTCTATAACATTGTCACTCGACTGTAGAAACACGGCAAAAGACAGGGCATGGATGTCTTGCAGTGTAGAAACTGCACCAACAAAAACCCTAATTCTGACATGATTAGTTCAAATTAAAGGCATATAGAGACTCTCTATTTCAATACAAGTACATGATCAACAGTGGACAGGGAGGGTTCAATACAGTTGTCTTTGTATCGGGCCATCGAGATTCAAGCCCGGACCATTTTCAAGCCCAACTTCAAAGCAGCATGAAGACTCGGATTCTGTAACAACGTGTTACAAGTGTGTTAATAGGGTTCCCTACAACATGGAAAAGATTAAGGTTTCCTTCTCTATCTCTCCACCTCCATTGCTACTGTGTGTGCAAGAAGCCTTCTTCATCTTCTACATCATCTCAACATCAATCAGAGAATAATACTAGTCAATGAAGCTAGTATAGGAATTGTAGAGAGTGAATCTATGTAAAGTGCTTGTGAGTAAGAGTATACCCAGAGGGCAATTGCAGCTGTTATAGTCGAGTGAAGATATAACCAAAGTTTGTGATTGTGAGTGTATAACTTTTATTCATATAGTGGATTATTTATCGTCCATCGTGCACATCTCGGGTACTACAGATTCCACAAGGAAATTGGTATATATATATATATCGACTCCCTCTGAGCCTGAGGAGAATTATCGTTATCTTCAACAAGTAGTCAAACCTTTGGCATTACCAGCACCATGACAACAAAAATGCTGCGTTTGGTGCGTCACCTCCCTGAAGAAATAATGTTTCATATCTTTTCTAGACTACCTATCCTAGACTTGTTTCAATGTGAACTAGTATGCAAAGATTGGTACACAATCTGGACTAAGTTAGTTTCTGATCGGTTTTTTGTTAATTCGCAACACTGGCGTATAAACCAAAACCTAGGTGGTTCTAATCTCCTTATTCAGTGTTGCACCAGTGAATCTTTTAGTAAACTTTACTTGGTAAATCATGAAAATCATAATACCAATACTACAATGAAAACCGCCTTCGAAGTTAAGTTCAAACTACCTTTAAAAAAATTCAAGTTAGTTGGTTCTTCTAATGGTTTGTTATGTCTGTGTTTATTACCTGACGAGGAAGTTTACTATATCTGTAATCCAATTATAGGAGAGGTCTTGCAGCTTCCTAGAGCCTGTGGTCTTGATACATATCGCGAAAAGAACCTCTTATGTTATTCTACTCCATCTGGATTTGCCTTCGATACTACCACCAACACGTACAAGGTAGTTCGTACTTGGTGCTTCGATGATGAGGTTTTTGGTAAGCTCAAAACTGGAGTTGAGATATATACTATTGGTTCTGGGAGATGGCGAAGGGTAAAAAATGTTCCCACGTGTTTTTCCTACCTACCGGAAACAAAGCAGGTGTTTGTTAATGGCGCTTTACACTGGCATCTAGATTTAAAATTCTACAATTGTATCGGCGCCATAGATATTAAGTCTGAAAATTTCAGAGCTTTCGAGAAGCCTCCTGATAGCAGAATAAACCGAAAACGAACATTGGGAGTTTTTAAAGAGTCTCTTTGCTTGATTGATGATACAATTGAAGGTGAAGTAGTCCTCTGGATTATGAAAGATTATGGCATAACAAATTCGTGGACTAAAGAATATACTATTCGGTATGAATTGTTTGGACCATTGTGGAGAGGGCCTTTCGAAATTTTAAGAACAGTGAAGCAACAAAGTGTCTTCTTTCACCGTGACGAAGATTTAGGTTACTATGATGTAGATAAAGAAGAATTTAAGCATGTTCGGATTGATGGAATTCCAGGGTATTTCGACGAATTTGAAGCAGTTGTTGGCCTTGGCAGCCTCATTTCACCTAGAACAATTGATGGCAGAAGTGCAGAAAAATCTACTAAAACTCCACGAAGTTCGAGACAAAAACCAACGATTAAGAAGCCATCGAGATCAATGTTAGTAACTTTCAATATCAATGTATGAAGGTTTTTTTTTTTTCATTTACAAGTTTCCCTGTAATTGGATGATTATTAATGCATATGGCCCAATAGCATTAAAACGTAGTGGTCGAAAAATTATGGCATGAGATAATTTTATTAAAATAAACCCATGTTACATGATCATATACATAAGGGTGATTTAGGTTTTGGTCACCACTTTTTAGTATAAATTAGGTTTTGGAGCCGGTTTTTATTTTTATTAGGGTTTAGAGCTGAACCGACACTTGACCCAAGTAATTGTTTATAATGGCCAAAATACCCCTGATCAAAACTGCACGTGATTTGCACGAGGGTTACTTTTCAGATATGACAGAGGCACGTGGCGTTTTAGAAAGTTCTCGATCTACTATAGTTAGATCTGTGCGTCCATCATATCTGATCACAAATCTCGAGATTAAAAAGAGGCAAAAAATAATGAAAATTCTGATTTGAATGTGCAGCAGAATAATAACAGTGAAACAGAGGAATCGTCATTCTCGTCGTCAAATCAGCAGCAGGAATTGTTGAATGGTCAGAACAGGTCTGGAAAGGCTGTTGAAGACAAGAAACAAACATATGAAAAACCCAAGAATAGATTTACAAGCAGGTCCACTGAAGCTGAAGATGAAGAAGGTGCAAAGAACCAAGATTCTTTAAATGTGCAGCACAATAACGACAATGGCATTCCCCAAGGTTCTTTCTCCATGCCACAACAGACACCAGAGATTGATAAAGGCAAGGGTTTGCTGATATTTGAAATAGGGGAATCGTTGTCGTCGTCATCATCAAATCAGCAGCAGCAAGTGTTGAGCATCCAGATCAAGTCTGCAGAGGCTGAAGAAGAGGAAAAACTAAATGAAGAAGGAAACAAATTATAAAAAAAATTGCTTACAAGATTGTGTGAGTTTGAAAGAATTGCATAACAAAACCCTAAATAATTAATAAACAAGAAAATTCAAAATAATTACTCAAAATTGAAATCAAGAGAGAGAGAGAGATTTGTTTGGTTACAAGCATGAGATAATTTTATTAAAATAAACCCATGTTACATGATCATATAAATAAATGTAAGAAGCATGGAAGATCATATGGATCATGGGGAAAAATAAATAGTTTCGATCAGTAGCGGTGAATGTCGGTCACAGGAATTTCACCAATTGAAGAGAGGTTAGTTATATCACCAGAATTATTAAACTCATACACACTAAAGTCTATCTACATATAGCCATATAGGCTCCTCATCAGTTAAACAAGTCTGTACAGTTTGCAGTCTGATAACATATGGAAGCATTGTGGAATTTGGAAGAAAAGTTGAAGTTAATAAACCAAGAAGCTGTTCTTCTCTTTGTCTGCACTGCACTTGCTGTAATTGGTCTTTGTTCTACTACAATGCTTAAGAAGAAGAAAAAGAACCGAGGAATGAAAGTTGTTGAGGAAGAGCAGAATATTGTTGATGCGAGATTAGAATTAGTGTCTACACATTGTGTCTGACGCTCTGATTTGAGATGTAATGTGAGAAGCTAGATTAGCATTAGTGTTTTGTGTTTGGTGCAAGAGTTAGCCCCATTTGATCGATAAATGGGAGGCATTAATGCATTATATGATAGACTGAACAGTTCTCGGGATTGCCTTATGTTTATAGCATTTTGAACTGCTTGACCTGCCTCTGGTATGGTTTGCCTGTTGTTGCGCATGATGTCGTTATACTAGTTGCTACTGTCAATTCGATTGGGGCAGTTTTCCAATAGTCTATGTATCTCTCTTTATAATTTATGGAGGAAAAAAAAAACGAGCAAGGTAGGCTCTTCCTCAATAGGCCCTCACATGGGGTCATTTTCTCAAACAAGCCCTTACCCCATTTTCCTTTATTTTGTTTGACTAAAATACCCTTCGTAATAAAAACAAAAGAAAAAAAACAGAATAAGACAAATAAGAAAAGACAAAAACATATTTTTTAATATTAATTAATTTTTTTTGTTATATTATTTGTAACTTGTATATCTTTTGATTAAGAAAGTAAAAAACAATATGATGTATATGATTGGAAAGATCTCGACGAGATGTATCTAACAAGATCCCACATGGGTATGGAAAAAAAATGTGTTTTTTATTTTTTTGATAATTTTCTGTCTATATACTGTAAGGTTCTTATCCGCTAAAACATTGATTGTTGTTCTCTAAACAGTATACACTTATCCTCTAAACAAGCTATTGTATCAACTTAACATGCAATTTTATTAAATTACATTATTTATTTTTGATAAAAAGTACGTCTCTTCTTCTCTCTATGAATCAAACAACATTATATTCACACCCAAAGGTAGGATATACATCACCTGATCAGCATGTACAAAGACTGTACATCGTTAGGTAGAAAACCAAAACAACTCTCTACACCTAGCTTCTGAGCATAACAGACCACTTAAAGACAGAGAAGAGAAAAGAAAGAAATAGGGAGGCACAAACATCTCCAAATATCCAATACAGCTGAGTTACCACTGTTCCTACAGAGCATATGCCCACCTAATCAACAGATCCCCAAAGCTAATGACACCCCTTAATGCTAAACTATCTTTATTAAATTACATTATATATTGAAAAGTTTTTAAAGGTGGATTAAAGCTAGTTATCAAAGTATATTGGTCATGGTTTTATATGTATTACTTGGATTTTGTTGAAAAACAAGAATACACGAGTGTTTAAAAAAAGGGGAATTATTAGTTTCAATGATGGTTAGAGAGCACACGAGTTTATGGCTCAATGGTTGCATCCATCTCACAAAACGGAGAGGTCGTTGGTTCGAAACACGCCAGTAACTGATTGTTTGATATAAGTTTTCTCACGTAATTTAAGCTAAAAAAACAGAAAGAAAAAAGATGATTAGAGATTTGAACTATTATATTGTTCTGGTGTGAGGGATGAGAAGGAAGAATGAAGTACAAATTTAACGAGCTTATTGGCATTACAACAAGTAATATGTTTAGATTGGGTTATGTTCTTTTTCTTTTTTCTTATGGTTTAAGTTGTAACCTAAAAAAAGTGTATAGACTGAGTTATGTTCTTTTGTGAAGTTTTTTGTGAAGTTAATTGTTTTTTCGGGCTCAAAATACATAAGTATGTTTCCATGCACTGGAACAAAATAGCCATACTCAAATAGTCTACAAGTCCCTCATTTTAAAAGAAAATAACCATACTCAAATAGATTGGAATGCATTCTTGGTGAAAAATGGATTCTGACTGCCATAGTGTTAAGACAATTGACAGTACAAATCGAGAGCCACCCTGTCCACCTGTTACGACACCATACGTGAATTCCTCAAGTTGTATAAAAAATTTAATAAAATGCATTGAGAATGTCCCAGTTGGAGAAGAAACAAAACCTATTCACAAGGCTCAATGCATTTCAGATAATCATCGACCTAAACCCCTGTCCTAATAATCACCATTAAAATTTGATACCATGAGAAAGAATCATAGCAAAGATGGTAGATACCTGGAAAATTTGCTTCTTTACTATTAACTGGTGGAAGAATAACTCACTCCACACATTTAAGATACCATTGAATGTTTTAGATGATATTGTTTGCCACATTGGAAAAAAATCATTCAAGGCAAATTATTTGAAAGAGCAAAACTTATTGTGTGGGATGAAGTACCAATGCAACATCGATATTGTGTTGAAGTTGTTGATCGAAGCATACAAGATCTTTTGAGAAACAATAAACCATTTGGAGGAATAACAGTTGTTTTAGGTGGTGATTTCAAGCAAACGCTACCAGTAATTCCAAAAGGAGCAAGAGAGGAAATTGTTTGTGCGTCAATAAGAAAATCTCATCTTTGGGAAGAAATAGAAGTTCTTACATTGATAAAAAAATATGAGGCTAAGTAGTGATGATGTAGAGAACATTAAATTTGCAGATTATTTAATTGAGGTAATATTTTAATCCAATTTTTTAAATTAATATGAATTGAATATTCTCAATTATATTAACTATTTTATATTTATTCAACCGTTGCAGGTTCGAACTGACCTTACAGAGGATATTGAATTGCCATCAGAGATGACACGTTGTAAGAATTTGGTTGAGTTGTTATTCAAAGTTTATCCAAGGTTGAATGTAATAGGAACAGCCACAACAGATTACTTAAGGGATCGAGCTATTCTTTCTGCTCGAAATGATGATGTCAGTGATCTTAACGGATTAGCCATTCACCATTTTCCTGGTGAAATACATGAGTATTTTGGAGCTGATCAAGCAATAGAAGACAATCTAAGAATTGAAGAAAGAGGAAATCGAATAGCAAATGAGAATATGCAAGCACTAGATCCTCCGAGTCTTCCTCCGTCCAAGCTTCAATTAAAGAAAGGATGCCCAATAATGTTGCTTCGAAACTTACATCCTAGAGATGGTTTATGTAATGGGACAAGGTTAATGGTTGAACAACTTGGTGTAAGAGTTATTGAGGCAAGGTTATTAACTGGTAGCCATATTAATGATAGAGTATTTATACCAAGGATAACTCTTGAACCTACAGATTCTGAAACACCTTTCAAAATGTCACGTAGACAATTCCCATTACAGTTAGCTTTTGCAATGACAATCAATAAATCACAAGGACAATCGGTGAAAATTGTTGGTATATAGACTTGCAAAATCCAGTTTTCAGTCATGGACAATTGTACGTTGCTTTATCACGGTCCATTTCGTTAAGAAGAATTACAGTATTACTTCCAAGCGAAGAAGATAAAACTACAACCAATGTAGTTTATTTAGAAGTTCTACTATAAAACTTACATGCATAAACATTTCTTTGTCCCTCTTGTATGTGTTATTCAAATTGTTAAGTTATAATATGATTAAATGACTAGGAAAATCAAATTTTCAATCACCGTCATTACACACAATAATATTTTTGTGCTGCCGTTACTATCCTTTATAATTTACTATTCTATTAATACACTTACTAAACATTCTGTGTGCACTACTGTTGTTACTATCCATATTAATATAAATGATTAAACCACTTGTCAAGATCTCAATATGAAAGCCACTTAGCCGGAAATAATTAGTATGTATTTTTCAATGAATAACTTTAATTGCATGAGATTTGAGAAGTAATATTGATATTATAATATTTACATACAATTCCATGACTTGGAATCATACTCTTGAAAATATGTTTTTTTTTTCTTTTAATTGTAAAATAGTAATAGTTTTTGGTTCTTCAAGTTTGTAAATATTTCGATTAGCTGTTTTGCAGATCAACTTGCAATTACAGATCGAGTTTTTATGTTCATACACAGCAGGAGGTAACAATGATTTATCTTGGGAGTATTTTTGAAGATTCCAATTTTTGTGTTATCCAAGGTAAATGTGTTGGTAAATGAATGTGCAAGACATGTCCATGGTGAACGTCCTTAAGTCAATCAATCAGTTGGTTTAGGTTTAGATGTTATGTTCTTTAGTTTATCTGGTCTAGGTAGTATAGAATATTGTGGTGAAGGCGGCCGTGGTCCACTTAAGTCTATATAAAAATATACAATGGTGACTTCTTTGTGAAGAAAACAATTATAGTTCATTTGGTTTATATCATTTTATCTACCGCGATATGAAGATTTTTATTATTATTTGTTAAATATTTTGATTGTTATGGTTATACAATGATCTGTATTTCAAATCACAAATCATGAATATTATTCTACCTATTATGTCTTCGTGTATGCTTTTGTGTCCACTGTTTTGTTTTTACAGATCTTTTTGAAGGAGAAAGAAATCTATACATCTTATGCAAATCTACTATCAACTTTTTTGGCCATACTTAGCGGCTGCATGACATCTCTTTCTTCAATGATTCAGCTTGAACTACCTCATGCCAATATTCTCTCCAAGATGGACCTTGTTTCAAATAAAAAGGATATCAACGAGTGAGTGCTCTTGTGCTATATCTTACCAGGGTTTGGAATATCTGAAAATATTGTGGTAAAATATGTATTAGGCATATATGTTGTTCTGCTGGAACCAGTTTATCAGGCAATGTGGATATTTCTAACCTTGTGTGCACTACTGCTTTCTGTGTTTGTGCACATTTGTTTTCTTACCCATATTTCTCATTGTTGTAGCTACCTAAATCTTGTGTCAAGTATCCTACTTGACAGAGTTGAATCAACGGATGGCACCTCAGTATGAAAAGTTAAATAAAGCTCTAATGGTTAACTGGTGAGTGCTATCATTCCCCACCTAACGTACATCTCTACTACAAAAAATTAATAATAATGAAGCATGGAACAAGTTTAGGGAATAATTAGCAGCAGGACTGGTTAAAAATACGAGTTCTTTTTTTACTCAATGGACGTAGTAGGTGGTCATCTCTTGAAGGGTAATGTCTCTTGAGCTTGCTATCCGCATACCACATCTATATAGCTATTTTTTCCTTTGATTTTTCGTAAATGAAACCTTTGTTGGTTTCTGAACTATAATGTTTTGCCATAATATTCAGATATTATCAACATAGTAATCCTCTCCTTCTTGATCTTACATAATCTTTGAAATTGTTTTTTATTAGCTAGACGACTTTAACATAGTGAGCTTTTTGCCGCTTGATTTGAGGAAAGAAAGCAGGCTCTCTCTCTCTCTCTCTCTCTCTCTCTCTCTCTCTCTCTCTCTCTCTCTCTCTCTCTCTCTCTCTCTCTCTCTCTCTCTCTCTCTCTCTCTCTATATATATATATATATATATGAATTTATGAATTGCATTTGGGTTTACCACTTGGAAAAGGACATTTCTTGACAGTTTCTAAATTTATTTCTTGATGCTTTTATTAAAAATCGTCAACCGATGGAATTTTATGACAGTTTAAGGAAATAATATCATAGGGTTTCATTGTAAGAAAACTAATGTTGTGGGCATTTTGAAAGCAGTCATTATGCTGTAAAAACTTGACGACAGTTTTTGTAATCACTGTAAATGGGGTTTCGTTTCGAGAAAATAAGATGTCCGGTTATATAAAACTGTCATTTGTGCAAAGTTTTGGAAAAATAAAATTTCCAGAACCGTCAACACCAAAACTTAACATATTAATCCCCCTCTCTTATGTTGTTTCTGTATGTTTTTTAATTTGCTATTATTTTCTACATCTCTATGAACTTTGACATGATTTAGATTGACCAAATAAATCTCAAATTTCTACTTATAATGTGTAGAAATTAAATTCCACCTGAGAATATGCATAGGATATGCTGGAATAGATTTAAGCACTGAGTTAATGACGACTACTCGACCAGATCGAGAGATAAATTTACTATCCCATGAGTTAATTCTATTTTGCATAGGATTTTTTTTTATTTTTTTTTATTTTTGAATTTTAAAAAGTCTTGCTCTACCTTTTTTGATTCCTCTGCCTCTTAATAACATCATCATCCACACACATACTATAACTATTTGCCTTTCAAGTGATGACCAATCCTACTCATTCCTTTATTATCTTTGTAAGAGATATGCAAAACTAACCTACATTGAGTAGTTAAAATTGTTAATAATTGCAGTAATCTAAAATCTAGGCATTTTACTGAAGAAATTTTGCTTGGGAACCCAGCTATACTAGGCTTGTTCCTACTGTCCTTTTACCTTATTTTGATAGGCTAGGGGAAGGAGGGTTTAGTTGTGTTTTCAAGGGATGGATTGAGGAGAAGGGAATGGCTGCACCATTGGGCTTAAAGTTGCAGTAAAAACTCTCAGCCATGATGAACTTCAAGGTCACAAGGAGTGGATGGTATGAATTTTGATTTTCATTCACTATTTTTAGATGCTTTGATTGATTAATATTTTTCTTTGTATTTTTGCTCAGAGCACGCACATTTAGTTGTTAGTACCTTACCGTTATGGCAAGTTGAAGTAAAATTTCTTGGCGACCTCCATTTTAAGTTTGTCGAACTGATTGGGTATTGCATTGAAGGTGCTTAAAGAATGTTAGTGTATGAGGTTGTGCCTCGAGGAATCCTTGAGTAGAACCATATTTTCAGGAGTATGTTAGTTATTTTAAATCATCCAACAGCCTCTTAGATGCAGTATGTGACTAGAAATCGATAAAAAGTTAAAATGAAATAATTTGAACAAATTAGACAATATTAATTCTCTTTTGATAATCCATTTTTTCTTTCAGGAATACAATGCAAACCTCTCTAACTTCGGACTTGCTAAAAATGATCAAAAGGGAGATACGAGTCATGTATCTACCAGAGTTATGGTTATGCAGCTGCAGAGTATGTTATGACAGGTACATTGGAATAAAGAATTTGTAAACTTCGTATGTATGAGATGACTTTCCATGTCCAATTTGTGTATACGAATTTATTGAGGATTGTACAGGTGTATCATGGACAGAATGAAATATATAAATAGTTTAGTTCGCCACCAAAAAGAAAAGAAAAAAACCACATTTTTTTTACTTGTGTTTTCTTGATCTCACTTCTTTACTGCATCAATGTGTTATATTCAATTGACAGTCTCACCTTTGGTCGATTTTAATTGTCCATTAAACCATCGATTTTGTCTATATTGCAGGTAAGCTAGGGTCAGGGAGCTTTTTCGAATGTTGCTTAGGCTAATGCTCTAAGGCAGTTCACATCTCAGGTTGAGACAATGGGTTCTTTTTGGAATGTCCTTCCATGTCTGTGATGGCTCATATAAAGTTCCATAATTAAATGACCATTGCATATATATATTTTCTATTGTCTTTTCTGTTTAAGGACTGTATTGAAATCTGATTTTTGTTTTTTCTCATATGAAAGAAAGTTGTATACTTATAAGATCTATTGTGTGAGTAACAGATAATTGCAACAGATACCCACCTATACTCTCATGTCAGAATTGTTGTAACTAGGGTTGTCCATTACATTAGAATCACTATTAGAAAATTGATCAATGTTCACACTTTGTACACTTGAAGTACTCTTACACTTTCAACAAAAGCACCTACAATACATATCTATTACATTTTGTATCTATTAGTTAATGTTCATGGATCTATAAGCTCAAAATGGCCAGAGCGAATTGAGAGGTTGATGGTTCGAATCCATCTAGATCCAAATAAAATTTTAAAATTAAAATAAAATGACAGTTTTTAATGTAAAATAAAAATGCCAAGAAATAAATTTATCGGACACTTTTTAACGTATCAGATGACAGTCTTAGCATAATTGATGACGGTATTAGTACATTAGTTGATGGTGTTAAGATATTAGATGATGGTTTTTATTATTTAAGATGACGGTTTTAAGATATTAAATCACGGTTTTTATTATTTTAGATGATGGTTTTTATTATTTAAGATGATGGTTTTAAGATAATTAATGACTGTTTTATGATATGAGATGACGGTTTTAATTGCTAAAATGATGTTAAATTTGTAAAAAAAAGTAATATATCATGATGGTTTTTTGAACTTTTCTTGACAGTGGATAAGAGGACGGTTTTTTAAGATCACAAAAACCGTCATCTTTAGCATTTTATGACAGTTTTTAACCATCAATATATGGCTTTTTTTCTAGTAGTAAAGATCAGCCTTGTAGTATTGCAATAATCATAGCTCAAATACTATATTAAAGTAGTGGTCACTTAAGTTTGGAAATGCTTTGATGGTATCCTCTCCTGCTCTGAATACTGATAAACGAGTGTAAGTGGGAGACTGGAATCATCTGATTCTCACCTGATCCATCTTGGCTGCATGAAGCGTATATCAGAAGGGTGTTTGAAATTCAGAGTATCGTTTTTTACCAATGTTTCCTTACACTGTAAATTAATCATCTTGTTGTTGTTGTTGCCTTTGTTTACAACATCCAGTGTGTTCTGTCACAAATTGACTTCTGCATTCAGTATGGAGAAGATGCAGATGTAAAGGTCAAGGATTTTGATGTTGATGGAGAAGATGACGACTAGCGTTGTGTTGTGCTTGAAGCACAACTCCCTTTTCTTGTCTGAAATAGTTTACGATTTAGTTGTCAATGAAGGTGCATTGCCCCAACTTATACAAGTGTGTGCGATAATTTTATTTGTTATTAGAAGATGAAAACTATATAATCCAAAACAAATGTTGGACTTAAATGAAGTTTTGCATATATCCCCATGCTTAAAACAGATTTGTGGAGTGATCTGTATGTAGCTGTGATGTGGTTGAGGACTGTAAAAACAGGAACAACCTTGAAGAAGTAACTGTTACTGCTTGTGCACACTAAAAAATAAAACTGTACGAAAACAAATTATTTTTTTTGAAGTTTATATCTTCGACTGTTTTTTTATACAAGGAATAATATAAATGTAACCGATTCTTGTAATTATAACAACATTGAAGGTGAAATGAAATAAGACAATTTCAAATCAAAGGCAAATTATTGGAATCCCGCATTATCAAACTTAGAAATGAAAAGTATACAACAAATTGCTACTATATTTTATGTTTATAAAAACTTAGAAATAAATAAATTTCTTCTTAAAATAATTTATTTTTTATTTCAATTATTTGCGGCTATGATTTAATAGCAGCAAAGCTATATGGTAAATTGGCCAAACAAATTGAAGAAGCTATCAAATTAACAAAAGATGGAGTACAAAGTATACTGATCATTACTTCGACCATGGCAAAATTTCACGAACTAAAATTTGTAAGTATAATCCATTATAAAATAAAAATAATTTTATTTTAAATATTATTGTTGATATTTTATAAATTTTATTGTTATTTAATAATTTGTTATTTCTTACTACAGGATATTACATACAGTCATCGTATGCTATAAAAATTTACACAAATAAAAAGATCCCAGAAGTTGAAGAGTTCACGGCAAAAATGAAAGAAATGGATGATTTGAAGATGAAATAAGTACAAAATACTGTATATGGAATGACACTTACTACAAATAATATTTATAAATTTTATTGTTATTTAATAATTTGTTATTTCTTACTACAGGATACTACGTACAGTCATCGTATTCTACAAGAATTTATACAAATAAAAAGATCCCTGAAGTTGAAGAGTTCACGGTAAAAATAAAAGAAATGGATGATTTGAAGATGAAATAATTACAAAATATTGTATATTTTTTTGGGGTGTTATCAGAAGAAAGGTTGCTGTGCTAAATTCCATAGAACATTGTGCTTAAATGCCAGAATAATTGTGGTTCAGCTAATAATGATACTGAAAATATGATGAGTTTAAGCTTGTCGAATTCATGTGGGTTTTCCCCATTAACATGTCACCATAACAATTGTGTTTGGGTAAGAAAACGCGTAGTATTTAGAAAAATAATTCAAACAGCTATATTTTAAACTGAGCTTTCAAATTCAGGTTTCACATGACTTGAGACCCAACAATTGGTCAGCAACTGGTTCTCTTGCAATTATTCGACACCTTTTTGTTGGCCTTGCACTTGGTTGCAAGCTTCATTTTATTTTTGGTCGAATTATTTCTCCCCGTTTTGGACAAGTGATGTGAGCCTCAAGGAACTAGAGAAGAACGGTTACAGTGTAGCCAATGAACCTTTTTCTTGGCCTTGCACTTGGGGTTTTGTAACATCCCAAAACCTATAACAAAAGTATTATAGCTGAACACATTACTCTTACAAAAGAGTTTAAATTTTATTATCAAAACTCACTTACACAAATACTGTACAAGCTTCTAAACTGAAGTTATGATCAAAACTATACAACTAGAGATTACAGACTCCTAGACTTCAAAAGGCACCAGAGGTGTAAAGGACTGCAATCTAGGAAAACCCCACTCTCACGTAACTAATCATCAAGTTCCTGAAAAGGGGAAATAAAACGAGCGTCAACCACAGCTCGAGCAAGTGAAACCATACTTACTCAACTTAACTACATAGTTAGATAAAAACTAAGAAAGCCAGAAATCCATACGAAGTCATCATATAGTTAATGCACACCATTAGTATAAACTGAATATCCACGACAATTACCAATGTCCTACTCATTCAATTCAAACCTGGTATGAACTTAAGATCACAAAACTAGTATGAAAATAAACATCTCCATTCTTTCTTCAACGGTTTAATTAACTTTTATGAGAAGTGGCCCGGCAAGCACCAACCCAAGGTATCTTGGCCTACCGCGCACCAACCTGTGGCATCACACGCTCCAAGCCTCAATAAGACTATTGGACGGGTGTGAACACTTCCTCATTTAACTGTTTAGGGGAAGAGGAGGCTTAATGAGCACCAACCCAAGGTATCTTGGCTCATTAGGCACCAACCTGTGGCATCACACACTCCTAGCCCCCATAAGGCATTTTATGGACGAGTGTGAACTCTCTCGACCCATCTTTCATTACACAAGTTATCGATCATGAAATCTCTGCCTCACCCATAAAGAGGTCAGGATTTCCCAACAACATACCCAACACGATCAATATTGA
Organism: Aquilegia eximia; assembly: GCA_023053565.1. NCBI lineage: Eukaryota > Viridiplantae > Streptophyta > Magnoliopsida > Ranunculales > Ranunculaceae > Aquilegia > Aquilegia eximia. The sequence goes on from JALIGU010000005.1 coordinate 23,437,717, forward strand.
ATGATATAGCAACTCGACAAATTCATTCCCAATCAAAGAAATAAATTAACGAGCTGTCGCAAGATCAACAAATAAGCAATCACATCGATAAACACAAACTAACATAACAATTCAAAGAGCAATAATATTCGAACTTGCCTCATAAGAATTTACCAAGTTTATGTATAGAACAAGGAAGCAAACCAACTATTAAATAACGAACCATCTGTACTTTTGAGGAGAATCAATCAGTAACTATACTTCAATTCAACATCATTTGATTAAGAGCTAAGTATATCATATATAGACAGTTCAGCAAACTAAAAGTATATAATTTGATTTGTAAGAATTCTAATAGAAATCTAACTCATGAATTAAGTAAAGCAAGTAGGGAATCACTTGCCTTGATCCTCACAGTGATGAACTCCTATTAAGTAAGCCAAAAGTCTAATCAATTCCTCCTAAGCTTCAGCCAACACTGCTCATTCTTATCTCCTTCCTTATTCCCTCTTTCTTTCCTTTCACACCAGCTTATAACAGGTTTGGGTTTAGACAAACAGAGTCAGTTCAGATTATTTATTCTTTTATTTCCTATTTATAGACTCTCAGTCCTCTAACCTTTCCTATTCTGGTCTAACCCACTCTAAAATTCTAGTTGAGACCCTTTCTATATTTCTATTAGTAATATTAGGAAATTTAAATCCAACAATACTACCATATACAAAATATACAAAGCAAGTATGACTACTACTAGTAACTACTACAAGATTACTAGAAGTAATACAACTATCACACAAACCATATTCACAGATTATATATCAAGAAACATTAAGAATATGATAATTTAGTGTGGGGTATTACAGGTTTAATACCATATACTTGGCTCAGTTGGCTGTATTGGTTGCAAGCTTCATTTTATTCTTGATCGAGTTATTTCTCCCCGTTGTGGACAGGTGATGTGATTAAACGACAAAATAACTGTGGTATAGCTAATAATGTAATTCGGAAAAATATCATCAAACCAGCAATAATGTTTTCCAAAAGTCGATCTTCATCACATGCAGTACTTGTTGTGCGCAGCGGAGATTAATGCACAAATATGATGATTGAACTAATATAAGAAAGTAAAACGAAAAACGACAAAATAAACAAGCAACCACACACAAGACACAAGATATACGTGGTTCGGCAATATGCCTACGTCCACGGGGAGAAAGGATGATGTTTTTCTTCTTCAAGACAATTGTACAAGCCCTCACGAAGAAACCGAAGTCTTCTTCCTCACAAAAGTTCTTAAAACTCTCTAATGGCTTCTCACAATCTCTCTCTTAGAAAAGTTAAGGTTTTGTATCACCTCTATTTGGCTTTATAGTATAGCCTTACAATAGACCACGAATTGGGCCCAAACAGGCCCATTATTGCACAAAACCAGATGAGGACGTACGTACGTCGAAATCACGTACGTACGTTACAACACGGAAAAGTTATCTGACGTACGGGACGTACGAACGCCTTAACTGCGTACGTACGTTCCTTCTCCACAAAGTTGTCTGCCACCTTGAACGTACGAACGCCCTAACTGCGTACGTACGTTCCTGTACAAAAAACTTTCCTCCGTCTGAATTTGCACATAAAACCCAACAGTACTGTCAAATTTATGTGGTCCATATCCTATTGATAATGCACATGTCGAGAAATTTTCAGGAAATAATATAGATCAATTGGTGGTTGTAATTTCCAGGAAAAAACACAACGTACACATCTCTTCATCACAGCTTGTACTATCAAATTTATGTGGTCCTATTTGGAACTTTGAATAAGAAAATGCATAGTCAATAAATTTTCAAGAACGAACCCCACACATTGAAACATAACATTTCTCTCATCTGAAACAAAATTATTAGACCTTCACTGTGTTGGGACAGCGAACCTGTGGTGGATAGAGCAAGAGCATTTAAAGCTTTCCATCTTTAAAAGATTCACAAAAACTTCATTCATTCTATACAAACTTTATAGATTACTGAAAAAATGGCGGAAGCAATTGTTTCAACTGTTGTAGAAAGCCTTGGTAAGTTGCTCATTGATCAGACCATTGCCTTTGTCACTTCTTTCAGAGAGGTGCATAAGCAATTTGAGCGATTGCAAAAAGAATTCAAAAGCATCCAAGGGTTCTTACATACTGCTGACTCAAATCACAATCAAGATCCAGATATCGGCATTTGGGTGAGTGATGTGAGAGAAATTGCTTATGATGTAGATGATGTTATTGATGCCTTTCTTCGCAAAGTTGCATACAAGGAAGATGGGGAAAGCTCCTTCATGCGATACACTCGTAAACCCAAAAAGATTTTGAATATTTACAAACTAAGGAAGGAGATGGAGACAATCTTTTCAAAGCTCAAGGACATATCGAAAAGGCAAAAAAGATATGCTGGTATCACAATCCAACAAACAATGCCTTCCACTTCTTCAAATACAAATAACATGTTGCTGAGACGAGTATACTCTCACACCAAGGATGACGCTACCGTTGGCTTGGAGGATCATACAAAAACTTTGGTGTCTGAGTTGCTGAAAGAGGAGGATCGACTTTGTGTAGTCTCTATTTATGGAATGGGTGGTTTAGGAAAAACTACCATTGCGAAAGAAGTTTACAATCATCGCAATATCAAAGCTCATTTTGATTGCTATGCTTGGACATCAATTTCTCAACAAATGAGCACTAAAGAGGTTTTGAAAGAGATCCTAAGGAAAGTTAGCACTCTAACCAGCAAGGACATGGGTGAAATGAATGAAGTTGAATTAGTGGGGAATCTCTTCCGATTCTTGGGCGGAAAGCGGTATTTAATAGTTCTTGATGATATCTGGAACACCACAGACTGGGATATTTTAAAACCAGCCTTTCCGAATAGCAGAGGAAGCAAGGTCATGCTCAGCACCCGCAAGTTGGAAGTTGCTCGTCATGCCGATCCAATGAGTTTCCACCTTAAACCACGATTTTTGACAGATGATGAAGGTTGGGAATTGCTTTGTCGCAAAGCATTAATTCCTTTATCAAGTGATCTTGAAGAATGTGGAAGAAGGATGGTGAAAAAGTGTGGTGGTCTTCCTCTCGCAATAATCGTTCTTGGAGGGATATTACAATCAAAGAGATCATTGGGAGAGTGGGAAAACGTCTCTAAAAAAATTGGAATAAGTGGCCATGAAAGTAGAGTTCTTTCCATTCTTTCTTTGAGCTATGAAGAATTGCCTTATCACTTGAAACCTTTGTTTTTATATTTGGGGCTTTTCCCAGAAGATTCCAATATTCCAGTGAAGAAGTTGGTACGTATGTGGATGGGTGAAAGGTTGATAAAGGAGCAAGAAGGAGAAACAATTGAAGAAGTGGGAAGACAATGCTTGGATGAATTAATTCATAAATGCATGGTTCAAATTGGTAAGAAACGTTTGGGAGAAGAAAGAGCTAAAACATGTCGGCTTCATGATAAGATGCGAGACCTTTGTATTGAAATCGGAAAGAAGGAAAATTTCTTTAAGGTGATGAGTCATCAAAATAACGACCCTTCTTCTTTTTCTTCTGCAGTTTTCTTAAAATTGCGGAGATGTGCAATCCATGTTGAAGAAAAAGGTAAGCAGTATGTTTTCCCAAAACATCTTACTCCATGCTTACGTACTGCTATTTTTATTCCAAAAGACTTGTCTATTAAATATTCACCGAACATTGTGTATAAAGATTTCAAATCACTGAAGGTCTTAGAGTTTCAAGGTGAATTAAAACCTGAAAAAGAACTTTGTGGTGTAGTAAAGAAGTTGAGTAATTTGTGATATTTATCTGCAACAAGAGATAGATATAAGGTTACTTTTGAGTTTGGAAACTTTATTGGAAATTTTGTTTGCTTAGAAACCTTAGATCTTAAATATTCTCACATTGATGAGAGTATGTGTAAAGTGATATCTAACTTCATGCCCCAATTAAGACATTTTTATGGTTTCGGAATTCAACTATCAGAAATAAACAAAATGAGGAGACTCCAAACTTTATGGTCTGCACGGGCTGGGCCATGGATTACAGATCTTGTGAAATTAACAAATCTCGATAAATTAGGTATAGTGAGATTAGATGAGAAAACAATACGATTGTTTACAAACGTAATTGTTGTTGGTGGTGGATTGGATAAGCTTCGGTCGTTGTTTCTTCATACAGAAATTGAATTTCCTTCGGTGGATTTGTTGGAATATTTATCAGAAAAGATTCATTTAATGAAATTGGGATTGTTTGGTAAGTTTAAAAATGGGAAACTCCCTTCCTTGTTTCCATCAAATCTCATCAAATTATACCTTGGATTCACTAATCTTTCTGAAGATCCGATGCCGACTCTGGAGAAGCTACAACACTTGTTGTTTCTTGCATTATACGAATCATACTTAGGTAAAGAAATGGTATGCTCTGCCAAAGGTTTTCCCAAACTTCAAAATTTACGAATTAGATATTCCAATCAATTGGAGGAGTGGACAGTAGAGGAAGGAGCCATGCCATGTCTTACTAAATGTTGGATCGAGGATTGCAAAGAGTTGAAGATGGTTCCTCAAGGATTTAAATTTCTCACTATGCTCCAAGAGTTGAAGATCTACTATATGCCAAAATCATTTGAACAAAGGGTTAAAGAAGGAGGTGAAGATTGGCCAACTGTCCAACACATTCCTTCCATCATCATTTACAATTATAGTAAGTTTGCTTCCTTTTATTTAGTTATATGATTTCTTCCTTATTCTTCATTTATATATGACATTATCCAGTAATATCAATAACGATTATATATGGTTGTAATCACACAGGAGAAGAAGTTTCTCAAGAAAGGAGGAAGAAAGAGGACATATTCCTTGATTATCATTGGACAAAAGGTATCGTATTTGTTTCTATTTATTTGTATGATTTTTTACCAATAAAGAAAATATAGTCTTTATTCCAAACCACAAACTTCTGATTGGGTTTATTGATTTCTGCAGCAACCATTTACCCTGTAAGATCAAGGTTACAAAACAGGGGTTAGGGGAATACAACATCCATCTGAATGAGGTTCTCCAAAAGTTTTTCTTTTCATTATTGATATTACTAAATTTGTAACTAATCAATTTCATCGTCACTTTGTTAATCTATCTCCAATGGGGACTTTTTGGAATTCTCAGCTTTATATATTCCTTCCAAGCATTTTGTATCCATCTTAGATAGAATTTGCCTAGCGGGTCTTAATCCATTATATCATTGAGCAGTATGTCCAGTGGTGGTGTGAAGCTTCGGATAGATAAGCAAGGTAATCTGCGATCGTGTTGGTCTCTCGGTATCCATGTTGAGTGTCTGTCCTTTGAAGCTTGCCCCATATATTAATCAACTCGCTCAAGTAATCAGTTAAGCCCAATTAATATGTTGTTGCAGTCGGAAGTCAGAACTGCTGTGGTTGTTTGCTATGTAGATTACAGAACTGGACTCACAGTAGTGATTGTCCAGAGCAATGGCAGTAATGTGGAATAAGGATTGTGCTACTGAAATAAGAGTCGAGCCAAAACATTAGGCTTGGATCCATATTTCCAGAATCCGACTTTCAAATAGCAAACTGATACACAATACGCTGACATTACCAATTTAACACCAAGTAATTGGTCTATTGACCCAGCTAGATGATCGGTTGAAGCAAACTGTTGCATCTTTGCGAACTCCCCAACAGTTGTTAATTGATACATGTTTATGGATGCCACCGCTAGGTATATATATAAAACTGCGTAGAAGCATATGGTGGTGTTCGTATATTAAAATGGCGGAAACACCCTCACATATGGTGCATCCATATATACAACTATTTGTGCGAGTTTGCATGAATACATACTTAGCTAGGTAATTTCCCATGAAACATGTTTTTGGTCATTAGGTGAATAGGAAAGAGAGTGCAAGACAACAATTGCTATAAACTGCCCTCTCTGGCAAATTGTTAACATCCCAAACCTTGGGTTTGGCAGAGACAATGAAAAGGCAAGGGACTAGTTTGTTAGCAGTGCAGACAAAAATGCGTTGGATAAGCCTCCCATTTTTTCCAGATTACCAATCAAAGATCTCTCTCGATTTCGATCTTTAACTAAAGATTGGAGCAAGTTTATTACTGATCCGTTCTTCGTTGATTTGCACCATTCTCATATAAATCAAGACCAAGATGGTTCACATTTCCTTATTCATTGTTGCACCAGTGAACTTTCTGGTAAGCTTACTTGGTCGATTATGAAAATAATGACACTTAAAGCCTTCAACATCAACTTAACTGTACCTTCAACGAAACTCGAGTTAGTCGGTTCTTCTAATGGCTTGTTGTGCTCGTGTTCATTACCCGACAATGAAATTTACTGTATTTGTAATCCATCAACAAGAGAGGTCTTAAAGCTCCCAAGAGCCCCTGGTCTTGATACATATCGCAAAAAGAAGCTCTTATGTTCTGCTGCTCCATCTGGATTCGCCTTCGATAATATCACCAACACGTACAACCCGAAGTTGAATTTTGACAGTTCTTAAAGAGTCTCTTTGCTTGATTACAGTGAAGCATAAAAAAGTCGTGGACTAAAGAATATATTGTTGAGACAGAACAGTGAAGCAAATATATGTCTTATTTCAAGGTGACAAAAATTTAGGTTATTATGACGTAGAAAACGAAGAATTTAAGCATGTTCGGATTGCTGGAATTTCATGGTATTTCAAGGATTTTGAAGCAGTTGCTCACCTTGGCAGCCTCATTTCACCTAGAACAATTGATGGTAGAAGTGCAGAGAAATCTACTAAAACTCCAAAACGTTTCTGACCAAAATGAAAGATTAAGAAACCGACCATCAAGGTTTACTTACTTAGTAATTGTTCGAAACATTTTGTTTTGTAAGGGTGCAGTTGTTCTTGTTACATTTACATATATGTTTCCCTATGGATCATAATTGATGTTGATGGTACAAGAATATAAACATGTAATTTCAGTTTACCTACTTAGCGAAGACAATTGCTGACATTGTGATTAATGGATATATAGGAAGATAAACAGCTTGCTTGTATCACGTCAAAGTAAAACCTCATGACAGACCAGTATACTATATATATGCAAATGCAATCCTGCATAACCAAAGTTTTTGGAACCTACACGTTTGCATTGTCATCAGTAGGGTAAAGCTAACCTGTCTCACGACGGTCTATAACATTGTCACTCGACTGTAGAAACACAGTAAAAGACAGGGCAGGGATGTTATGCAGTTTAGAAACTGCGCCAAAAAAAAAAAAAACCTAATTCTGACATGATTAGTTCAAATTAAAGGCATATAGAGGCTCTCTATTTCAATACAAGTACATGATCAACAGTGAACAGGGAGGCTTCAATACAGTTGTCAGGAACTGTGTCTTTGTATCGGGCCATCGAGATTCAAGCCCGGCCTATTTTCCCTACAACATGGAAAATATTAAGCTGGTTTCCATATTTTTCTCTCCACCTCCATTGCCACTGTGTGTGTAAGAAACCTTCTTCATCTTCTACATCATCGTCGCAACAACAAATTTTGTGATTGTGAATGTATAACTTTTATTCATATAGTGGATTATTTATCGTCCGTAGTGCACATCTCGGGTACTATCATTGAGCCACAGGCTCATTCACGTGATCATGTATATTTCTACACTTATTCATCATAATTTCTAATACATGTTTTGTTGATGGCTTGATGCAGGAAACCTCTTTGCTTTTGTGTTGTTTCTTTTGCCCATGTAAGTGTTTAGTGTTTACTCACCCCTGTTCTTCTGGGTTTCGGAAGACTTAGGGTGAAACCGGTCATTTAGAAAAATTGTCTGCAGACCAACATTTAGAAAAATTGTCTGCAGACCAACATGCTTACAACGATTGTGTTATTGTCTGCAGACCAACATTTAGAAAAATTGTGACAAACCGGTCAACTGAACAGTTCTCGGGATTGCCTTATATTTATAGCCTTTTGAACTGCTTGATCTGCCTCTGGTATGGTTTGCCTGTTGTCGCACATGGTGTTATACTCGTTGCTACTGTCAATTCAATTGGGGCAGTTTTTCATTTAGTCTATGTATCTCTCTTTATAATTTATGGAGAGAAAAAAAGGAAGGTAGGCTTTTATTCTATCATTACCTCTGCATACATTATATTGATGGAGTGCCATGTGTCATTTTATATATTATGGTTGTGTTAACTTTTTCTGATTGAATAATGTCGCAGGTGAAAATGGCAGGATGTTTGGTAGCAGTTTTTTGTGTATTTGCAGTTGTAGTACTTGTAAGCTTAAGGTTATTTGACAATCAAACTTGGAGGATCTTTGTTGGATATTTGAGTGTTGCTTCTCTCATATCTATGTTTGCATCACCGTTGTTTATAATTGTAAGTCTATCTTAAACGTTTTTTTTTTTTCATATATTCAACCTCTTGTCAAGAAGGAAAATTACAAAGCCATCTTAAGGAATTACATTTATCGACTTACTGAACTCTGAAATTTCTCGAGCTTTTTCAGAATTTAGTGATTCGGACGAGGAGTATAGAATTTGTAGGGGTACTACATACTCCAGCCAATCAAAAGAAGCCACGTGGCACAGTCATCCTTCCACCAGGTCGCTACAGCACCGACCTCCTAGCAGCTCGTCCACAGCGACCCGACCACGCGACCAGAGGCGACCTGCTGGCACACACGTGCTACTATTCAATGCACAGAATATCTTCGTCAGTTACATAATTAATGCACAGAGACGATTCTCGTTCGTTACACAATCAATACTCATTATGATGGCGGAGAATCTGCAAGATCCACGATCCACGCCCTTCTATCTTCTATATAAACAGAACTACGATGGCTTGATCTCTAAGTTCAACTCCCCCGAGCTAGAGTACGTAGGCAATCTCGATCTCAACGAGGTGCAGCCACCCCGATCTCAAACATCCCCATTTGGTCAAGTCTCAATAGCGACCTGACCCTGTTAATGCATTAATCTAGAAATAGGTTAATACAGAATTCATGCCATTTTATCTTCCCCTTTCTACCTTCTTGATGAACATCTCGTTTTTTGCTTATGGAGTTTTGAAGGAAGATGCATTCATTTATGTAAACACTACTCTATACTGCAATAGATCGGTTTGTGTTTTTCGCTAATTGCATAGGATTCTGCACTCGTTATCTTTGTTTTCTGCTTATTAACGGATTAATTGAATGTGAATTTCAGGTTCCAAATGGGATAGGAGCCTTGCTGGGGATTGTACAATTACTGTTGTATTCTTATTACAGCAGATCTTTAAGAGAAGATAGTAGCGAGCCCCTGATGTCGTCATATGCATGACAGTACAAAACCCCGTAAGAATCAAGTTTTAAAGTGCATTCTTACATATGTATTGTAAATTTGTTATTCTTTTATAGCACTCTGTGAGGTATTTTTTACAAGAAATGTGGTCTTCAAATGTAGCGAGGAGTTCTCTTATAATTGCACATAAATTTTTTCTTTTTGTGACGGAAACAAATGAAAATTATGTGTTTTCAGTTCGTCTTGTAAAGTCCAACTTCATAATGTGTTGAATGTTTACTACGCAAGGATGTATCGCGATCAAATAATGACCCTGGAGTAATTAGAATGAAAATTTGCAAATCATTCCCAATTGATAAGACTATCGGTATGAAAATGAAGTTAAGTGTCAGGGATTGGTCAGCAACTGGTTCTGCTGCTATTATTCGACACCTTTTTCTTTGGCCTTGCACTTGGGGTTTAATACCATACACTTGGTTGTATTGGTTGCTAGCTTCATTTTATTCTTGATCGAGTCATTTCTCCCCGTTGTGGACCAGTTGAATATATATATAATTTTTTAGACATAGTATTATTAACATACATAATTACATATGTGATATGATTAGAGTTTATTATTGTATTTATATGTTGTTGTTTTCAATCTAAAATGACATAGCCATAGTGGTTGTATGCTTGCATTATTAATTTTATTGAGATCTTATGTTCGAATCCTAAAAATTGTATTTTTTTACTTAAAAAAACACATTTATTATTGGGTTAAAGCATGTATTGGGTTATTGGGTCTTGCAAAACTCAGTGAAACCCGGACAGTGTAAGTAATTTAGAATTGGGTCAATTGTAGATCCGACTAGGTTAAGTAACTGGGTCACCGGTTTTCCAAGTCGACCCACCGGGTTGGTCTGGGTCTGATAACACTGATCTGATCTGATTAACTTCTTCAATTTTTTTCTAGGGACCCTATGGGCCAGGGTATTGGACAATAATCCCATCTCTTTAAGTATTGTTTTAGATATTCTTATGAGTTATAATTTCAAATGGTGTGATTGCTGAGCGAAATTGTGATTAAACGCCAGAATAACTGTAGTATAGCTAATAATGTAATTTGGAAAAATATCATCAAACCAACAATAATGTTTTCAAAAAGTCTTCATCACAGTACATTCAAATTTATGCGTAAACGAACACCACACATTGAAAGATATCTGAAACAAGAACGGTCTCGTAGACCGATGTGTGATCGAAATTTAAAGTCACACTGTGTCGCATTGAAGAACCACTATGCCTAGTTGAGAAATTTTCAAGAAAGAACACCACTTTACTTTTACATTGAACTTAACTATGTACATAGCTAGAACTTTAAACTGAGAGCTTTCAAAATTATTAGACCTTCACATGATATGTCTGGGGACCCAACCAAGTCTTCAAGGGATCAGCAAACCTGTGGTGGAAATTCTTTCATAAGATTTTATATTTGTGCTTGTTGAGCAAGAGCATCTTAAAGCTTTCCATCTTTAAAAGTTTAGCAGAAACTTCATTCTATACAAACTCAATAGATTACTGAAAAATGGCGGAAGCATTTGTTTTATCTGCTGCTTCGGCAATTGTTGCATCTGTTGTAGAAAGCCTTGGTAAGTTGGTCATTGATCAGACCATTGACTTTGGCATTTCTTTCAGAAAGGTGCATGAGCAATTTAAGAGTTTGAAAGATGAACTCGAAAGCATCCAAGGGTTCTTACAAACTGCAGACTCAAATCACAATCAAGATCCAGGTATCCGCATTTGGGTGAGTGATGTTAGAGAAATTGCTTATGATGTAGATGATGTCATTGACGCCTTTCTTCGCAAAGTTCCATACAAGGAAGATGGGGAAAGCTCCTTCATGCGATATGCGCACAAGCCCAAAAAGATTTTGAATTCTTACAAAATAGGGAAGGAGATGGAGACAATCTTTTCAAAGCTCAAGGACATATCGAAAAGGCAAAAAAGATATGCTGGTATCACAATCCAACAAACAATGCCTTCCACTTCTTCAAATACAAAGAACATGTTGCTGAGACGAGTATACTCTCACACCAAGGATGACGCTACTGTTGGCTTGGAGGATCATACAAAAACTTTGGTGTCTGAGTTGCTGAAAGAGGAGGATCGACTTTGTGTAGTCTCTATTTATGGAATGGGTGGTTTAGGAAAAACTACCCTTGCGAAAGAAGTTTACAATCATCGCAATATCAAAGCTCATTTTGATTGCTATGCTTGGACATCAATATCTCAACAAATGAGCACCAGAGAGGTTTTAAAAGAGATCATAAGGGAAGTTAACACTCAAGCCAGCACAGACATTTGGGATATGAATGAAGTTGAATTGGTTCGGAATCTCTTTCGATTCTTGGGCGGAAAGCGGTATTTAGTAGTTCTTGATGATATCTGGAACACCACAGACTGGGATATTTTAAAACCAGCCTTTCCGAATAGCAGAGGAAGCAAGGTCATGCTCAGCACCCGCAATGAAGAAATTGCTATCCATGCCGATCCAATGAGTTTCCGCCTTAAACCACGATTTTTGACAGATGATGAAGGTTGGGAATTGCTTTGTCGCAAAGCATTAATTCCTTTATCAAGTGGTGATCTTGAAGAATGTGGAAGAAGGATGGTGAGAAAGTGTGGTGGTCTTCCTCTCGCAATAATCATTCTTGGAGGGATATTACAATCGAAGAGATCATTGGGAGAATGGGAAAACGTCTCTAAAAAGATTGGAATAAGTGGCCATGAAAGTAGAGTTCTTTCCATTCTTTCTTTGAGCTATGAAGAATTGCCTTATCACTTGAAACCTTTGTTTTTATATTTGGGGCTTTTCCCAGAAGACTCCAATATTCGAGTGACGAATTTGGTACGTATGTGGATGGCTGAAAGGTTGATAACAGAGCAAGAAGGAGAAACGATAGAAGAATTGGGAAGACAATGCTTGGATGAATTAATTCACAGATGCATGGTTCAAATTGGTGAGAAACGCATGGGAGAAGAAAGAGCTAAAACATGTCGGCTTCATGATAAGATGCATAACCTTTGCATTGAAATCGGAAAGAAGGAAAATTTCTTTAAGGTGATGAGTCATCAAAATAACGACCCTTCTTCTTCTTCAGTTTTCTTAAAATTGCGGAGATGTGCAATCCATGTTGAAGAAAAAGGTAAGCAGTACATTTTCCCAAAACATCTTACTCCATGTTTACGTACTGCTATTTTTATTCCAAAAGACTTGTCCACTGAATATTGTCCAAACATTGTGTATAAAGATTTCAAATCACTGAAGGTCTTAGAGTTTCAAGGTGAATTAAAACTTGAAAAAGAATTTTGTGGTGTAGTAAAGAAGTTGAGTAATTTGAGATATTTATCTGTAACAAGACTTACTTTTGAGCTTGGAAACTTGATTGGAAATTTTGTTTGCTTAGAAACCTTAGATCTTAGATATTCTTACATTGATGAGAGTACGTGTAAAGTGATATCTAACGTCATGCCCCAATTAAGACACTTTTACGGTTTCGGAATTCAACTATCAGAAATAAACAAAATGAGGAGACTCCAAACTTTATGTTGTGCACGGGCCGGGCCATGGATTTTAGATCTTGTGAAATTAACAAATCTCGAGAAATTGGGTATATTGGAATTAGATGAGAAAACAATACGATTGTTTACAAACGTAATTAGTGGTGGTGGTGGATTGGACAAGCTTCGTTCGTTGCGTCTTCAAACAAAAATTGAATTTCCTTCGGATTTGTTGGAATATTTATCAGAAAAGATTCATTTAATGAGATTGAGATTGGCTGGTAATTTTAAAAATGGGAAACTCCCTTCCTTGTTTCCATCAAATCTCATCAAATTATACCTTGGATTAAACTGTCTTTCTGAAGATCCGATGCCGACTCTGGAGAAGCTACAACACTTGTTGTTTCTTAGGTTATACAAATCATACTTAGGTAAAGAAATGGTATGCTCTGCCAAAGGTTTTCCCAAACTTCAGAATTTACAAATTGGTTATTCCAATCAATTGGAGGAGTGGACAGTAGAGGAAGGAGCCATGCCATGTCTTACTAAATGTTGGATCGAGGATTGCAAAGAGTTGAAGATGGTTCCTCAAGGATTTAAATTTCTCACTATGCTCCAAGAGTTGAAGATCTACTATATGCCAAAATCATTTGAACAAAGGGTTAAAGAAGGAGGTGAAGATTGGCCAACTGTCCAACACATTCCTTCCATCATCATTTACAATTATAGTAAGTTTGCTTCCTTTTATTTAGTTATATGATTTCTTCCTTATTCTTCATTTATATATGACATTATCCAGTAATATCAATAACGATTATATATGGTTGTAATCACACAGGAGAAGAAGTTTCTCAAGAAAGGGAGGGAGAAGAAGTTTCTGAGGACACATTCCTGATTCCTTCATCATCATGGATTCTTAATTTATTCCAAAAGACAAACTTTTAATTGCTTTTATTTATTTCTGCAACAACCATTTAGCCTCGATCTGCGGTGACAAAACAGGGATTAGAGGAATACAACCTCCATCAAGTATTTTTTTTCCCATTATGTTCTTGTGCATTGTGGCTTGTAAGACTTTCTTATTGGATTGCGCTTGTTTATCTGCACTACTGTTACTTCTATGTTTATTGTATGAATTGGGTGGGGATGAATCTTGTATTGATATGACTAAATTTGTAACAGATCAATTTCATCGTCACTTTGTTAAACTATCTCCAATGGTGACTAAAAATTTATCAACTTCTTTTATATGATTTCTCCCTTCCAAACTGTGCGACTTTTTGGAATTCTCAGCTTTATAAATTCCTTCCAAGTACTTCGTATCCATGATCCATCTTAGATAGAATTTGCCTAGCGGGTCTTAATCCATTATATCATTAAGCAGTATGTCCAGTTTTGGTGTGAAGCTTCTGTTAGATAAGCAAGGTAATCTGCGATCGTGTTGGTCTCTCGGTATCCATGTTGGGTGTCTGTCCTTTGAAGCTTGCCCCATATATTAATCACCTCGCCCAATTAGTATGTTGTTGCAGTCAGAAGTCAGGACTGCTGTCGTTGTTTGCTATGTCGATTACAGAACTGGGCTTACTGTAGTGATTGTCCAATGCAATGGTAAAAATTCGTACCCGGCCAGCATCCTGTCTTGTAATTCAACGCAAATTACAAAATATCATCAAAGTATGGAATGTGAAATATTTGATTTGGTCGTCTAAAAATCTAGTACTATCTTGGATATCGACAAAACTGCCTCAGTTAGGATTGTATTAGCACTTTTTGAAGGCAGCTTCAAATCATAGTTGCATATAACACAGTTAGATAAAGGATCGACTTCCATGGAAATAGCGTAACTTTATAGTTGGGAGCGTAACTTTAGTTGGTTGCGCAACTTTGAAGGGCCAACTACTGTATATCACTATATGATGAAGTTCAGATGAACAAGTGCCTATAGCTAGGATTATGGTGCATGCTTACAATGTCGTAACATTCAATTTTTTCTAGTGAAGGCACCCCTTGCATAAGGATTGTGCTACTGAAATAAGAATCGAACCAAAACATGCTCCGTCTGCAATACGGCATAATGTCCCTTCCAATAAACAGCTTGGTTTGCTAATGTAACATTAGGCCTGGATCCATATTTCCAGAATCCGACTTTCAAATAGCAAACTGATACACAATACGCTGATATTATCAATTTAACACCAAGTAATTGGCTATTTACCCGGCTAGATGATCTTGTAAAGGTGCAGTTGTTCTTTTTACATTTACATATATGTTTCCCTATGGATCATAATTGATGTTGATGGTTCAAGAGTATGAACACGTAATTTCAGTTTACATACTTTGCAAAGACAATTGCCGACATTGTGATTAATGGATATATAGGAAGATAAACAACTTGCTTGTATCACGCCAAAGTAAAACCTCATGGCAGACCAGTATACTATATATATGCAAATGCAAACATGCATAACCAAAGTTTTTGGAACCTGTCCGTTATGCACGTTTGCATTGTCATAAGTAGGGTAAAACTAACCTGTCTCACGACGGTCTATAACATTGTCACTCGACTGTAGAAACACGACAAAAGACAGGGCAGGGATGTCTTGCAGTGTAGAAACTGCACCAACAAAAACCCTAATTCTGACATGATTAGTTCAAATTAAAGGCATATATATAGAGACTCTCTATATCAATACAAGTACATGATCAACAGTGGACAGGGAGGGTTCAATACAGTTGTCTTTGTATCGGGCCATCGAGATTCAAGCCCGGACCATTTTCAAGCCCAACTTCAAAGCAGCATGAAGACTCGGATTCTGTAACAACGTGTTACAAGTGTGTTAATAGGGTTCCCTACAACATGGAAAAGATTAAGGTTTCCTTCTCTATCTCTCCACCTCCATTGCTACTGTGTGTGCAAGAAGCCTTCTTCATCTTCTACATCATCTCAACATCAATCAGAGAATAATACTAGTCAATGAAGCTAGTATAGGAATTGTAGAGAGTGAATCTACGTAAAGTGCTTGTGAGTAAGAGTATACCCAGAGGGCAATTGCAGCTGTTATAGTCGAGTGAAGATATAACCAAAGTTTGTGATTGTGAGTGTATAACTTTGATTCATATAGTGGATTATTTATCGTCCATCGTGCACATCTCGGGTACTACAGATTCCACAAGGAAATTGGTATATATATATATATCGACTCCCTCTGAGCCTGAGGAGAATTATCGTCATCTTCAACAAGTACTCAAACCTTTGGCATTACCAGCACCATGACAACAAAAATGCTGCGTTTGGTGCGTCACCTCCCTGAAGAAATAATGTTTGATATCTTTTCTAGACTACCTATCCTAGACTTGTTTCAATGTGAACTAGTATGCAAAGATTGGTACACAATCTGGACTAAGTTAGTTTCTGATCGGTTTTTTGTTAATTCGCATCACTGGCGTATAAACCAAAACCTAGATGGTTCTAATCTCCTTATTCAGTGTTGCACCAGTGAATCTTTTAGTAAACTTTACTTGGTAAATCATGAAAATCATAATACCAATACTACAATGAAAACCGCCTTCGAAGTTAAGTTCAAACTACCTTTGAAAAAATTCAAGTTAGTTGGTTCTTCTAATGGTTTGTTGTGTCTGTGTTTATTACCTGACGAGGAAGTTAACTATATCTGTAATCCAATTATAGGAGAGGTCTTGCAGCTTCCAAGAGCCTGTGGTCTTGATACATATCGCAAAAAGAACCTCTTATGTTATTCTACTCCATCTGGATTTGCCTTCGATACTACCACCAACACGTACAAGGTAGTTCGTACTTGGTGCTTCGATGATGAGGTTTTTGGTAAGCTCAAAACTGGAGTTGAGATATATACTATTGGTTCTGGGAGATGGCGAAGGGTAAAAAATGTTCCAACGTGTTTTTCCTACCTACCGGAAACAAAGCAGGTGTTTGTTAATGGCGCTTTACACTGGCATCTAGATTTAAAATTCTACAATTGTATCGGCGCCATAGATATTAAGTCTGAAAATTTCAGAGCTTTCGAGAAGCCTCCTGATAGCAGAATAAACCGAAAACGAACATTGGGAGTTTTTAAAGAGTCTCTTTGCTTGATTGATGATACAATTGAAGGTGAAGTAGTCCTCTGGATTATGAAAGATTATGGCATAACAAATTCGTGGACTAAAGAATATACTATTCGGTATGAATTGCTTGGACCATTGTGGAGAGGGCCTTTCGAAATTTTAAGAACAGTGAAGCAACAAAGTGTCTTATTTCACCGTGACGAAGATTTAGGTTACTATGATGTAGATAAAGAAGAATTCAAGCATGTTCGGATTGATGGAATCCCAGGGTATTTCGACGAATTTGAAGCAGTTGTTCACCTTGGCAGCCTCATTTCACCTAGAACAATTGATGGCAGAAGTGCAGAAAAATCTACTAAAACTCCACGACGTTGGAGACAAAAACCAATGATTAAGAAGCCATCAAGATCAAGGTTTCTGACTTAGTAACTTTCAATATCAATGTATGAAGGTTTTTTTTTTCATTTACAAGTTTCCCTGTAATTGGATGATTATTAATGCATATGGCCCAATAGCATTAAAACACGTAGTGGTCGAAAAATTCTGGCATGAGATAATTTTATTAAAATAAACCCATGTTACATGATCATATAAATAAATGTAAGAAGCATGGAAGATCATATGGATCATGGAGAAAAATAAATAGTTTCGATCAGTAGCGGTGAATGTCGGTCACAAGAATTTCACCAATTGAAGAGAGGTTAGTTATATCACTAGAATTATTAAACTCATACACATTAAAGTCTATCTACATATAGCCATATAGGCTCCTAATGAGTTAAACAAGTCTGTACAGTTTGCAGTCTGATAGCATATGGAAGCATTGTGGAATTTAGAAGAAAAGTTGAAGTTAACAAACCAAGAAGCAGTTCTTCTCTTTGTCTGCACTGCACTTGCTGTAATTGGTCTTTGTTCTACTACAATGCTCAAGAAGAAGAAAAAGAACCGAGGAACGAAAGTTGTTGAGGAAGAACAGAATATTGTTGATGAGTCCAACTCAAGTGGGAGTGAGGAACCGACAAAGAAATTATTGATGGATTATATGCGATGGAGTGAAAGAAGCGCGTGGGAGGATTTGGAAAGTGGGAGTTGGCAACATAATGCACCATTGTTACTTGGTAGTATTGGAAGTGAGATGGACTTAGGATGGAGGAGTCATAATTCTCTGTCACCAGTGTGGCAAAGACCGATTCTAATGGGGGAAAAGTGTGAATTGCCGAGGTTTAGTGGACTTATTCTCTATGACGAGCGAGGACAACCTCTTGTCCATTCCAGTCCAGGAAAACCTGACATTGTTGGAACTACTCTGAGGGACTTGTTTTAGTTGTTTTTGTTAGTTTAACTAAGATGACGATGTTTTACATCGCGTTCTTTTTTTGCTAGACTGCCGATTGTATAATGTAGAGTGTGTAAATGTAATTGCTCAACACCAGTTTTATTTCAATGAGAAAGTCCTGATATAACTAGATGAGCACCAACATCACCAAAAATCCGAACATGATAAAAACAAAACACCAAAAATTAGCATCAAGACCTGCAATAGAACTCTGCTATAAGTTGTAGTTATATTCTTACAGATAGAAACAGAACAATAGCTCTGGAATCCAGTTATATTCTTTTCAGAGTCCAAAGCTTTGGAATCCAGTTATATTTATGATTGATCATCTGTTCCAAAAGTGTAGAGATTGAGCCTATGTGTTCCCTGTTGGTTTACTATACATACAGATTACTTCTTATGAACATAATTGCGGACGAGAGTATACAGGGGGACTTTTGCGAAAATATATTAATACAAGTAGAATTTTGTAAGAAAACTTAATCCCCTGCCCATGAAGATATAGAAATTGCTCCATTAATACAATTCTCAAAACTATATAGACGTGAACCAGGGAAATGTTTATCAAAAAATACTTATCTACATGGAAAGAAAACTAAGAAACTGACTTCAATCCTGCTTTAAAATGTAACGTAGGTAACAATACGCACTACTTATGTTTCTCTAATTAATTTTCCTTTTTGGTCTGGCAGGTCATAGGTTCAACATGTGCAAGGTACCATACTACCATCGTCATCTATTAGCTTAGGAGAAATAAGGCTGCCAAGTGCGACTTTCCTTTGAACTCGACGGTATACCATGAACCTGAATAGGTTTAAGTCCCCCCTTTTCCAAATCATAATAATAAATTCTTTAGTCCATGACTCGTTTATCCCATAATGTTTTACTATAATCCACATATTCACATCAGAACCTGTGTGCTTGTACCATCATCTATTAGCGACCACAATGTACGTGTCCATACACCTTTGTTAACAACATGGGGAGGTTCTCTGAAACTTCTAAAGTTTTCAGCTTCAATATCTAATGCACCTATATATCTTTCGAAGACTGCTTCTTTGTGAAGTAGCACCGGCCAGTGTAAGGCTCCATTTACAAACAACCGAGACCCAGTTTGATCAGAGACAAGATAATTAGGAAGGTTTAGTAGTCTTCTCCAGCTCCCAGAACCAAGAGTATATATATTAACTACCATTGTCACGAAGATATCTTCTGAGGGCACACAAGTGATGTAGACGACCTTATACCCATTATTGACTGCATCAAAGTGAAAACCGCCTGGTCTGTAACAGCGACCAATGTCCTTAGATGTATCAAAGCCAACACTTGGAAGGAATATGATTTCTTTTGTAACAGGATTACAAATATATAAAGATTTGTTGTCCTCCAAGGAACATAGACAGACCAAGCCATTACAAGAACCAACTATTTCGATTGTCTTCGGTACTATATGAAAATTAGTATTAACAGCATTCAATGAGGTACTATAATTTTTATGATCAACTAACCATATATATTAATACTAGTAGAATAATGTAAAAAAACAATTAATTATCTGCCGATGAAGATATAGACGTTGCTCCATTAATATATTACTCAGAACTTTATAAATATGAACCCAAAGAAAAGTACATGGAAAGAAAACTAGGAAACTGACTTCAATCCTGCTTCAAAATGTAATGTAGCTAGATAAGATAACAATCACTCACTAATCCAACTATGATTCTAAGCTTGTTGGTTCTCTCTAATCCTCCATTTTGGTCTGACAGGTCTTGGATTAAACCTGTACACTTGTACCATCGTCTATTAGCTTATGAGAAATCAGGCTGCCAACATGAAAAAGTGCGCGCAATTTATTTGATTTCGATCGTATTCCATGAATCTGAATAGGTTTAAATTTCCCCTTTTCCAAATGATAATAACCTTTACATCCATTACAAATAATTAAGATAACTTTGTGCTTTGTCGGTGTTAATAAATCTCATAAATGTACTGTCTGTTCTTTAGTCCAAGTGTTTCTTTCCAAATGAATCTTCAATCGCATAATTTTTCATAATCAACAAATCAATATTGCCAACCTGTATTTCATCTAACACACAAAGGCTTTCTCTTCTCCTAGCAAATTTAATGTACTTGTGCTTCCAGAATTGCTGAGAACGTGGCGAGGTCCTTTGAAAATTTTAAACTTTTCAGCTCGAACATCTAATTCACCAATGCCTTCTTTGAATTCATACTCAGTAGCAGGCAGTATAAGACTCCATTTAAGCACAACTGAGGTCTTTCTATGTCTGGGTAGAGCAAATTATTAGGAAGATCTAGTAGCCTTCTCCATCTCCCAGACCCAAGAGTATATATCGCAACAGCAGTTTTCACGCCGTGGTTATGTAGGCCGGAAGCACCAAGTGTGAACAACATTGTACGTATTAGTGACTGCATCAAAGTAAAAACCGCCTGGTCTGTAATCGCGGTGATTAAATGTATTTAAGCCATTGTTCGGAAGCGCTATACTTGTAATAGGAATACAGATAAAAAAAAGATATGGTGTCCTCAAAGGAAACTAAGCACACCAAGCCATTACAAAAACCAACTATTTGGAATTTCTTAGGTATTAATAGATGAATGTTAGTATTAACGGCATTCAATGAGGTACTATAATTTTCATGATCAACGACAAACCATAACTTATAATCACAACAAAGGCTTAAAAATCCAGATGAATTGTTTTCATTGATTCTAGAGTTGTAAAATTTCACAAAACACGAATCTATAACAAGACTATTCAATTTACAATTCCATTGTTTAGATACATACATACATTGATAAAGTCCTTGGACTGGTAATCTAGATAAAATATCATACCATATTTTTTCCGGGAGCTTAATTTCACGTCGTTAGTTACACGTCCCCAGTATCTTCATCGTCTTCATGTTTCCCACGAAAATAATTACCTAAACACAAACCTTAAACCCTAAACCCTAAACCTTAAGCCTTAAACTTCACATGCATGCACAAGAAGAAGAAGAAAAAACCAAGACAAAGATGTGATATAAAATATATAAACAGGTTTTCTAATTGGGCCGTAACACTAAATACTGAAAGCCCATATCGGATTTAATTCTGATATTCAATTCATAAAATATCGGAACAAATAAAAATCAGAATCTACTAAACCTAAACCGGATTAATAATAAGTAATCCTTTTTTACTCACTTTCTCTTCTCTTCAATCAATTTCATTACAGAAGAACTTCTAGGGTTTTTCTCTGTTCTTCTTCTTCTCTTAAAAACTTGCAGAAATTCCGAAATTCTAGGAGATTTTTTCCATTAAAGAACAAAGGTTAGTTCAATTAACTTATAAATAAACTTTGGGTATTCATTTTTTTTTCGTTTTGATTGTTCTTTATAGTAAAGTTTTGATTTTTATGTATTTTTTAGTAGAAATTTTGGTAATTTTTGGCAATTTTTTTATTTTAATTTGAATTAATTTGGTGGGTTTTGTTGAAGATGGCTGGAAGGAATCATAGAGGATTAAAAGGACCACCAATTCATGAACAACCACCATTTGGTAGATTACAAACAATGCCACATCATCATCCAGCAATTCTTGAAGAAATGCGAGAAGTTGCGCAATTTGGTGGTAGAAGAGGTGGTGGTGGGGGTGATCATGGACATCAAATGTTACCACCCCATCATCCAGTTTTTATCGAAGAACGACTTGCAGCACAACATCAAGAAATACAAGGTTTATTAGGTGATAATCAAAGATTAGCTGCAACACATGTTGCGTTAAAACAAGAATTAGAAGCTGCCACACATGAATTACAGCGAATGGCTCATATTGCGGATTCGTTACATGCTGAGAAAGATATTCAATTGAGAGAAGTTTATGAGAAGTCGATGAAAATGGAAGCTGAGATTCATGGTATAGAGGGTATGAAAGCTGAAGTTATTCAAGTTAGAAGTGATGTTCAGAAACTTAGTGTTGTTCGACAAGAGCTTACTACTCAAGTTCAAGGTCTTAGTCAGGATTTGACTAGAGTTAATGCTGATTTGCAGAAAGTCCCTGCATTAAGGGCTGATATTGAGACGATGAAACAGGAATTGGAGCGAGCGAGGTATACCTTACTCATACGTAGTTTTTTTTTTTTTTGGAGGAGTTTTGGTTCCATGAGCTCTCCTCGAAGTGAGAGGGATGCATTAACGTTGAGCCAAAGACCCACATGCATTAGTTTTGTATATTTTTAATTGTAAGTGGATTTGTGATGGTAATATTAATATGCGTTTGTGGAAATGTAGGGTGGCTATTGATTATGAGAGGAAGGGACATGCTGAGAGGTATGATAAAGGTCAAGCAATGGAGAATAATTTGATTTTGATTGCACGTGAGGTGGAAAAGTTGCGTGCAGAGGTTGCTAATGGTGAAATGCGAGTGCGTGCTGCAGCATCTGTTGGGAATCCTGGTCTGTATACAATCTCTTAGTCACTTCTTTTTCTGATCTTTCTTTACTTGAAATGTTTATAAATTAATACCGCCTTCTTTTTCTTTTGTGTAGGTTATAGTGGAAACTATACTAATCCTGAACCTGGATATGGAGGGAACCCTTATAGTTCAGGCTATGGCATGAACCCTGTAAGCTATTTATTGGTGTTTACTATTGTGCAGAAACTTTAGTGTGTGTCCGTAATTTATGTTTTCGTATTTGTATTGAATGCCAGGTTCAAAATGCTGCTGAAGGTGCTGCTCAGTATGGACCTGGACCAGCTGCTTGGGGCGGATACGACATGCAGCGAGCTCCTGGGCACCGATAGGGTTTTGTTGTCATGCAAGGCTATTGTGTTACGATACCTACATTCTACTATAGGCTGCAATGTGATAGTTATCTAGATTGGGCTCTTAAGGTGTTGTTTCTTTTGTAAGAACTTGGCATATGTGCTAAATATTGCTTGTTTTGAATATTACCCCATTCTAAATGATTGACATGCTATATTAGCTATGTTCAATGTTCATGTTGCATTTGGCCCTGTTGTGCAATGATACCCACCCAATCAAGCTATTTTCCTTATCACTTGTGCTCACATATATTATGTTCTTCAGTTATCGAAAGAAAATGTCTTGCTTTTGTTTTTTTTTTTTCTGGCAGCAATATCCTTTACGTATGTTCAATTGAGAGGATTCAAATTTGGCGCCAAGGGTTAGTGGGTTACGTGTTTAATTAATGTAGATATGCTAGAGCTTTTATGGATAACTTGGTAATAAAGTCCTTTTGCCAATTGATGTCTCCCATGAGATAGCTCCACAGTCAATAACATTAACTAGTTGTATTAGATTCTTCCTTAGAGCATTATAGGGAAAAAGAAAAGAAAAATAGATTCTTATTCAGAGCAATAATGAAACAAACTCAGAACGTTCAGTGTGTTATTGTGATAGTCAGTCGATATGGTCAAACACTCAAACTCGTGACTACTTACCGATTCACTCGGGAGTTTATCTCTTGTTCTTTATGCTCTTTTGAACACTTGTGACTTTATGAGTTTCCCCATGTTGGCAGTTTTGTTATTAGATTATATTAGGTTATTTTGATAGGGATGCCTTTTTTCATGTTACGCGTCTTAGGGTATGTGGTCAACTTCACTGCTTCTGCGGTGGTTTCACTGTGTCTTTTTATGGAAGCAAATGTCAGTGAATGGCTTAATTTTCGATATGGTACAAGAAGGAAATGACACGATTGAAAATTTTAGGGGTATTTTATGTCTTGTCAGATGAAAGAATGAGAACTGGATTTCAGTTCTACAGTCAGAGCATAACGCCGATTGAGGTGTCAGAAATCTGAACTCGAGAACGAGTTCTTAGATCAAGCTACCGATTTAGCTTTGATTAGTGTGTTGGGAACCTTGTGCTTTAAATCTGCAGATGTTCTGCGAACCAATGGGGTTGGGGAAAAAGAGGGAAGCGTATTAGGAGAACCAGAAATCCTGCCCATGTCCCAGCTCTTTAAGAAGTACAAAGGAAACTATTGAGAGCATTTGGAACTGCTGTGGATTGACAAGAGAGTTTCACCAGTCAAGCCAAAGGTTTCAAGGTCAAGTAAGTGATGTTACCATCTGAAGACCTTTACTAGTCGTAGTTTATATGTCTCTTGTTGTGGTTGCTGAATGTTTGTATTGTGTGTTCTGATGTTGTTGTCTTCTTGTTGAATAAACTTCAAGTTCTATCTATGTTCTGATGTTGTTGACTTCTTGT
The DNA here is from genome assembly GCA_023053565.1 of Aquilegia eximia. NCBI lineage: Eukaryota > Viridiplantae > Streptophyta > Magnoliopsida > Ranunculales > Ranunculaceae > Aquilegia > Aquilegia eximia. The sequence goes on from JALIGU010000005.1 coordinate 23,462,223, forward strand.
GTTAAGTGTTTGATGTGTTAACATCCTTATGTAAAGTTTATTCGAAGAAATGAGAAAAACTATTTGTTTTTATCTTAGACACTTCCCCATCACCTCCCCATCCCTCCCGCACAAACGTTTATGTATGTCCAGTAAGATATATTAGACTAGACTAGCTTTTGTATAATAGTATGTTTAATGGTTTATTATTTTCTTCCTCATGAAAAAAATGAAATTTGAGTGATTCAAGTAGTTTGCAGACAAAATAAACAACCCCTCCAGACTTCATTTGGTATGTAATCATTGTTTTGGCTGGAGACCACCCTTTATTTTGAGATACAACAGGAAGACACATCCTTATATATAATATACAGTAATACTGCATCTCTTTCTGTGATATTGTCAGTTTGTCGGTTGTGTATCTGGGTGTGCACATGTATGTAAGCCTATGTTACATTGACACCCTACTATCTGGATTTTCTCTTTTATTTCCTTTGATGGAATTCACAAATCTGAAATTGCATGTTAGATGTAACCATTGATCTTCAGTCAATTGCTTTGTTAATGCCTCAGATAATTCCTAGCTATGATTACTTTTTCTGTTTTTTGCTTGTTATAATGTGAAGTCTGCAAATATGGAAACTTCATTCTTTGTGTCGTTTGTAAATATTATAGATGTTTCTGCTATTCTGATGTATAAATGAACTCTCTCTTTGGACTTTTTTTTTTTTGTTTATTTCATTGTATGTGTTTAAACAATGTTTGTTTCTACTTTCTAGGGTATGTCAGTATACTTGTGCAGTTGAAGATTGCATTGTGTATCTAGGAATGATTTTAAAATACATGATTATTGCTTGAATTACTTAAAATTCTTTATTTTGCATGAAATATAATTACAGCTTAATGGAAGCCCAAGTAATTGGGCTCTTTAAAAATTTTTATGCAAGTATTGATGTTGGGTTGGGTTTTTTTCAGGAGGATCTCATTACTGCTGCAAAATTTCTTCGATTATGAGCTACCCGTTACCTCAGGTATGTATTATTCATGTCTATTAAAACCTCATAGAATAGATTGCACTCTGAAGCATGCTTTACCATCAATTCTAGTTATCCAGGTTTAACACTGCAGCCCATGTTGAATGTATGTGTGCTCCAAAAAAAACCTTACCCCACAGTTTTGTATCTCTATTGTAATTGTTGTTTATACTGCACATCTCAGATATAAAATGATCCCTAAGGCCCATAGTTCCTGTAGATTAAGCTGTATGGTTTTATAGTGCCTTGTGGTTAGGACTTGGTTTTGTCGGACTCAAGGGAAATGTTCAAGCTAATTTAGTTCTTTTGAAGTATTTCGTGTACAACAAACGAACTTATACTTGCAGTGTCTGAATTAGCGTGTGGAAAAAGGATTCGTGAGATAAACTAAGAGTTATTTGAGACCATTTTGATACTGCTTTCTTCTAATCTTATTATGCGAATATTCACAAGTGTCATGTGGTTAATTGCTATCCTTGTTCTTGGTAATGTCGAAATCTTCCATATACAACGACTGTCAATGGCTATACCTTGAAGGATCTTTTGATTCAGATATAGGGATTCTGTATTGTCCATTTATATACAAGTGTATACAAGTGTCCCGGTAATTTGGAACTGTAGGGCGTCTGTATTTTTTCCTTTTGCTCTTATTTTTTGTAATCTCACAGTATAGTTTGGCAATTATTGGGATAAATATGAATTTTTGTGTCTTTACTCTGCTCCTGCTGTGAATTTGAGTTTCTTGTCCCTCATCATTTCTACCAATTTGATTGGATTTACTGGTACAGGGTTCATTGGAATGTATGCTACTCTTCTTGCCAGACAGGATGTGGACTGTTGCGTGATACCTGAATCACCCTTCTATCTTGAAGGGCCAGGTGGACTTCATGAATTTACTAAATGCGTCTAGAAGAAAGTGGGCACATGGTTATTGTGGTTGCTGAAGGGGCAGGACATTGGATATCTCAGAAGATCAGGGTATGTTTTTATAGATTTTAGCCTTTTCCATGCTTCTTTTGAGAACATGTGGTTTGAAATTATTTGCCGATACCTTTTGTTATATATCCTTCATGCTGCCTATTGTAAACATTGATATGATATTCCAGACCATTGAATTTTTTTTTTTTTGATATCAGTCAATGTATACAACCTTAAAATTTCTAACATAAAAACTGAGCATCAAAACTGTACAATTATTAGGGATTGGTACTATTTGTTTGAAACATATTACCCAACCATATATTGAAATCAGTTAAATTAATAGTGCCTTACAATTATTTCCTCACAAACGGCAATATTCTTGTATGTTTTCATTGGTACTAACTACTAAGATGTGATTTCAGGACAATAATCAATGTATAGTACTCTCATAGCAATCTAATTCAACCTATAAGCTTATAATAAGTTAAGGACCATTACACAACATTAGTCTTACTTTAATTTCCGCATTGTAATCCTGACACTTGGTGCAATCAAAGAACCAAGCAGGCTAGCAGTGCAAACATATGCATCTCTAAAGACAAATAATTGTAGTTGCAGATTTTATAGCATAAGAAAAGTGGGAAGCAATATCTTTTATTGCTATTCTGTCGGTATTGTCCCCACCTTAGTCACCACTAGGCCCAAGGCCATATTCATCGTGTGGGGTTTTCCCCTATGGGTTTCACTTACCCAAAGGGCCTCAACAATAGTGGATAGCGGACCATTACGTATAAACCCCTTAAAGATCCGTTATTGCTCGGATGTTGGACTATTTGGTCCACACACCTAATATAGACATCATGTGTTTGTTTGGAGGCAGTAACATCTGAAACAATGCAAAAAAAAAACCAACGGATTTTAAATGGACACTGTATTATGTCTCTATATGTAATAGTGATATTGTTCTTGGTCGACCTTGAAGGCTTGGATTCCAATGTTTTGAATTTTATTGTCTTGAATGTGACCATATTGATGTTTGCTTCTGCTAGTCCACTACTAATGCTATGTGGAAAACATATTATAGAGTAATATAGTGGGTTTGGCTTGTGGTGGTGGTTCTACTTTTGATAGCATTTTGACTACCTTTTACCTTGACATTTGATGAATATGCCTATTGTTTGGTTATGCTTCTGTTATGTAGTTGAAAATGGTTTTGATAGTTATTATTTGCTTTACTGTTAGATAAAGTGAAAGAGACTGCATTAAGCTGCTGGTACTAGCAGAACCTGGCCATATGCAAGCTGTTGCAGAGGTGGATGTTTTAGCAGATGATAGTAGAAGGCAACTTTCAGCGAGGGTGCTGCTGATGTTGGGTATATGTTTGTGTAAACTGTATGTTGCCCTTGGATTATCAACCTGATGATGCACTCTCAAGTGTTAGATGATCAGTCATTGTAAAGTTTTTGTGGTTATAATAAAATTTTAACTTTGTTCATAAGAAAAACAAGTTATCACGATGCAAGGCAGTATACCGCATTTTGTATCCTATTATTTAAGTTCCAGTTTGTTAAATGTTATGGTATCTATCAAAATCGGATGTGCATGCTTATGATCCATGGACTACTGACCGATGGAAGAGCAAACACTGTTAGAATGTCTCCCCTAATACTTAATGTGGACTACTGTCAAGTTTCTATTTTATATCTTAATGTGTTATGTATATTGTGAGAGACGCAAAAACCCTAATACTTGCTTGCTCATCTCCCTTATAACTTCCTACACTGAGACGCTACATGGCAACACATTTGCGCTTGCAGCATAAAATTCAGCAAGGATGGTAACAGTGAGTGTTTTGAATGACGCTCTTGAGAGCATGTACAATGCCGAGCAGCGTGGGAAGCGACAGGTCATGATAAGACCATCTTCAAAAGTGATTATCAAGTTCTCATTGTTATGCACAATGCAGAAGGATGGTTATATTGGGGAGTTGGAATATGTTACTGATCACAAGTCAGGCAAAAATTGTGGTTGATATAACCACGAATACATATAAGGTTATTAGCAGATGTTCCTACTTGGTTTCTAGTTAAATGCTGATTATGATTTGTGGATTATGAATGATTATGGGATTGAAGAATCATGGTCGAAAGAATACATTATTAGGTGCCATAACCTTGCATTCTCACGAACAATGAAGAATGGTAGTGTCTTACTCTTATTTCATGGCGATGAAGGTCACAGTTACTATGATTTAAAGAAAGAGAAATCTAAACATCTTCACATTCATGGGATTCCCTGAAGTACGATGAGATTGTCATCTGCCATGCACATTGGTAGTCTCATTTCACCTAAAAGCATTGAGCCTGGTATAACTGTGCCTGTCAAACCAAATCGAAAGAGCTAGGAAACCATCAAGTTTCTTACTTGATCCATAGTCCATACGGATTTTGCTTCTTTTCTTTTCTTTTTCGGTTCATAAAATGTAAGTAAGTAACAAGATTACAAGCCTGATCAGCGCGCCTAAAAACATTAGAATGGTTTAAGCACTTGATAATGCTCAACTGCAAAACCCCTTGTAGGTTGTTCGAAGGGTTGGGAGGTTTATATTTAGGGGTTTGAGGTTGGTCTTCTTGTGCTTGGATTTCTAATACAAGCTAGAGGTTGGTATTCTTGTGTTTGGATTCCTAATTCTTAAAGTTCTCAGAAACACGAATTATAACTCTAATAGGAAACTTTACTATATATATATATCTAAAAGCATTGTTTTTGCTCAACCCCGATTTCTTTGTTGTTTGTAGAAGTCATGAAAAATTTAGCAAACTTTACTTGGTAGATCATGATCCTGAAAAACTCGATACTTCGTTGAAAACTTGCAGTTTATCCTTTGACCTACCTAAAGGAAAATCCAAGAGATTCAAAGTAGTTGGTTCTTGTAAAGGTTTATTGTGTTTGGTGTTATTACCTCATAATTCTTGTTTTTATATATGTAATCCTATTACAAGAGAGGTCATAAAGCTTCCTGAAGCTCTTGGTTCTGATTTATATCAACACGAAAAGAACGTGTCTTCGAAGTCATCTGGATTTGCCTTTGATGTAATTACAAAAACATACAATGTCGTTCGCACTTGGTGGTTCAAAGATGACCGCAATTCATCTGCAGTGTACAAGAAAGGACTAGAAATATATACACTTGGGACTGGGGCATGGAGAAGGATGAAAGTTGTTCCTGAATTGTTTAAAGAAATGTGTCAGTCTCGATTCTTCATGGAGTTTTTCATTAGGAAATAAATTCCAATTGAATCTGTGGGTTACATGTTAGTCACGAAAAGTTCAGAATTATCCAAATGCCTGTCATGGAAGCTCGTAATGAAGTAACAACGAGATCTATGAACGTGTTACAAGGACGTCTGTGTGTGATTAATAAGATAACTGGTGGATTTGATATCTGGGTGATGAAAAATTATGCGAATGATCAGTCATGGTCGAAAGTTTATGTTATTAGAAACGATAGCATTGCTTTATCCTTGGGAGTGAAATTAAAAATATTGACAACAATGAAGATGGTAATGTCATAGTTTATGGTGATAAAGGTCTAAGTTGCTATGATCCAGAAAAAGGAGAATTTAAACATGTTCAGATTTATGGCATTCCTCCAAGTAAGGAAAAATTAGATGTTGTCGTTCATGTCGCCAGTCTCATCTCACCTGGAAGTATTGATCCTGGTATAACTGTACGTGCCAGACCAAAGAAGAAGGCGAAGAAACCATCAAGCTCTCTAAATTTTTCTGTAATATAGAAAAAAATTCTCTTAGTGAATCAATTAAGTAGGTGAGTACATTATTTTGTACTCACCTACTTAATTAATCACACACAGACGTCCTTGTAATTAAGTCTTTCAATCACAACTTCTTCGCAAAAATGTTGTGTCATGTCGAACCTACCATGATCCCCAATTACAACTACAAGCACAATGTTTACCAGGCACTATGATAATTAGCTTATCAGCTTGCTATTTGTGCATTTTTTTTTCGAATTGAATTACAATATATAAGTTGTTGATAATTAGACGTTGGGCAGGTTAACATGCCGCAGAATATCAATCTCCTGTATAGCATCATTGTCAACCCTGTCATCTAACATGTAGTCCATCAGCACCATGTTGCAGCCCCTGTTAATTGCAATTAAAAGCAGGGGATCATGGTAGGTTCGACATGACACAACATTTTTGCAAAGAAGTTGTGATTGAAAGACTTAATTACGTAAGCCCTGCCCAACAAATACTCAATGGTTCTACTACATATCATAACACCTTACATTTTCCTGGATGCGGTGGATTTATCTTTGATGCAACCATAAAAGATTTTCCAACTTGTCTATGTCATGGAGCACAAACGTCTCAGGGTTCTTGAATGGTGGACTCCATTGGCTTACTGGCGATTCACACCAGAAATATTTGAATAATTGTATTGTTGTATACTAGATATAAGTGCTGAAAACTTTGCCAGATTTAAAGCTCCTTCTAGTAAACCTGCAGGTGTCCAATCTACAACTTTGTGTTGTTAGGTAATTACCTGTGTGTGATCGAAAATATACATGGCAGTGATGTTTTATTATGGGCAATGAAAGAGTATAGAGTGAATGAGTCATGGACTAACTTAATATACATAACAGGCTTTCGGGGCTGTTGGTGTCGAGTTTTAATAAAGAGTGTAAGGATAGAAGGTTTCGGAAATGTCTTACTTCATGGCAGTCAATGTCCACCTTACTTCGATTTCAAGGAAGACGGTGAATATAAGCATCTTATGAGGAATTATTTCACCTTCCTATGACCTTGACCAGTCGTTCATGTGGGCACACGGTGTTACTTCTAAATTCATCTGCTCAACAAATTACTCAAAAGAGCTGGTTAACAGACATCCAAAGAGTAACATTTCTCTGCCAGATTTCAAAAGTAAAATACAACAAACTGAGAAAGCCATAAAAAAAATAATAATAACAATACTGATTATAATAAATAAACTAAATCTTGAAATTATCTCAACACTCAATAATTTTGTTTGCTCATATTCGGTTCGGCATGAACCAGATTGGTGGTGGCATAACTAAGATAGTATCACATGGATATAAAAATTTCTCTATACTGCCATCTTCAAGATTGAAGATGCCCATATCATGACCACCACGATCAAAGTACATGTAGTCGTCTGTGAAATAGATACGGTTAGGCTTGCAACCGGAGAATTTGTTGGAGTACGTGTATAGAAAAAGAGCAGTTGGATCCCAAGAACAGAGAGTAATCCCTATTGTTGTTAGGGGTTCCAAAATCTAACTTACAAACTTTGAATCCAGTCGTTTTATGAGGACAGTACAAGGCAAGCAATATTTGACGATCTTGCAAGCACAATATTTTTTATAATACCTACAAACCACCAATAGATCACCAGATGATTCTAGTATATAGAATTGATAACCAAGTCTTCCAGGCCGAGGTTTAGCTATAATTTCTTCCACATATGTCTCTGCTGGGATTTTTTTTTTCTTCTTCTCCTAAACCATGGACGACAAGAACACAGCCAGTATTATGATGTACAGCATAGAATTTCCCTTTGTAAAAAGTCACATCACACACGAAATTATGCTTTACTTCTAAACGATGACATAGCCACTTTTTGTATATATGTATCTCTTACATACTGGGAAGGTCGGAAAAACTGTCCAGTACTAGATTTTATCCTAGTAGAGATATAGTACATGTTAGAAGCTTCATCAGTTTCAGTTTCTTTCTTCTCAATTGTCCCAAGAACACGAGGCAACGTAGTGATAGGCGGAAGATGGATTACACTCCTGGTGCAAGAAAAAAGGTTAACTAATTGAACTTCTGAGTTTTCATGCACTGTCATCAACCAACCACCAGGAAACGAACAACAAATACTCTTGGGTTGCCATATAATAGTAATTTCTTAGTTTTGAAACATCAGGTATGTTTTTGTGGATGATGATTGGCAGTGCCGTACCTGAGATTTTGGGGGCCCTAGTTTTTTTTCCCTTGAGAACGTCCAGATACCTAACAATGAGGCCCTTAAATTTATGTAAAATAACAAAAAAAATTAAATAAAAATAATAATATACACGTATCAATGAATTGTAAGAATATGTTTGAAGTTGAGTTTTTTTTTTTTTTTTTTTGATTAATTAAGAGAAGGGGAAGCAGAGAAAGTGAATTTAGGTTTTTGTTCTAATGGAGGTAGAGCCATAGAACTATGAAAACGAGAAAGAAAACTATTACAATATGTCAAGAGGCCTGATTAATGAACTGAATTGGGCTTTAGTTGAAAGAGAGCTTCCTCCCATTTGGTTTATTAATTGTATTGGGCCGCAGTAGGCTTTATTGTAGTTAAACTGAGAAAAAAAATCCAAAGAAATATAACATATATACGGGCTTAGTGAGCAGAGGCCCCCCCCCCGAGATTTGGAGGCCCTAAGCAACCGCCTAGCTCGCCTAGCCCCAAATCCGGCCCTGATGATTGGAACTATAAGCCATGGAAGATGATTTTGAAACAACATAGGATTACAAATAGATTGCCATGTTTTGAAAACCCATCCGAAACGATACATATCCGGTAAATTTAAACGATCAACAACCAATTCTAGAACATGATCTGGTAGCTCTGTTGCTTGTATCTTCATGATTCCTCTTCTCTCTTGTTTTCAACCATTGCACTCTCTTTTACAATACAGCTAGAAGAACTATGAATCTATGATGTATAGCTAGAAGCCTAGAAGAAGTTTTCTCTTCCACGCATGCATGTTATAGCTATTTAATGGGCTTCACGTACTTGTTGTATTTGGGTTGGGTTAAGCTTGGGCTAAACCTTATGGTTAGGGTTTAGGGTTTTGTACAAGCTCGACCTAGTCATTAGTCATTATTCCTCATTTAATTTCATCCAGAAATCTTCAGTTCTTCACACCTATGTACTAGCTAGGGTTTCTATACATTGTCAATAAAAAAAAAAAAAAAAAGCTAGGGTTTCTTCTATCATTTCCAACCTTGGTATTTTCTACAACAGTTTCTTCATCCTTGAAGAGGTTTAGTCCAGTTCATTCAACAACATGAGTAAAGAAATGCATACGGAGTTTCGCCTACGGAGAGATATCATGATTGATATATATCTTTGCTAGATTAACAGTCCAAGGTCTTTATCAATGTAGGTATGTATGCAAAGATTGGAGTAAGTTAGTAGGCAACATTATCAATGATCCAATTTTTGTTAAATTGCACGATTCGCGAATAAAATACAATAATGATTCACATTTTCTTATTTTATGGCGCACGAATGCGCGAATTAGTAATCTTTACTTGGTAGATAATGAAAATCAAGGTACAACAGTTGATGCTCATAATACTTGGTTTGACATATTTAAGAAATTCAGAATAATCGGTTCTTCTAACGGCTTGATGTGTCTTGGTTTATTATCAGATTATTGTTCTATTTATATATGTAAATCCAATTACAAGAAAACTTTTTAAGCTCCCAGAAATCCATCTTCTTGGTGATAATACTCGAGATTTTATCTGTCCACCTCAATATAGATTTGGCTATGATGCAACACCAACATGTACAAAATTGTTTTCCATTGGTACTTTGTAGATGAAAGAAGGTTTTATAAAACTGGGGTTTTGATATATACTATTGGCTCTAATAGATGGAGAAGGATAAATGACATTAGTGCTACCTTAGACTTAACGACAGCTCTACCTGTTTTTGTAAATGGAGCATTACATTGGGAAGTATATTGGAATGTACACAGAGAGAGGGGTTTGGTGCCGTAGATATTGGCACAGGGGAATTCAGAGCTATTGAAGAACCTCCCTGGGAAGCTGAAACCAATGCAAGAACTTTGACGTCACGGGGAGAGCGCTTATGTGTGTGTGGCAATAAATCAGATGGTACTTATGTCCTATGGATTCTGAAAGTTTATGGAAAAAACGAGTTTTGGTGTAAAGACTATATTATTAAGAAAGAAAGGTTTGGGCAACTGCAGAATATTCCTCTTAAAATTCTCGGAAATATGGGAAATGGAAGTATGGTCTTACTTCATTCTGACGAAGGTGATCAAGGTTACTATGACTTAGTTACAAAAGAATTCATGCCCATTAAAATCCTTGGGATTAGAAAGAGCTCGTGTGTGTTGAACGCTACTGTTCATGTTGGCAGCCTCATTTCACCTAAAAGTATTGCTGGCACAGACAGTGCGCAGGGCTGAAATCAGACCTGTCAAACCAGAACTCCGGCCAAGACCAGCATGCTAGGGAAAAACTGAAGGTTCAAAGCTGGTTTAAAACCATGAAGGCTTTTTTACTTAGATCGGTACGTGTTTAGTGTATTATATATTGTATATTTGAAGTTTGTCATTACAATAATGAGTCTAATAATTACAAATGGTTTCTCTTTTCCAAATTTTATGGAGATTTTTATTGATAGCATTGCATGTGTTGTTCATTCATAAATTTCTTATTCTATATATCTCAATGATAAGTACCGAGAAATTCCGAACTTTTTTATCGATGTCTCTAGGAGATCGTCTATGTGTGAATGATGGTATATGACCCTAACATGATGATCTACTCCTAAAGTACAATCAAATTGTTGTGTATGTCGTTGTTTACTGATGATGAGTCTCTCTCTATATATCTGCAAGCCAATTGCTGTGTATGTCGTTTTAGATATGGTGTAGTGAGAGTGCGAGACATTGGTAGTGAACTGCAATATGACAATGGAAAGGCGTACGACGATGTCTTGCCTCCCTAGAGAAATACTTGTTGATAACTTGATATCATCACCAGACTGCCTATCGAAGACCTCTCGCGATGCAGGTTTGTAAACAAAGATTGGAAAAACTTGTTTACTGATCCTATTTTCATTGAATTATGTAATTCTAGAATAAACAAAGATGATCCCCTTTGCCTCCTTGTTTGTCAAACTAGTAAAGATAAAGTAAGTGAGCTTTACTTGGTAAATAATGAAAACCATGATACTAAACTAACAGCCTTCAAAACTTCTCTTCATTCCCAACTACCAAAAGGGAAAATACAAGTAGTTGGTTCTTGTAATGGTTTGATTTGTCTATGGTGCTCTGGATATTTCTATATCTGTAATCCTCTTATAGGTGAGATTTTCAAGCTGCCAAAAGCAACTATTGTTGATAGTTTACCCAGAAAAGAAAACTACTGCGACTCTTATCTTGGCTCCAATGGATTTGGCTTCGATGCAAGTACTAATACTTACAAGGTCGTTCATACTTCCTCCTTCCGTACTATTGCTATAGATATTGAAGCTGAAACTTTCAGAGCATTGAAAATGCCTACCATGATGAATTTTAGCAAATGTTCTTTCACGGCGTTAGGCAAGTGTCTATCTGTGGTTGAGGAAGCCTATGGTCAGACTATCGTGTGGGTTATGCAAGACTATGGAAATCAAAAGTCATGGACACAAGAGTATATCATTAACCGAGATTTGCTTCAGCCATTGACCACTTCTTTAAAATTATTACGAATGGTGAAGAATGAAAGGATCTTATTTCATGGTCCTAATGGTGAAGGTTACTATGATGTAACAAAAAACGAACGTGTGAAACATTTTCATATTCACGGATTACCACTGAACTACCGAAATTTGGACGTGGTTGTTCACAATGGAAGCCTCATTTCACCTGGAAGACTTGCTAAGAGCTGAAGTGCACCTGCCAAACCAGCCTCTGTTCAACTAGAAGACTTGTTGGTATATCTAAGTGCCCCTGCCAGACCAAATCGGTATTTTTTTTTTTTTTTTTTTTTTTTAAGTTTCTTTGGAATGTCAGTAGGTTTACGACTTATATATATGATGATTTTTATTTAGTCAGTTGTAAATGATGTTTCTAGTCGGTAATTTGATTGATTTATTTTTTCGTATTACTTTCTAGTACTATTTCGATGTACCACAGTAAACTTCGTAAATATATATTGGACAATTACCTGCTGATTTTTATATGGTGATTTTTATTTAGTCAGTAGTGAATGGCATTTTATGTAATTAGTGTAAGCTTATCATTACACTGCAGTTATTCGATATTGGGCCTATGACTCTATGTTGAGTAGCGGCTTTCCTAGAGGGAACCGATCGATGACTATCAAGAACGTAAAAAGTTGTTCATGTATAGAAGTTAAGCAGGGAAATTTGTCAGAAAACTTAACCTAATGAGATATATGGTTAAGTACTAACACAAAATAGAAGTCAGTATATACCATCTCAAATCTTGGAAGTTTGCTTTATAAGCATTATTCAAGCATGACAAAGAACAGAGGTACCGCCCTTCGTCTCCCCTCGTAGATATAGTGTTTTATATTTTCCCCACACTGCTCATCCAAGCTCCTTCCCAATATAATATATATATATATATATGTAGGTTTGTCTGTAAAGATTTGTATGTGTTGGAAAATATTTATTACAGATCCCCATTTCACCTTTCTAACTAGATTAAATCAAGATTTCTCGTGTTTGCTTATTTTTGTCCACAATAGTGCACATCTTACAAGTTAGATCAACAATAGACGCGCTTACATGAGTTTTGAACAAAAAATTCATCTCAAAATAGTTGTTTCCGCAATATATTATCATTGTCAGTTTTGATTTTCAAGAGAGTGCGACACACATCTATTTTGTTTGTTTTGGAGCAGCATTTTGCAGAGCAAACTATTGCTCTTCCCTAGTGAGGAGTTAACCTCCTCCGCTGCCAACTCAGCAGCAACCTTGATTACTCTAAGAATACCATTTAAAGAAATAATGAAGTTACATTCGTGTAACGGTTTAACACTTTTGGAAGTAATCCATGATTACCGTATTTGTTTTTACATCTACAATCTCATTACAGGAGAGCACAACCAGATACCTGAACCATGCATGGCATATGCAGAAACTTGCTTTGGATTTGATCCTGCTACTGGAGTGTTCAAGGTCATCAGGACAGATCATTGTTACATTGTAGTTGTTCTCATGTAGGAAAGTGGAGAATGCTCGGCAAGGATCCATATAGTCCTTATAAGTTTTATGAGGACAATTTTTTAGTACGGGATATTTTCGTTAATGGGGCGTTACATTGGTTAGGCTACACTTCAAAAGGTCCTCCAAAAGTTGTTGATACTATTATTTCTTTAAAGTTTGATACTGAGGAATTCAAACTCATTCCCTTGCCTCATGGCTTGGATTTAAGTATCTTAGATAGAGATGTCGCTATTTGTTGGTCTTGAGAAACTGTCTTTCTCTTGCTACAGATGTTGGTTTTCAGCATATTGAGATATGGGTGATGAAATATTATGGATTGCAGTCATCCTGGGATAAGAAGTATATTATAAGAGATATGACGATTTATAGACCAATAAGTTTGTTTGACACTGAATGGAGAGATCTTGAACTTGAGTCCTACAGGAAAATTTGGTTTCTACAACCATGAAACGGAAGCGTTTAGGTCTATTAATATTGGGGTAGACTATGTTGTGCGAGTTTCACTGACAGTGAGTAGTCTCATATCACCCAGTGCAAGATCAATCGTAAATTGGTAAACTCAGAAAGAAAGGCAACTAATGACCCAAGCCGCAAATAACATGGCAATTGTTATGATGCCATTAACTGGCATCCCTACATCCTATGCTTAAACTAGATTTCTACAACTTTTCTTTTTGATTTGTTATTACTGTTTGATTATTATGATACTTCAATTGTTAATCGTTCATCCTATATGCAAATTTGGTTCATGCCATTTTACATCAATTACCAGCACAATGTTTACCATGCACTACGATATTTAACATATTGGGTTGCTATCTGCTCAATGTTTGCAATTGAAGTACTTTATATAAGTTCGATCATTCATGCGTGATCCTATGCCGGCCTATCGAATGGTAGAACTGGTGTTGAGATTCATACACTAGGTACTTGTCTGTGTCATGGAGCTAGCGCAAACATCTCAGGTGTTCAGTGTTTTTGAATTTTTGTTCTTCGTCTTTGTAGATAACAAATGCACAGTCGTCGACTTCCTTTCTTCTTAATATTGAGTTCTTGTGTCATCTTGTGCCAAGGGACTTTGAATTCCATAAGAATACAAGTTCAAATCATAAGAAATTTACTTGAAGTCATGGTCTGTGACCCGTTAGGACTCAACTTCCTTATTACACTTGGATTATAAATCCAAATTCTTGTATGAAACATGAAAATTTCTAGCCTATATATATGAACCATGGCATATTGATTTTTACACAAGAAAAATTAAAACTAAGAGAAGGTCTTTCATAAAACCACCATGGAAGGAATTCGTTCAAAAACAAGTTTGTCACTTTTGCTATTCTTTTTTCTTTTTATATGGTTCCCTAGTTTAACATCTTCTTTTCAAATTTATCAACAAATTGATCTCCCTCCTCGCATGCTTGGACCCGAAAGCTTTGCTTTTGATTGCAGAGGTGAAGGTCCTTATACCGGTGTAGCAGATGGGCGAATTTTAAAGTGGCAAGGTAGCACACGCGGTTGGACAGAATTTGCAGTCACAGCTCGAAATAGGTAATGACATCACACTTTTTTTTTATTTATATTCAATAATAATACATTCATAATTTTATTTTAGAGTCGATAATAAGAATCTATATGGTTTTCCGAAAATGCAAATTAGATTTTTTTTTTTATTTAAAAATCAATTTCAATAGATTCTTATATTTAAACAGATCTGATTAGGAAAGCAATGTGCCGGGTGTGATGGGTTGGCGAACATGATCATGGGCCTACTGCTTTCTAGGATTTGGGCCGGCTGTTGGTTTCACTACCTCTTGAAGCCCGGCCCTTCTAGATCACTTAATCATATGGTTCCATCACTTGTAGTCCCACTTCTGAGGGCCCAAACTTTTTAACTTTGCTTTTTGAAAAAAAAAAAGAAAAAAAAATATGATTAGAAAAGAAAATTGGATGAAAGTTTTTTTATTTTTTTTTTATTTTTTACTGTACTTAGTTTCTTCAACAAGATATCGTAATATACGATTTTTTTACTATGGTTTGAACTTTGAAGAACAAAGTTAGAAGATGCAGAGTCCTGTATCTGCATAGCTCATCTTCCAGATACAATGTAGAAGTGTAGACATATACATAGCAATATATCACTATATATGGCATGAACTTTTACATATTTTGGAACATTCAGTTTTATTTTACTAATTTTTTTTTATGGATTTTGTTAATTATCATCAGGAGAAGATACTTGTGTGATGGTTCAACTAATCCTTTTGTTGAACGTATATGTGGGCGACCATTGGGTTTACAATTTAACAATCGATCATGTGAACTCTACATAGCCGATGCCTATTTTGGGCTCATGAGGGTTGGGAGAAACGGTGGGGTGGCAAGGCAACTTGTTTCAAGTGCAGAAAACATACCTTTTAGATTTACTAACGCTTTGGATATCGATCAAGTTACTGGCGCAGTATATTTTACCGACAGCAGTAGTAGATTTACAAGAAGGTATAAATATTTTCTTTTCTTCGTAAAGTTGTACTCTTTATAATATTATTTTATGATCATCAATTAATATACCATGTATGTTTAATGTCTTACAGAGAAAATCTAAGAGTATCTGCTAGTGGTGACAATACTGCAAGATTTATGAGATATGATCCGGTAAGCAGAAGAGTAACGGTGTTGCTCAGAGGACTCAGTTTTGCTAATGGAGTGGCGTTGAGCAAAGACCGTGACTATGTTCTTATTGCAGAAACTAGTAGACAAAACATTCGAAGATATTGGCTTCAAGGTTTACGAGCTGGAACATCAGAAGTATTTGCTCAACTTCCCGGATCACCAGATAACATAAAGAGAAACGATATGGGTCATTTTTGGGTTGCGTTGAACAACGGTCGTTCAGTTCCATCTTCTAGTGATGAACCTATAGCAGTTCGGCTCGATGGACAGGGTAGAATAATAGAAAGAAGACATGGTAATGGTTTAATGCAATCCACTAGTGAAGTGAACGAAAATAGAGGAACTTTGTTCGTTGGATCTGTGGGTATGCCTTATGTTGGCTCTTCCCATGTTTAGATTATTCCCAAAGTTATATAGTATAGTTTTAGATAATTAATAGTTGAATTGATTAGGGTTTTTTTTTTTTTTTTTTTTTTTTTTTGGAATTTTAGTTTCATCATTGGTACAATTATATATTAAACATATATTTACCATATTGTTTTCTTTTCTTATAATTTATTTTTTAAAGTTCTAGCATAATATAAAACTTTCATGCATGATGAAAATTTCAACACTTTAGATTGTTTTTCAATGGAACAAGTTTTGTACCGAGTTTTGCTTGTACACAGTCTACTGGGGTTCACACTCATAAAGTCATATGATTTCTATAACCATGTATGGCTATGATATCTGGTGAAGAGTCGATGGTTCCCTCTCTGAATATCTGATTCATTATAGGTGACTAGGTGAGTCTTTGGTCATTTTATTCGATGTGGATTCTCTTTTACTGCAAGTGTTCAACGATTAACCATTAACAAGTAAGTACCCTATGACATAACTGTCACAACCCAGCCACAAGCACTTACTGTGCCTTATTGCTCGGTCAGCTTCTCTTTCCATTGCATTGTCCAGTATATGCTGATATTCCTGCAGTCTGCTACCCAGATGAGCAAATTGACCTGCAGCAACCTTGTATGCAGCCTTTGTTCTCTGCCATGTACATCCCCTGTGTCACTTGTACTGAAGGGCTTCCTTTTCCAAATTTTTAGAGATTTTTAGTTATTGTAAAATCATTCTACTGATCAAGGTGTTCAAGTTTATTAACTTAGATTATGACTTAGAAACAGAGGAATTCAGGCCCACAAATATCCAAGGGTTTCGGCGGTGTTCATGTTGGCAGCCTCATTTCAGCTAAAAGCATTGCAGGTACAGATAGTGTGCAGGGTGAAAACCCCATTAGCCTTGAACTCTATGACCAGCAAGCTAGAGAAAAACTGAATCCAAAGCTGGTTTTCTTGTCAGTACAGGCGATATTTCTATTAGTGAAAACTGTTGGTATTTTTTTCAACATTTTAGAATTCATCCTTTGGCACGTCTTATATAGTCATATTGGACGCAGCTCTGTGTTCAATCACATTCTTCCTCCATTTCTGACCCTAAGCATTTTGCATTTTGAACTTCATATAGTACTTAGTACTTACGATTGCCAACGTATACACCACACAACGTGACAAATTCTCGTTTTGGCAGCAAAACTAGTCCAGCTTCAAACTGACACACGAAACGTTTTATGAACACTTGAGCTTGATTCCAAAGCCCCAATTGTTCATCTTTCGAAAACGTAACGACTAATTGTTTGACATGCAAACTCATCAAGTCATCATACCCTATTTATGGGACCATATAAGACCTGCAAAATGTTCTGGTTATCACCCTTCACAGACACAAACCATGAGTAGTCTAAGAAAATATTTGCGCCTATAGATAAAATTTCACCAATATTAAGGCCCATAAAATATGTTTGGGTTTTCCAATTTCTTGTAATTTAAAAAGAAAAAAAAAAAAAAAGGAAAACCCTAAACCCTAATCTTCAAACCCTCGTTTCATCTGGAAATCTTTCATCTTCAAACTTGTTTTTTTTTTTCTCTTTCAGAGCCTTCTTCATCTTGAAATGAGTAAGGAAATGCGTACGGAGTTTTGCTTACCGAGTGATATCATGATTGATATATTTGCTAGATTATCAGTCCAAGGTCTTTATCAATGCAAGTATGTATGCAAAGATTGGAGTAAGTTAGTAGGCAACATTATCAATGATCCAGTTTTTGTTAAATTGCACGATTCGCGAATAAAATACAATAATGATTCTCATTTTCTTATTTTATGGCGCACGAATACGCGACTTAGTAGTATTTACTTGGTAGATATTGAGAATCAAGGTAGTGAAGGTACAACATTTGATGCTCATAATACTAATTTTGACCTATTACAGAAAATACGAATAATCGGTTCTTCTAATGGCTTGATATGTCTTGTTTTATCCGATTATTCTTCTATTTATATCTGTAATCCTATTACAAGAAAACTTTTTAAGCTACCTGAAATCGCTCTTGATGTTTATCCCCGAAAATATACCAGTCTCCATCAATATGGTTTTGGCTTTCATGCAACCACCAACATGTACAAAGTTGTTTTCCATTGGTGTTTCCGCGATGTCAATGGTTTAGTGAAAACTGGGGTTCTGATATGTACTCTTGGGTCTAATAAATGGAGAAGGGTAGAAGTCGTTCGTGATATCTTCGAGCTAAGGACAGTTCTTCCTGTTCTTGTAAATGGAGCTTTGCATTGGGAAATACTTAGAAAGAATTGTTTTGGTGCTATAGATATTGGCACTGAGAAATTCAGAGCTATTGAAGAACCTCCCTGGGAACCCAAAACCAATACGAGAACTTTGACGTCCCTAGGAGAGCTTCTATGTGTGCATGATGATAAATTAGATGGTACTCATGTCCTATGGATTATGAAAGTTTATGGAGAAAAAGAGTCTTGGTCTAAAGACTATATTATTAAGAAAGAAAGGCTTGGTTCATTGCGGAAGATTTCTGTTAAAAATCTAGGAAATATGGGAAATGGAAGTGTAGTCTTACTTCATGCTGAGACAGGTGATCAAGGGTATTATGACTTAATAACAGAGGAATTCAAGTTCATTAAATTCCGTGGGATTAGACAGAGCTCGTACGTGATGAACACTATTGTTCATGTTGGCAGCTTCATTTCACCTAAAATCATTGCTGGTACAGTCAGTGCGCAGGGTGAAAACCTCATCAACTAGAACTCCAATACCACCAAGCTAGGCTTTCAGAGCTGGTTTAAGAACAAAGATGTCCTTCAGTATCTTTGCTTAGATCAGTAGAATTCTAAATATATGGTACTCTTCTTTTTTTGGCTTTGAAGGTGACATGTTTATTTGAAAGGTTTTTTTTTTTTTTTTTTCTGTCAGGCGATATTGCTAGCCTAGAGAACTTTTGGTATTTTTTTCTCAGCGTTTTAGAATTTTTCTTATGGCACATTTTATATTAACAAATTGGATTCAGCTCTGTGTTCAATCACATTCTTCTTCCAACCCTGTCACTTGACATCTTGGTATCTTTGTTTAGATCAGTAGAATTTTTGTATATGTTACTGTTTTTTATTCGAAGGTGTTCATTACTTGGTGTTAGCTAATAATCTGTCATGTGGTTTTCTTTTCCAGTTCCACCGATTTTGCTATTCCTCAATTTGTTTTGTATTTTCTTTCCGACATTTTAGAATTCATGGATCATGTGGAAGCCTCATTTTTTAATGCTGTATGAACTAAATTAAGTAAGAGGGTCTGTATAGGCCTGAACGTTTATAACGTGTAGATACTCTCTGACACAAAAATGTATTCGTATACCAGTGTAAGGTTGTTTTAATGGCACTTTCACACCCAAACTGCCGGTTTGAAGCAAAGGTTGTTGTATGCATAGGGGACATTGTTATAGCTAGGTACGGGAGTAGTTCCTTTCGGCAAGTGAGTTCCTTTTGCACCACATGCATCGGCTGCAAAGTTAGCTTCTCTTTTAGTACTGGTAATGAGCAGCCATTTAAACCAGTTCCTCAGTTGCTCATATCTCTGCTGCACCTTCCAGTAAGGCTTTCCATCATTAAATGATCTTGCTGCTGCTTCAGAGTCAGTTTCAACCCAGTTTTGATCCCAACCTTGCTCCTTTGCTTTGACCATAGTTTCCATGATAGAAGTACATTGCTTCGTAGTTAGATGCTTTACCAAGCCCACCATAGAGCACCCCTTTAACTATGCTTTCATGATCTCTAAACACAACACCCCAGCCAGCCTGTCCTGGATTTTACCCTTTGAGGCCCTATTTTAATCATACCCTGAGGTGGTGGCAACCAGTAGCATTCAATAACAGTCCATGACAGCCTATTCTTAGTTTGCAGCTTAAGATTCTCTAGAACTTTCTTAACGTTTTCTATACCATATATAGTGAGGCTTTGAGGTCACCAAGTAAGAAAAATCCACAGCTTTCTTGACTCTGAACACGATCTTAGGCTGCACATCCTCATATCTCTGTCTGTTTCTATTTTTCCATATCTCCACCATTAGTTCCAGTGTCCCTGCTTTCCACAACTCTACTATAAGAGGACTCTTGCCTTCCTTCCTTCAGTCTGATCAATGCTTGTACACTGTCAGGTGGTCTAGGATGTGAGAACCATTCACCAAGAACACTCCAAAGCTGATTAGCTAGAGAGCATGTGAAGAACAAATGCTTATATGATTCAAACTCTTCCTTGTACAAACTACACTGTGAGACAATAAATCTTCATTAATTGGACTCTCTCATCTGTGTTAATGGCTTTGTGTAGAATTTTCCAAGTTAATGCTTTGGTTCTTGGATGAAGAAGTTAAGAGCTCCAGAATTTAGCCCATGTTGGCTGAACTGGCTTCCTGCAGATTGCTTTGTAACCTGATGAAGACAAAAACTCTCCTGAGCTGTTAAATGGCCATACCCTTTCATCAACTCTGCTGATATCAGTTGGCTTCAAATGTCTCCATTCAATACCCAACTGTTCCAGTAACCTGATGAGATTTGGAGGGAAGTCCCATTGACCATTTGTGGCGAACCAACCAGCTGACTTCCTTGCTAGTCTTGTTATTAGCAAGGAACCTGTCATGATTCCCTCTGGACCTTGTAGTAACTAAGGATGCCTCTATGTACATTAGACTGTACTCTTTTTTATAGGGGTCTGCCCAATCCCAGCTTAGTGAGTCGAACATATGCAAAATTTGTCTTAGTGAGTCGAACATATGCATTTACGATAATTGCATTGGTGCCATGTGAATTAGTTCAAGAGATATCATGATTGATATCTTTGCTAGATTATCAGTCCAAGGTCTTTATCAATGTAGGTATGTATGCAAAGATTGGAGTAAGTTAGTAGGCAACCTTACCAATGATCCAGTTTTTGTTAAATTGCACGATTCGCGAATAAAATACAATAATGATTTTGATTTTCTTATTTTATGGCTCACGAATACACGACTTAGTAGCATTTACTTGGTAAATTATGGAAATCAAAGTACAACAGTTGATGCTCATAATACTTGGTTTATTATCAGATAATTTTTTTTTTTTTTTGATAAAAGTATAACATTGTATTCATAAGCCAAAAAACTTACAAACATTGCTTGCTAGTTTCTTACCCTTAATGAAGATATATCGATACTTATTTTGCCACTCTTTCTTTCTTATAATGATTTATTGCAGTCTGCTTAACCAGAACTTGCTTTTAATTTCAGAAGTTCTCGTAAAGGAAATTTTAATGTTGTGTAGATCCTGGCCAAGGTAGATCTTGACTTCATGGTGAGAAACGTTTTGTAGTCTTTCTTGTAACGACGTGACACAAACAGTATTGTGACAAGTGACAACCTAGGTTGGTTAGAAAATCAGCTTCATATTGGCTTGCCTATAGGTATGATCAATTTCGACTTAATTAAATTAAAATAGCAAAAGGTTCAATTATACACAAAAACTACATTGCTATGCTTTTAAACATCAACTACTAGCTGTGTACTGATTTCAGTATCCCTACTTAGTCAGTGACAAATTTTACCATGTTTGTGACTGAGCCGATAATTGTGAAAAAGATACTTGTGAAGTAAACAAGCCTCGGTATTCATGTGAGACAAGACCAATACCTAGCTTCCCCAAAGCAGAAGCTCCCACCAGAGTATATCGACTGCATCCTGGCAGGGGCTAATTCAGTGTTGACTTCAAGCTGATTTTATTGCTATTTTAGATAATTTTCTGCAGGTACAAACTAGAGTGTGGGAAAGTAGCAGTCGAGTCTTTCCTAATAGGTAAGTTGCAAACTTACATTTGAAGAATTAATAGACGACAGAAAAAAACTATCATTGTGGAATCATGATCCTTGATAATGATATAGTTGAAAGTTGAAACCAAACATAGGAAAGCAAATTTCTAGAAACCATTTTCTTACCAAGTGAACCACACATAGGAAAATCAATTTTAAGAATGTGAATTTCTTATAAAATGATTTTCTACGGAATTTTTGATTATCTTGAACCAAACATACCCCTTAGGCCATTATGTCTAAAAGTTTCTACCAATTCTCATTCTGAGATGAGCTTAGCCCTTCCCAGTAGGCCGAAGAATACAGTTTCCATTATCAAACCTAGTAAACTCTAGGTCATTTTCTTTTGTGAAGTGAAGCTTGGACTGCTATTGGGTTCAATTAAAATGTCTAGATCTATATGTGAAATTTAGAACAGCCTTTCTAGATTAAATTATAAGTTAAAAGACAATTAAATTATATATGTAGTTCCTTATCTTTCATGTTAATAGTAGTATGAAAATCTCACTTTTGGTGTCATTGTTGTGTCCTTTCAGGCTCGTTGATTGCATAAATTTTGATGATTATTAGCAGTTTGTTTGTATCACCAACAAATGTACACATTCCACATCTGATTATCAAGGTCGTTCTATCAGTCTATCACCAATAGTCTGCAAGTGATTTTCTTCTTTGGTTATGTCCATACTTGTTACCAGTAGAAGTTGTACACATAAGAAATGTGACTGCAGTTAACGTTCCGCTCAACGCTTACAAAGTTACGAGACAAAAAACATGCATTCCAACAAAAATTGGACTTAACAAAATCCATTAGACTTGTCAGAATAAGTAAATCAGGTTGTGGGTTCAAAACACGTCAACAGCTGATTGTTGATATAAGTTTCCACACGTAATTTAAAAGGGGTAAGGGTCCCCTCAACCCTGTTTGTAAATAAAAAAAAAACAAAAAAAAACAAAAATAATGGAGCCGGCTATTGCCAAAGCAATATTTGCTATTGCAAAGGCAAATTTTTTGGTTAGACTTATTTGCCCTCTAGATTTTAAATCTAACCTAGATATTATTTGTTCAATTTTTTGGCGTAGGATTTGTGGGATAAATAAAACACTACCACGTATAGGTGCAATTAACCCTAGTGGATTTGAACAAGTTACTCAACTAATTTTATTCTTTGGATTTGTTGAAAATTTTGATATAAGGGGTGAAGAGATTTTAGAAAATAATAAAACCTAAATTATGAGAAATATAATAATATATCTGAAGGTAAATCACCTTTACAAAAGCAAATATTGCCTTGGCAATAGCTGGCTCCATAAACAATTTAGAAGTTTTTAGAAGTCACAAAATTGCATCAAAACTGATACAAATTCAAGCAATTTAGAAAACATGTTTGTTTTGAAAAAAAAATGTCATACATGCCACAAGACAATACCTTAAGATGAGATAGAAGTTCATGTTGTTTGATTAACAACTGGTGGTTGTGGCTCCACTGTAGTCTTACACAATGTTGTGTTTGGTTTGCGGAATCTATATTTTGCGATCAAAAGAGAAGAAGTAGAGTCCATAATATAAAGAATTCGATGAGAGATCAACTCTGGAGTTTGGATAGAATTGTTTGCACGTATATGGAAACTGGTTTCCATTTAACCAAACAACTGCTAGCTCAGTTGGTTTGGTACTCCTCTCAAACACTCCTACGAGTGAGAGGTTGTAAGGTCAATTCCCACCAAGAGCGTTTGGGGGAATTTCTCGATCAAATCCTACGGGCCTAGTTCGTGATTAGGAGGCCCATGCTCCCATGATGACATGATGTGGTCCTCTGGCGTTCTTCAACGAAAGCAAGTCCTCGTGTAGCAGTATTGCTCGAGTAGCAAGGGTGGCGATGTGGATTCTTAGGCAGAAGTAACACTAGTATTTCTAGCATTCAGGCCTTGTCTTTGTAGTCCTCGGGCCCTATCCTTGTAAGTCTTCGGAATTCGGGCCATGAATATTAACCATTTTTTAAAAAAAAAAAAATTATAAAAGATCGAGGAAAACATTGAGGGCTTGAGGCATTGAGCAAGCAAGGGTTAGAAATGGTTTGGGCTCGACCCAATCTCCATTAAAATAGGCTTGATCTAAGCCCAATATAATAAATTCAAGTCTAATCCAACAGTAAATCCAATACCGATCCAAAGTCTACTTTTTTATCGGAATGATTATTAGAATTATAGATCGGATTACGGATAAATTTCGATTATATCAGTATGTCTCGATGATGTTGGCTACTATCACTTTTAATAATTTTGAAGCTGTTTTTTTTCATTCCTATGGCGCGTTTTTTATGGTACTCTATTATATGCTAGTCGTGAAAAAATTTAGTAATTTGTTCCGACATTTTATATGGTAATCTATTATATGCTAGACGTTTTATATAGTCAAATTGGACGCTGCTTTGTGTTCAATCACATTCTTCCTCCATCTGTAAACCTTACCGCGCACTTTGCATTTGGACTTCAAATCAATGAACTAATAAATAGTACTTATGGCAGCAAAGGTGTCGAGACTGACACCACACCTCGTGACAAATTCTTGTTTTGGCAGCAAAAAGGGTTACAGAAAAATGTTCATCTTTCGAAAACTTAGGAAGTGTTTCACATGCAGACTCATAATCCAACCTGCGCCGAAATGTCCAAGACTTAGCCTACTTGTTGCAGTATTGCACCTTAAGACCTGCAAAATGCTATAGTCACTATGTACAGTACTCACACTGAAAATCTGTAATGGACCTGAAAATCATGGTCTTCTTGTGCTTGGATTCCTAATTCTTCTTGGAAAAGAAATATATGTATAACCAGTAGGATTAGGGTTTCTACTTTAATTTCTACCATCACATATGTATCATAGCTTCTTATATATTTCTTTTAGCTCACTGCAAAATTCATCCAAAAAGTTCTTAACCAGTAGTATTATTTATCAATATGACAATGGAAAGGTGTACAACGATTTCTTGCCTCCCTAGAGAAATACTTGTTGATATCATCACCAGACTGCCTATCGCGATGCAGGTTTGTAAACAAAGATTGGAAAAACTTGTTTACTGATCCTATTTTCATTGAATTATGTAATTCTAGAATAAACAAAAATGAACCCATTTTTCTTGTTCTTTGTCAAACTAGCATAGGAGGTTTAAGTGAGCTTTGCTTAGTAAATAATGAAAACCATGATACTAAACTTACAGCCATGAAATTTTTTCTACATGCCCAACTACCAAAAGGTAAAATACAAATAATCGGTTCTTGTAATGGGTTGATTTGTCTATGGTGTTCTGGATATTTCTATATCTGTAATCCTCTTATAGGTGAGATTTTCAAGCTGCCAAAAGCAACTATTGTTGATAGTTTACCCAGAAAAGAATACTACAACAACTCTTATCTTGGTTCCACTGGATTTGGCTTCGATGCAAGTACTAATACTTATAAGGTTGTTCATACTTCCGGCTTCCGTGATAGCCATAGATTGTTTCAAACTGGAGTTGAGATATACACCCTTGGGTCAGGGACATGGAGAAAGATAAATGAAGCGTGGTTTTATGTATCACGATATACACATCAGACGGTATTTGTACATGGGGCTTTACATTGGGAAATATGTTTTGGGCAAGCAAATTTTGAAAATTGTCAGATTGTTGCTATAGATATTGAAGCTGAAACTTTCAGAGCATTGAAAATCCCTACGTACCAGAATAACTTCAAGTAGTGCATGGAGTTTGACTTCACTAGGCGAGCGTCTATCTTTGGTTGAGAAAGCCAATGATCAGACTATTGTGTGGATTATGCATGACTATGGAAATCAAGAGTCATGGACAAAAGAGTACATCGTTGACAGAGAATTGCTTGAGCCATTGCACATTTCTTTAAAATTATTACGAATGGTGAAGAATGACAGGATCTTATTTCATGGTCGTAATGGTGAAGGTTACTATGATGTAACAAAAAACGAACGTATGAAACATTTTCATATTCACGGATTACAACTGAACTACGTAAATTTGGACGTGGTTGTTCACTACGGAAGCCTTATTTCACCAGGAAGACTTGCTAAGAGCTGAAGCGCCCCTACGTACAATTGGGAATGTTAGTAGGTTTATAACTTTCCTACAACAAACTGTATGTCCGTTATTCTTCAACATTATTACTAATGTTTACAACTTAACTTAACTATTTTTGGTATCCACCAATATCTCACATCAAAACAATCAAAAAGTTATTATCATTTAGTTAGATGGCAAACTACTGCATTCTCATTAGGTGTTACTCCATAAAACAATGGGTGATTTAGGTTTTGGTCACCACTTTTTAGTATAAATTAGGTTTTGGAGCCGGTTTTTATCTTTATTAGGGTTTAGAGCTCATTTTCGAACCAACAACTAAAAAAACCCGGTTGAACCGAAAATATTTTCAAAATACCTAATTTTACCCCTGAAACTCACGTGATCTGCACGTGATCACTAACCCTAATATAGTTTTGATCAGGGGTATTTTGGCCATTATAAATAATTACTTGGGTCAATTGTCGGTTCAGCTCTAAACCCTAATAAAGATAAAAACCGGCTCCAAAACCTAATTTATACTAAAAAGTGGTGACCAAAACCTAAATCACCCTAAAACAATTGAATTGAACATTTCTATTATATATACTAATGCTAAGGGATATGATAGAGAAACAAGTTAAATAAAAAAATCAAAACATATTCGTCACATTTTCTAACTGGCGTGAATATTTACATGATTTTATTTTGTTATTTGCATGAGTGGAACCTGTGTTCATATATACCAGTCTACATTGTTATCAAATGAACATTTGAGACATTACACTCTTGCTCTTAAAACACTTGCATCCACTTCCCTTGGAACTTTTGTAACGAGACCTCACAGGTTTGCTCTATTTTCTCTGCACGGTTTTGACAGATATTGGAAACCTTAGAATCAGAGTTGGAATTTATTTTTGGTATCCACCAATATCACATATCAAAACAATCGAAGTATTTATCGTTTAATTATATGGCAAGCTATTAAATTCTCGTTAGGTTCCATCATAAAAAAATTGAACATTTGTATTGTATATATTAATACTAATGCTAAGGGCTAAGGCATGGAAAAACAAATAACAAAATCCAAATATATTAGACACATTTTCCTACTAACATGGATATTTACATGAGTTTTATGTTGTGATTTGCATGAGCGTAAATGCAAATTGTAGTCATACCATTCTACAAATGAACCTGTAATGAGACATCACAGGCTTGCTATGGAACACTTACGTCCTTCATTTTCATTGGAACTTTCGTAACGCGACATCTCAGGCTAGCTCTGTTTTCTCTGCACGGTTTTGCTGAATTATGTTGATTGTCGATGACATATGACCCTAACATTACCTACTTCCTAAGAATTAAGGTAAGCAGTAAATTATACCATCTAATGCACCAAAGTTTAAAAACATCATTCAAGCATGACAAAGGAAAGAGGTTGCCTGAACTACAAGTTATGAATTGAATGTATTATAACAATATCTTATATAATGGTAAAAAGAGAAAATGAGAAAATACGAATATAGATTACAATAAACCATTTTATAAGATTTCAAAATGAAGAAAAAATTTAAAAAAAAAAAAAATATTATTTTTTTAGCTTAAGAAGAAGAAAGTTTCATAAATGTAAGAGGATAGGAAAATATGTGAAGTGAGAAAGAGAAGAATGGTATAATGTATTTTATCTTTAAGGACTAGGGATAGGAAAAAGTTATAAAGATCATGGGTAGGATAGGTATTTTGAAAATGTCTACCTCTTATAAGAAGCTAATAACAAGGTCATTGCCACTACCAAAAATCATAATCACAATTCATTTTTTTTAAGACCAAATAATTCAAGTTATAATATATTTAATCATAGCCGTAGATTATGGGTGAGATTACTAAAATGGCCCTACGGTGAGTGCGAGGGTGAAATACAAACACCTCATCTTATTGGTCCACCTCTTAATAGAGGCTCTAGTAAATTCAACCTCTTATAAGAGGTAAAAACAAACAGCACCTTAATTTTGGTAAACAACTTAGGAAGGAAAAGGTCTACAAATTTGACAGAATTGATGATGAAGAAGAGTATCATAACTTTGATGAAAGTACAGATTCAAAAGATGAGGTTGACGAGGGGCCATTAAGAGAAAAAGAGATAGAAAGGGCAAGACAAAGAGCTGAGGAAGATACCCAAATACATGCACAAACACAGTCACATACATAAGCAACTCGCAGAAAGCCGGGTAGACAAAGGAAAGAAAACATAAATAGCCAACCAGAGAAAGATAATGGACCTCTTGACAAGGATATTGATCTTTCTTCGATTTCATTATACCATGGACTCTACGTACTTCGTCCTCATTTTGCCCATCACTCTCTCTCCTCTTCGATGATTTATTTCAATATTACACTCTGCTATCCCAGAATCTGGATTTCGCGAACCAAACATACCTAAGTTTCACTTAAAAATGAAAAAGAATGATAGTGACAGAGTAGTAGCAATTTGCACGGGTAAGTCTAAGGACGATAAAGTATGAAAAAGAATGTAATAGACATCTTATCATTAACAAACACCCTTATATAAATCTTTAACGGAAAAAAATCATCTTAGAATGGTTGGTCTGAGAATTAGTTGTTTTTTACCTTCGGCAAAGGGGTATATACACAAAATAAAATTCAGGTTTTCATTTATTACAATATACACCATAAAGCTATATATTCGATAGACATTTTACCAAATAGATTTGCAGTACACGAGCTTATACGAGTTTTGAACAAAAATTTCATCTCAAAATGGTTTTTTCCGAGACCTTAGGCAGGTTATGTAAATTTTCATTTTACAAATTAAACCATAAATGCATGCGATAGATACTCCTAGTTAGATCAACCATAGACGAGTTTATATAAATTTCAAACAAAAATGTCCCTCTCAAAATGGTTGTTTATGAGAGTGAGAGAGTCATTCATTTGGACCTTTGGCCAAATGGGTACTATATGAATGTCCATGTAAACATAGCCTACTGGAAAAAATTATTATAGTAATTTTTGTTGATTTTTTAGGGAGATCTTAGTCACACCACACAAATCTCTCATACACCACATTTGTTTAGCTTACCACAAATATTCTTAAGATTCTTTACGCACACCACAAATAAAATTAAAAAAAAAAAAACTCTCGTTACACCACATTTTATTTTATTTTCTTAGTAGTAAAATATATATAGAAATAGATCTAAAGAATTTAAAAGATGAAAATAAATCTAAATAACAACAATATTTCTAGATAAGAGAGTTTACTTTCATTTACAATTTGAATCATAAAAAAATATTCAAATCAATTGGATTTTAATTATTGTTCTCTTTATTAAGGTCATGACGTTCCATATTTCCTTTTCATAAAAAATTTTATAATGAAGTTTTAGAACAAGAAGAACAAGAAGAGTTAGAGAAAGAAGAAGAGATTAGTTGATTTTTTTATTTTAGTATATTTTTAGCAAAAAATAAAGGTATCTTTATTTGCTAATTTAACAATGTTTCTTTATTTGCTAGATTTTATTTGGCAAGTAAATTTTTTGAAAGAAACAAAATAAAATAAATAAATAATAATGTAATGTGTGGTGTGCCAAATAGAATAATAGGGATAAATTCGTAAAAACATAATTATTTAAAATTTATCAAAAAATGTGGTGCATGAGAGATTTGTGTGGTGTGACTTAGATCTCCTATTTTTTATGATTACACATACCAAAATAATTAATGGTTGCAATATTTTTCTTAAATGACTATAATGGCTTAAATGACTAAAATAACTCGGCTTTAGCTTGGCTACATTGACATGTGTCATAACATAATTGGATGGACCACAGTTTGGATCAAATCATCAGGTTTTTAATAATTTTTTCTCATATCATAAGCTGCCACCTCATACTTTTACTATTCATTAGGCGTAGCCTATTCTATAGTAGTAAACATGTACACAAAAATATCAGATATTCATTTCTTAATTCTTACCAAACATTTGACCAAATATTAATAGTTCGGGAATAAATACCTTCCTTCTTCTCTCGTGCGAATCTCCTCTTTCACTTTCACAAGTCAAAAGTTTTTAAACCCCCAAATTTTTCCTTCGTAGATCAGCAATTCCATCTAGAGCAAGGGATTCAGATTATCCGAAAACATTCCCGAAAATCGAGACTACCGAATTCAAATTTGAAGGGTTTTGTTTTTAATATGTACCCGAATTATAAAATAGATAAAACTCGATAATCCGAGTAACTCGAATTTATATCTTAATATAGCATATTTATGTTATTTTTCTTTAAAAACGTCAAAACAATTGTTAAAACCCGAATATCCAATTCCGAATATGAATTTTAGAGGGTTTCGTTTTGAAATCACATCCGAATTAAATATGGATTCGGGTATGGTATTACCCTTTACCGACCCGAACCTGGCTGATTCCTTGCCCTAATCCCATCTTTGTGTTCTATATATTATTAGCTTTATTTTGCTCTTACCATCACAAATCATTGCTTCATCTTACTTAGTTCTATACTAATACCAGTAGCATTATTGATCAATATGAACTTGGAAAAGCAGTAAACAAGTACACAAGAATTTCAGGTATTCATTTCTTAATTCTTATCAAATATTTTACCAAATATTAATATTTTAGGAATAGATACCTTCCTTCTTCTCTCTCGCGAATTTCCTTTCTCACTTTCACATGTCAATTAAGTTTCTAAACCCCCAAATTATTCTCTTCATATCATCAATTACATCTCTAAACCCCCAAATTATTGCCACCCAACTAACTCGTCAAAAACCCAATCAGACCAAATTGCTTTGAAAAACCCAATCAGACAATTATTTTGTTACTAAAATACCCTTCACACCCACATACTTTGTCAAAAACCCCAAATTATTAGAACTCTTTTAGATCTTCTCTCCATAAAATCAAATTAAATAAAAAAAAAATAACCAACTGAAAAAATTTGTGGAAAGAGTACATAATTAAAATATAAACAAAAAATTTACAAAGAAGAGAATCTGAAAGACGAGATTGTTTGATGAGGGTAACATTTGTGGAGTAATAAGAGGCAACGAGAGAGTACAACCGAATTTCTTATTGGTAGTTAGTTAGTTACATACATTACTCTTGTTCATATTTTAATTAGGGTTTTTGAAAAATTATTTTGGGTTTTTATCAAAAAGAAAATATTAATTAGAATGGTATAAATGATATTTTATCATTGGGCTTTTGATGAATTTTTTTATTTGGGTTTTTGACAAGTTTTTTGGGTGGCAATAAGATCTCCCAAACTTTATTGATAAAAATTTTAGTTATTATACAAAGTTAGAGGACAAACGCGCCACAAACTGCACTGCAAGCCCTTTTTGAATAGCAAAACCAATCCTACGAAATACATATTCATTGGAACCCCCCATCATCACATTGTTATTCATCCTTCTTCTCTCGCGCGAATCTCTTTTCTCACTTTCACAAGTCAATTAAGTTTCTAAACCCCCAAATTATTCTCTTCATATCATCAATTACATCTCTATATTATATATATGTTGTATATGGCCTGTTTTTTTTTTTTTTTCCAATCCAAAACAAATTTTATTGAGAAAAATTTGAGGAATTATACAAAGTTAGAGGACAAGCGCGCTACAAACTGCGCTGCAAGCCCTTTTTGAATAGCAAAACCAATCCTACGAAATACAGACTCATGGGAACCCGTCGTCATCACATTGTTATTCATCACATTGACCTCCACTGTATCTGTCCATTACCATTTATACAGTCTATTGCTTGCTTTGAATCCGCACAAACTTGTACTCTCTTGTATCCGCACAAACTTTTTTTTTTTTTTTAATAAGTATCCGCACAAATTTGTACTCTCTTGTATCTGCCACAATCTTAATACCTTCATAAATGGCCTCAAGTTCTATGGATAGAATGATCTTGCCCTTAGAACTTCCTGTGAATGCCTGTAATGCCTCACCATCTTCGTTCCTTATGATGCCTCCATATCCCCCTTGTTGCTCTGTGAGACTCCCATCAGTGTGTAGTGTTATATGACCCTGCGGTGGTTTCTCCCATTTGCATTGTATCACCTTCTTTTGTCCTTGTGTTCCCTTGATCTATCTGCAATTGTTCCTTCAGACTTGTGTTCAAAGTAATGTCCTTCACCTTGATTGTAAGATCAAAAAACCATTGTCCAAAGCAAGTATACAGTTGTTGTTGCAGCCATCATATAGAAATTGTTAATGAAAGTATCCTCTTTTAAGTCATTGATGAACCATTTCCACTCTTGCACAGCATCCCCTGTAGTCTCTCTGTATGCAGCCCTGCTTGTATAAAGTAAAGGGTTTACAGATCTCTGTTGTGCTTCATTGTACAATTGTAAATTGCAAATTTTAGGACCTGTTGCATTGTTGTGAGGCTGAGTGCTCCGATTCTGTCCGGTTGCTCAAGCAGCTGGCTTGCAAACTTGTTTGTAATGGTCAGAGGAACATAACATACATACTGCTCACTAGTTTTCTCTCCCACCCCACCAGCTTATCTTGAGTTGTAAGTCTCCCTTGCATAGCTAGCCACATACTGAAGCTGTGTCTTGGAATGTTGCATTTGCTCCGAGGTGTCTTGTTCCATCCCTGTCTTGGTCCTCTTTCTCTAAGTACTTGCTAGTATCTGAAAATTTCCTCTTGGGCTAGGAGTCCATATCACCCTATCTTCTTCCTCCTTTCTGTGTATCATCTGGATGTGTTGTACCTCCTCCCAAATGCCTCCAACACATGTACTTGTAGTATGACCATCTGCCATTGACCATCACTAATGATTTTGGTAACTCGATCTGTCACCCTCCCTCAATCCTGTGCTCCTTTCTGACATATGTTAGTTTCCATCCCATCTGCGATCTGATATCTTGTGTATATTTTTGCTTGATCTCTTGTTTGTAATATATTCCCCTCCATATCCATGAGCAGTCTTCAGGTGGCAATCTGTACTGTATATTTTCTGATAGCAGCCTGGTTCCACTTCTCCATATCAATCAGGCCCAGTCCTCCTTCCTTCTTCGGCCTCCAAACAGTTTCCCATGCCACCTTGGCTGTCTTCTTATTCATATCAGTTCCAGCCCATATATAAGAACCTACTACGTATACATAATCTTCGTATTGCTGCGATATGTTATTAGGTTTATCTATGTTCTATATGTTATTAACTTTATTTTGCTCTTAACATTACAAATCATTGCTTCTTTCTAATTAGTTCTATTCTATATATCTTGTAGCATTATTGATCAATATGAACCTGGAAAAGCGTACAATATCGTGCCTCCCTAGAGAAATACTTGTTGATATCTTCACCAGACTGTCTATCCAAGACTTCTCACGATGCAGGTTTGTACAAAAAGATTGGAAAAACGTGTTTACTGATCCATTGTTTATAGAATTAATTCATTCTAGAATACACAAAGATGATCCCAGTTTCCTTGTTCTTTGTCAAACTACTGGTGACATAGATGAAGGTGTAAGTGAGGTTTACTTGGTAAATCATGAAAACCATGATACTAATAAACTAACAGCTGTGGAAACTTCTCTTCATGCCCAACTACCAAAAGGGAAAATAGACGTAATCGGTTCTTGTAATGGTTTGATTTGTTTATGGTGTTCTGGATATTTCTATATCTGTAATCCTATTACAGGAGAGATTTTCAAGCTGCCAGAAGTAACTATTGTTGGTACTTTAACAAAAAGTGATTTCATTTACAACTCTTATCCTCGTTCCACTGGATTTGGCTTTGATGCAAGTACTAATACTTACAAGGTCGTTCACACTACTTTATGCTTGCGTGATGACAATACATTGCTTCAAACTGAAGTTGAGATATACAACCTTGGGTCGGGGACATGGAGAAAGAAGAACGATAACATTCCTGCTTGGTTTTGTGTAACGAAATATACACATCAGGCGGTATTTGTACAAGGGGCTTTACATTGGGAAATACTTGAGGGGCGTGAAGAATTTGAAAATTGTCAGATTGTTGCTATAGATATTGAAGCTGAAACTTTCAGAGCATTGCAAAGGCCTACCATGGACCAACAACATTCTTTGACATCGCTAGGTGAGCGTCTATGTTTGGTTGAGAATGCAACTTCTCAGACTGTTGTGTGGATTATGCAGGACTATGGAAATCAAGAATCATGGACAAAAGAATATATCATTAACAAAAATTTGCTTCGGCCATTGCCATCTTTTTGTCAAATCTTACGAATGGTGAGGAATGACAGGATCTTATTTCATAGTTCTGATGGTCAAGGTTACTATGATGTAACAAAAAATGAACGTATGAAACATGTTCTCATTCGTGGATTACCGCAGAGGTACGTAAAATGTTGTTTTATTTTTTATTTTATTTTTTTGTTGGTATATTGGCATGCCTTCTTAATTAGATCAGTAACTCAAGATGCACTGCCTGGGTTCGAACCCCAGATTTCAGGTATCATCGTCCAGAGGTACTAGCAGCTGGAATGGGCCGGAATATAAGAGGTATGTAAATTTGGACGCAGTTGTTCACGTTGGAAGCCTCATTTCACCAGGAAGACTTGCTAACTGCTGATGCCAGACCAGCCCCAGTTCACCTAGAAGACTCGCTGGTATAAGTGCCCCTGCTGGAGCAAATCGGTACCAAGGTCTCTTACTCAAAACTGTTACAACTTTATTTCAATAGTTCTTTTCTTAAGTTTCTTTGGAATGTCAGTAGGTTTAGACTTTTAATGAAGTTCAGATGGTATTTTTATTTAGACTGATGCGAACAATGTTTGTAATCGTGAATTTGATTGTTGTTTTTTTTCTTTCGTATTACTTTCACTTTCAAGTATATTGATTTATACAATATAATTGTGTGCATTTGGTTAACTGCCGTGTATTCTGTGTTCCTAAATTCTATGAAATGCAAGAACGTTTCTGTAATTTCGAGAATAATTGTCTTAGTGAGTCGGATGTATGCAAATAAGCAGGCAGTTTATTTGTAATCCAATCGCAAATATTAAACCATTAACAAATACCATTAACTACCCAGAGACAAGCTGTTACTATGCCCCGTTGCTTGGTCAGCCTCCCTTTCCATTGACTGTCCAGTATATGCTGACATCCACCGCACTGTGCTACCAAGAACAGACCTACAACAACCTTGTATACAGCCTGTTCTCTGCCCTGTACATCCCCTGTGTCACATATACTGATATACGATCACCTCCTCATGTATACAAGGCAGATTAAAGTTGGCAAATATTATGGTGGTTATGCTCTAAAACATCCTAATTAGTTCCTACTTACCAGAGTATCCATGAGCCAATAATATCACACACCTATGAGAAAATGAACCATGGCCCTTGTTTCGTGCCAGAAGCCTACTAATTTTCGGGCTAGTTCTGAGCATGAGTAAAAGTTTCAATTTTCAATTACATCCAATATTAGTCTACTCCTATATCTTAAGATCCAAGGTGGGTACTTCTGGGTAGGTTCATTTACATAGATACGTGGTGCCATTACTGCCCATTACAGCTGAACAAGGAATCTTATATACTAGCTTAAATAAATAAGCCAATGCCAGTCAGGGTTAAGTAGTCCTTTGCCACAATATTTTCATGAAAGGCGTCATCCAAAATGGTGTGTGTAAATTATAAGCACAATTTGCAACAAACTGTCCTACACCCATTACAGGTTTGTTGCACCCATTATTTAATCTACTCCTATATCTTAAGACCCAAGGTGGGTACTGCTGGGTGGGTTCATTTGCATAGCTATGTGCCTATGTGGTGCCATTACTGCTCATTACACAGCTGAACAAACAATCTTATATACAGTACTAGCTGAAATAAGCTAATTCCAGTCAGTGTGGTTCCATTACTGCTCATTCACAGCTGAACAAACAATCTTATATACAGTACTAGCTGAAATAAACTAATGTCAGTCAGTTTGCCACAATATTTTCATGAAAGGCTTCATCTGTCGATTCTGTCCTACACCAATTACTGGTTTTTCGGCGTATAACTGGGGCATTACGTTTGAATATAACCAATAACTGTGATATGCACCGTTTGAATATAACCAATAACTGTGATATGAATCCGTATGTTTTCCAAGTCGGTCTGTAATTATACAGTATAAAATTGCAGTGTATTAAAATGATATCCACCGCACCATACAGTATATATAGTGGACTTTGATGATACAGTTTAAAATTTTATATTAAATGGCAGAAAAAGTTTTACTTATTTACATGTAGGCGGCAACAGATAAATAACAACGGCAGCATCCATTAAGTTACAAGATATATATACTGTTCTCAAAAAAATGATTTATTTACATTGTCCCAATGTGGTTACCACAAAGGTCTAGTATAGATACAGAAAAGACTATGTACACTACATTTGTTGCTAAGCAATTTCACCTTCCTCAACATCCATATTGTTGTTTTCCAGATTGACATTAGCACTGCAGTTCTCCACTTTGACATCGGTAATGCAGTTATCCACTTCAACAACTTGACTGTGGTTCTCAACTTCAACAACCTGACTGCAGATCTTAACTTCAACAACCTGACTGCAAGTTTCAAGTTCCTCCTCGTCTTCCAGATATTCATCTTTCATGAACAGGCCTAGTCTCTTCAAAGGACTATCATTATCAACTAGGAAATTATTTCGATCTGAATATGCCCCCAGCATCTCAAGATCTTTCAAGATTTCCAAATTTTCATAAATTTCCACAGTTCTCTCCATCTGAGAGAAGAAAGTCACAGAAGATAGATAAGACAATTAAGTTTTCAATTTCTCTAATAAGAAGTCTCGAAAGGAAATTCATATATCGAAGATATATAAGAAAGAGAACCTTCTGCAGTGCAATTCGAGCTGCTTCTCTCTCCCTCTCCCGCTGCATCTTCAATTCCATCTCTTCTCTCATTCTAGAGGCAGCTTCAGCAGCTCGGATTTGAGCTTCAATTCTTGCTTTCTCTGTTTGTATTGAAATATATACATTATTAGAAGAGATAAGTAGGTAGGAGAAATATATAACAATATAAAATCCACACTAGCCATTCTCATTACTCCAAAAATAGAAACACTCGGGTCAGGCTGATTTTACACTTCACCATAAAAATCATCCCTAAATAGATGTTAGGAATGAGCATCAACTGCTACCTTGTCATGATGACGCGTGTTAGACATGCCAACAAAATTCTATTAGGTTTACCTAATTTTGTTTATAAAAGGTCAAAGATCTAATATATCAAACTATTGGCCTGATGTAATAGAGCCAATAGTACGACCATATCTTGGATTAATAATTGATGTATATAAAGCCAGCACCCACTAGACTTCAGAAAAGGTATAGTGACTTCTGTAGTTCCGGTATCATGTTAAAAGATATTAACGAGATTAACATTTTCAAGGTTTAATTCAAGTTACAGCACATATGCATCGTAAAGTATGTAACTATGTAAGAAATTTAGAAATGTGAGAATTACCTTCACGTTGTTGCCTCTCCAATCTTTCCTTTACTTGCTTCATTTTTACAGGATCACTCTTCCCACCCTAAAAAATATTGAATCACTAGTCATTTGGTGCAAATTTTACTTCAAAACCAGACAATTGATACTGCTGAAACAGACTGTCTTGGGGAGTGCAATAACAAGGGGTAAGAAATTACATTGTTCAAGAGAGTTTTTTGTTGTGCCTTTACAATTGTGTCAGCAAACCGGCTCCTCAGCATTGCAGCACGAAGAGCCTTGCTTGGAGATAAATGTCCATCATATAGACTAGTTTCCCACCCTGAATCATGTCAACATAAAGGATAAGAACATGATACATCTTAGACAAAACAATATATAAAGTACTGCTGCAGGCAAACTTTATTGAAAATCAACCTTCATCCAAAGCAGCATCATTGCCAGGAGTTGAAGGACGTGAACTAGGATGACAATTGTCTTCATCAATGACACAAACATCGCCTGTACATCACAATCCAGATAGAAGATACCCATCAGAAACATTCAAAAATAATACATCTCAATATTTTCAACAAAAATGTGTCCTCGACAGGAAAATGTCACAGAAAATATTCTTTATCTATATAAGAACCATTCTTCTGTGCATTCACAGGTGTCATACATAAGTCCGGAAGTCACTCTAAGTAAATTTTCAGTATAAATAATGGTTCGCCAAAGACAAACATTAGAAAACCAACATGACATGCATTACTAATTTCTCTACCAGATGATCTCTCGATCATACAATTGAAAAAAATACAAGACAAAAATGAAAAAAAAAATAGTTTCCACACATACAACGTCTAAATTCCACTTCACATGATGTCCACATGGGAATATACTACCAGAACATGATCTTTATAAATCACAAACCAATATGATGTGTAAGGATATGTCCAACATCCAAGTGAGTTCAAGGTGCTACGTGTCCTTGTAAAATAGTTAACGAAGTTATCACTAAAATTCATGTCAATGAAAGCAGTAAGAGATAGTAGTCAACGAACCGCTTGAGATGCTGTTCTGATGGCTGACACGGCTATTCATGCTTTCGCAAGAACCATTCAAGCATGCAGAACTCATCCTTGACTTGTCACTGAGAGAAACAGATGCCTGTCTAGTACCATCACCGATTCCTGTAGTGTGCATGTCACGCATTAGCTCTAAGAAGAGCCACAAGGAAATAACCGGTAAGGTAATTCTGCCATTTCATACCTTCGTGGAGGTCCTTCTGTGAAGAGTTCTGTCCACTGCTATGTTGTGTAAGAGCAGACTGTATATGCAGTACCAAGTAGAAATAATTAAAAACAGAATTGTTGTGTTCATAAATGGATGAAGGCTAGAATAGGCAACTTCAATTACACAGGGGGAAAACGAGAACAATTCAAGAACAACAGTACAAACTAAAAAATTACATACTTCGACAGATCTTGAATGATGGCTACTCCTCGAGACTTTTTGAGGCTTGGAAGCTCTGACTTCATCAAGTACATCAACAGCAGTGGTGATTCTCTCACCACGTTGATCAAGCAAAGAAAATTTACTCTTTGATATTTCCACTAAATCTTCTCTCTGCTTCTGCTTTGGTACTGATGTCATTGATACATTTTCTGATATTTTAGGACAGGAAGCTTGTGCTCTATGACTATCATGTTTCATACTGAGAGTTGTACTCAAGCTTTCATCCGAATTTAGCTGCTGTGTAGCCTTTAATCTTTCTGCACTCCACTTTGACTCGAGAACCTTCCACCTTGATTCAAATAATTCACTCAACTCCTTTGCAACAACATGAAAGTAATTCGCTGGGGGATTATATAACATTGCATTGTTAAAAGTTAATCTGACATCAGCTGCAAATTCTTCAGTCTTCGTGTATAGCTTCTTTTCCAATTTGGATTTAATTGTACCCAAATCCATTGGTTCAGAGATGATAGAAAAATAATCTGGAATATTCATTGCGACTGGATCGACAGGATCTTTAAAACCCCAACCACGCTTATCATTTATCAACTTCTTCAAAAGTGCCAGACATTGCACCATCACCTTACTGTCTATCTTTGGCTTCTTAGCCTGTTGGCTCTCCAACTTTCTTACAGGTCCACGCTTGCTAGCATGCGAAGCAGAAGATTGCGTATATCTGTCAGAAACTGCCTGGATGTCACTAATACTACTCTGCAGCTTGTTTTTGTTTGTTATTTGCTTCATATCAGAAGTAGGACATGCAGCACTATCACTCTTCAATAAAACCCGCCGTTTGACGTGTGGCTGGGACATTCCATTTACACCATCATAACAGCTGTTTCCCACAGTATTAAGACTAACCTTTTCCACATAAGAGGAAAAAACAACATTCGATCTATCCAGTTCTGAAGAAACGATTTGAGCTTCTGAACTCACTTTAGAAAGTTTAATCTTCAGCTTCCTTGGTGCTATACTCTCACTGGCCAGCATAGCTGAGGGTTGCAATAACTGAAGTGATGAGTTGTTCAAACTTATCGACCGACTTGCAGAGACCATAATGGTTCACTTCTTTTAGGCAACAAAAAAGTTGAAGGAAGAGACTAGAAGTATAAACTAAGAAGCAGATCTTCTGACTCCTAGCACACTTAATAACAACCACGGAGTAAGATCATTGCCTAATCCTGCAATATATTATGACTCCAGTAAGTTATAATAAGTAACCATGAAACACCTTATACTCAACGAAAAAGAGTATAATTGTCTTCGATTTTATCTTACAAACTGTATACAAATAAGTCTTCAATTTTATCTTATGTCAAATCATTCAATATCTAAAAAGTGCGGAAAACCCAGCTATAGTGATACCTAAGCTAGAAATTCACAGCATAAATAATGGTTCCACATGATAGTTGATTTTCCAGAAATATAGTTACACAATTCAGGGTCTTAACAAAAAAATACGATATACAGTTAAGATAAATATGGAGAAGAAGGACGAATTAGGAGTTTGTTTTTACGATTTACAACAAAACAACCAAACATAATTGAGGACTTGTAGGTGCAGGTAGACCATCGTTATAGTTTATACAAATTAAGAATAAAAAATTTCCAAACAATCAACAGTAAATCCTGGCGTAGAAGAAAATAATCACGTAAAGTTTTGTTTAAGTTTCTAAGTAATCAATAACAGAAACGTAGACTTCCAAACTTACTAAGTTCCACTAAATCGAACATTAAACTAAAAATTAACAAAATATTCAATTGCAACATACCCAACAGTGGTTCAAAAAGTTAGGGTTTGGGGGTTTTAGAATTTTGCGAAAAAACAACTTAAATTCAATCACAAAAAATCAACAATATATTCAATTGCAACATAACCAATAGTAGTTCAAAAAGTTAGGGTTTTGGGGTTTTAGGATTTTTGCGAAAAAAACAACTTAAATTCAATTCTCAGAGTTAAGCAAATCAGATATCAAATTTCACAAAATCAAAGACCTAAGTAATCAACAATACATTAAATTCTCGCAACTCAAGCAAGAATACATAATTTTAAGGTTTGGGGTCATTGAATTAACATCAAAAAAAAAAACACAAATAAAAATTCAGAATTTTACACCTTCAATCAAATCAATCTTCACATTATTAAAAACCCCAAAACTCCAAATTCCCAAATTTAAATCAAATTACATACAAGCAAACAATTTTAAGATTTGGGGTCATCAAATTATCATCAGAAAAACAAAACTCAGCTAAAAATTCAGAATTTTGGACCTTTAATCAAATCAATCTTCACATTACCCTAAACCGCAAAACCCCAAATTCCCAAATTATTTATGGAATTGCACACAAATCAATAAAGCAAACAACTTTAAGGTTTGGGGTCATCGAAATATCATCAATAACAACAAACTCAGCTAAAAATTAATGATTTTTATACCTTCAATCAAATCAATCTTCACATTATCAAAAACCCCATATTCACAAGTTCCCAATTTTTTATAGAATTGCATACACATCAATACAGCAAACAATTTTAACGCTTGGGGTCATCGAATTTTCATAAAAAAAACAACAAACCCAATTCAAAATCTTCAAAATTCAGAACTTTAGGGCTTCAATAAACTCAATCTTCACATTATCAAATCCCAACTTTTTATTGAATTACATACAAATCAATAAAGTAAACAATTTTAAGGTTTAGGGTCATCGAATTATCATAAAAAAAACAACAAACCCAATTCAAAATATTCAAATTTTCAGAATTTTATACCTTTTATCAACTCAATCTTCACATTATCAAAAACCCCAAAATCCCAATTTCCCAAATTTTTATAGAATTGCATACAAATCAATAAAGCGGACAATTTTAACGCTTGGGGTCATCGAATTTTCAACAAAAAACAACAAACCCAATTCAAAATCTTCAAAATTCAGAACTTTAGAGCTTCAATCAACTCAATCTTCACATTATCAAAAACCCCAAAATCCCAAGTTCCCAAATTGCTAACAATACACAACGAATTCTCACAAATAAACTAAAAATACATAATTTTAAGGTTTGAGGTGATCGAATTATATCAAAAAAACGACAAACCCAATTCAAAATTAACGGTTTTCATACCTTCAATCAACTTAATCTTCACATTATCAAACCCCCCATAACTCCAAATTCCCAAATTTAAATCAAATTACATACAAATCAATAAAAAAAACTAATAAAAATCAAATCTTTAAAGTTTAAGAAACTTACTTGATTGAATTAAAAAAAAGAACCGAAGCTAAAAAAGTCGAGATAGAAACGAAGAGGGGGTAAAACCCCTCTCGTGTCTACTCTTCTTAAAGAGAGAAAGAGAGAGAGAAAGTCGACTTGCAATTGAAGAAGAAGGGTTTTAGAAGAAGTTGAAGAGAGAGAAAAGAGAGTGGCGGTGGTGGTGATAAGTGTTGTGTTTAGGGTTTAAAGAGAGAGAAAGAAAGAAAGTGGAAATAGAATTCCGAATTATTAGCGAATAGTACGGATAATAGATCTGAGAAGTCAAGTGATTTAGGAAATATCGA
Organism: Aquilegia eximia; assembly: GCA_023053565.1. Classification (NCBI taxonomy): domain Eukaryota; kingdom Viridiplantae; phylum Streptophyta; class Magnoliopsida; order Ranunculales; family Ranunculaceae; genus Aquilegia; species Aquilegia eximia. Next base: position 23,504,717 of record JALIGU010000005.1, read on the forward strand.
AGTCTTATTAATAAAAAAAAAAAGAGTTTGATAATAACAAGGTTATTACTTATTAGTGGTAACATTCCACTAGTCACTGACTCACTAGTTCTAGATTTTGTGGGACCTACACAGTTAAAATCAGTTTTTTTTAGTGAAGAAAAAATGTGTTTTTTTTATAGAAAATAAAGATTTTAGGTTTTTTTAGAGGAAGAAAAAATGTTTTTGAACCTCGACTATGGGTTCGTGTGATTATAGAGAATGTGTACGTCGAAAATAAAGATTTAAGTTTTTTTTAGACGAAGAAAAAAAAAATGTAGGTTTATAAAGAGTTTGGTGGATTATATATGTTTTTTTAGATGAAGAAAAAAAAATATAGGTTTATAAAAAGTTTGGTGGATTATAAATGTTTTTGAGTCGTGTGTTTATAAAGTGTGCACATATCTAGGTTTGAAATTTGATGATTATACTGTAACCAGTGTCTTATAGCACCGGTTAATTTTAATTTATTCATATCTGATTACCATTCAAATTTTAAGTTATTAATTTTATTAAATATTACAAATTACACTAATTTATTTAATCTTATAAAATAATTATTCTTAAGTAAATTTAGGTAGTTTTTCTTAATATTTTATAGGAGTTCATTATATTTTTTTTTATTTATTTATTGGACCTTTTGTTTATAAATAAAAATCCGATCTATAAATAAAAATATGTTAAATTACGATAAAACTATTATTTAAAGGGTATTATGTAAATTTACCAAAAAAACCCTGACTAAAAGGGTATTTTAGTCAGAATTATGTAACAAAATTCTAAAGCTCAATTCTCATTAACCGGGACTTACTCCTGAATTTTATTCAGGTTTATAATAATAGTATAGATAGGTTGGTAATTATGCAAACTCTTGAGACCAAGAAAAAATGTGTCTTTTATGGAGAGTGTATGTACCCATCAAATAAAGATGAACATCTGTGTTCTTGAATCGTGCGTGAACAAATCAAAATTTACGTAGTTAAGTTTAGATAGGATGCTATTGGCCTTGCGCTTATAGAGTGTGCATTTAGATAGGTCTTACAGAGTCTGCATTTACGTATTGTCACACTGTATTTAGATAGGTTTCAACTTTCAGTATTAGAGGACTATGATTATACATTGGACGCTATTATTTGTGTGCGCACTTATAGAGTGTACATTTACATGTATCCATTTCCAGAGTAAAAAATCCTGGGGTTTTCATCCATCTTATATGGGAAAATTGGTCAAAACCCCCTAAGTTTTGACCGGGGCGAGAACCCCCTAATGTTGTCCAAGCTTGGCGTAAACCCCATTCTGTTAAGCACCCCTCTAAGTTTCAGTCCATTCATAGTTTGTCTGCCCATTATACCCTTAACTTCTGTCAGTTTGTCTAAACCCCCCAAAAAATCGTTAACAAAATTTAAAAATTGTAATCCAAACGGCTACTTAACTTCTGTCAAATAAGTTATGTTAACGATTTTTTTTTTGGGGGGGTTAGACAAACTGTTTGAATTAAGGGTATAATGGGCAAACAAACTATGAATGGACGGAAACTTGGGGGTGCTTAACAGAAGGGGTTTACGCCAAGATTGGACAACATTAGGAGGTTCTTGCCAAACCCGGTCAAAATGTGGGGGGTTTTGACCAAATTTCCTATCTTATATAGTAGAAAAATAGAAAATAATTACACTTTGGTGAATCATTACACTTTGGTGGATAGGGTTCTTCGCATTCATGACTTATGATGCTTCAATAGTCAAAATCAAAATCTCCAGAGTAATATTCTAATATGCTCTTATGAAAAAAACCGAGTGAACCAGAAAGTCACAACAGCATAAAATTACTCTCAGACTGTACTACCTAGAAGAGCAGAGCTATAGATAAGTTGTAAAGCACACGACTAAAAATTTAAACACACCACACTTCTTAACATAGAATGCTGAAATTCAGTGTACTTGCAATCAAACCAATGATCCCGTTTCTCGAAATGCAGATAAAGCATGACCAAACTCTTGAGTTTCATCAAACTTATATGAACTCAAGCAAGGTGGAATGTAGGCGTTATAAATAGTTTCCAAATTTGGGGTTTCCTTTGTTTTGGCACAAACAACTTCCAGAGGAGTGTAAAGAAAGGAATTGTAAAATTTCCTCCGACACATTAAGGCAAAAACGATTGAGAAAATAGGGAGGGGGATGGCAAAAGGAGAGTAGAGGAACTTTTTAATACTGAAGTAGCCAATCATGGTGACTTGGTAGATGATCAGAGCTGCAAGAATACGTGCATGCATATGAGGCCACATACGGCCATAGCTCTCATATGATGGAACGTAAACTTTCAATGCCTGCAAAACAGAAAGTACAAAACAATTTTAAAAAAATGTAAAACATACGTTTGTTTTTATAATGCGGAAACAACTAAACATATTAACGTATAGCTATATATGAACCCTACACGCATATGACACAAAGTCCTTATAATTTATATAATGTGTACCCGAGTGCATTTAGGAATTTTTAAACTCAAAATCACAATGTCTAAATGTTCAAAAAAACTTGCCTGATTCCGAAGAACAAGCCAGCCAACGCCAAAGTATGCTACACCAAAGGGAATAATAATTGGAGCTATTACAGAATAGCATAAAACTATAGTAACTATGAGCAAGTCATTAGGAACCCTTGTTGCATAGTTAATATCCCCAGGAGCCCAAGCTTCTCTCACTTCATCATCAGTTTTACAGAAATACTTCCTCTTCAGATGGAAAATAATAAGAGGAACCAGACGGGATAGTTCGAGTCCATAGCCAATAAAAAACCTAACAATACACAAAGTTTGAAAATCTATCTCAGTCTGACCATCAAAATAATCAATAATAAGAGAGTACATAAGATCTACAGTTAATGATGAAACACAGAACGAAATTGGTAAGGATTTTACAAAATCTTACTCAGTCTGACCATCAAATTCTAAATCTGACTGAAACATATGCTACATAATAGACTGAAACAAATAGACTACCAAAACAAAAATGAAGAAGAACTTCGAAACTTACTTTAATGCAACCAGCGTCAGAAAGAAAGTGGCATTTTGTGGGAGGCTTTTCCCCAGCAACCCCCAAATTTGGTTTGTATCATGTTGGACTTCCTTGATTGTTTTGAACAATGTCCCACTAATGGTAACTCCTATAAAGACATTCAAGATTATGAAGTAGAAATACTTTCCTGAGCTTGCCCTTACGACATAGCTTATTGAAGGGCCCTCAGTCTTGGAGAGGAACATAAGAATCTTTGGAATCAACGCCAGGAAAACAATGAGTGTAATCTGAGGCAAGTATGCTTCCAACACTGTCTTAACCTGTGGCTGGTCCACAACTGGCTTCATGAAAGGCAGAAGCTTCTTCAGATTCTTCATAGTTGTAAAAGCAGAAATAAACGCAATTGGGATCATGTAAAAGAATATAGTCAACGCAACTATGACAAAAACAATATCCTTTTTGAGCTTCCTTTGATAGAACTTCATTTTAAGATTCCTCCATATTATCTGTCGTGGTTCAGGAGCTTCTACCACTGTCCATGTATCAACCTTCTTCGCATGGATGGTCTGGGCAGCAGATGTTGCAGCTATCCTGTTCGTGAAGAAGATCAAAGCCGAAGATTGCTGTTTTTCTCTAATGGTATTTTCCTGTTCTATTTCTAATTTGGGTACCAGTTCATCATCAATCATTTCTTTACAATAATTGATTGTATCAACTTTCTCACCGCTGAGAAAACCCGTTTTGTTCATAGGTCTTGTTTTAGAAGCTTCAAGTATGGCTTCAGCACGGGCAAGTTTCTTTCTATAGTTTTCCAAATCTTCCCAAATTTTGTTCACCTGCGAAAATTTATTTCGAGTTAATAACCACTACGTTACTATGTAAACCCTTCGTAAGATGGTTTCCCTCGAACAAATGGCACTTCAAATAATCTCATCAACAAAGAAGAATAATGTTATTAACAATACGGATACGAAGATTGAAAATATTGGCACTCTCATTTACTATGTTACTATGTTATTAACATATTGGATTTTTCTCTGCATTAGTACAAAATTGGAATAACAAGGCATGAAATCATGATTAAAAAACAGACCTCTATGTTGTCTGTCACCACCATTGATCTGTAAAATGTATCTCCATGGAGTAAGCTGAAATATGAATCAACCTGTTCTTTCCGGGTCTGTCCCTCCGGAACAGCTGGTATGTCTCTGACTAGAATCGCATATTGCTCTGGCTTCACGTCCGGAGCACTTAGAGCTGTGCTTCTTAGCTCAGAAACATGAATATAGGCTTTCCATAACATATACAATGTGGAAAAAGACACCACATATGTGGCTAAAAGAAAAGCCCACAATCTCGGACTTTTCTCCTGGAATACACGAAACAATATTACAAAACAAAGAAAAATACAAAAAATACAAAAACAAAATATGAAAATTGATGCAAACTTCCAATGTGAAAAACAGGGCAGTTTAGCTTCATTTTTTTTTTTTTATATCTCAATAGAGATATTCGAACGGTCAATCCAAAATAAATAAATTTTGATCTATAAATCCAGGGATAATTACCCAGCTTCATTTGCCAGTTTCATTAGCCAGTTTTCATTCTGTCCTGAATAAAAAGAGATTGTCGGAACCACCAATTCAAGAAAAAACTATATCTTACCTCAACATTTGCCATGGAAATCCTTTCAAGGCTGGTGAAGTTACTATTGTTCTTGGCATCGCCTTTTGCAGTTCCAGCAATAGGCAAAAGAGACGGTAGTAAAAGTGTACCAGATGAAACCAATATCCCCAAAACTGATCAAACAATGAAATATAAAGTAATTAGCATCAACGAAAAGGGTCCAGCGATAGACAAAGATTGCATCCATAGGTACATTTGAAACAGCAAAATAGCTAAGCATAATGGTCGTCTATCATTTGACAAGCTTTTGTTATGTATAATAAAACCACTTGAGTAAGTACAAGACTCTCTACACATTACCTCCTATTCAGAAGAAATAGCGCCTGGATTATTAAAATCAGACATCTGAAAAGGTTGTGCTAACTTGATTGTTTAGCCAAATCTTATGTAGTGTGTGTGATATAAGTGTCATACTGCACTCCTTTCTTCATCCATATTGCCTTCTTGGGATCCAAGGAATATGTTCAAACACCCTTTCTGCATATTCTTCTTGGGATCCAAGGAAAATGGCACTTTACGCATACAATTATTAAACAATCCCAAAGCTACAAAAGCCCCAAATACTATATTCCTACATATTTTGAAAACCTAGTTCTTTTCTTCAAACACCATATTCCTAACATACCAACAAAAAAATTCCACTCTCACAAAAAAAAATTCCACTCTCACATATAAAAATGTTAAAAAAATTCCTAACATACCAACAAAAATTAAACAATAAAAAACCCATGTTTATATCTTTTTCAGCTTCAAAATAACTACAAAAATGATATAAAAATGTTTAAAAAAAAAACAAAAAAACAAACCAACTAACCTGTTGACAAGAAGACAAAGTAAACAGCAGTATCAACACCAGAAATGGAGATAATATCATCTTCAGTAGAAGTAATACTTTCTTTAATCCAAGCAAATGGACTTCTTGTTCTAACACCTTCATAAGGTTTTAAACCTTTAACAATTCTATTTGGATAATAAATCACACTATTTCCAGGTTTTCTAGAAAGCCAAGTAAAAACCAACATTAAAATCACAAATACTAAAAATGATGTTGTTAATGATGCTAAAAATGAACTCAAATCCATCTTTTTTCTTCATGGAAGAGATAATTGTGGAGCTTATAATGGTTATATAGTAGAGTTAGTCTTAATGACGTGACTGATGATTGGCAAGAACATCCAAAGACTTTATATAAAGTTTTTTTTGTTTGTGTGCATGATTCCACAAAACACGAGGAATATGATTCTTTTAAAAAAAGTTAGAGAGTGCGTCGGCCCCTTCAATGCATTATGGTGCGTCTTACAGACACATCAACTTTTGCTTTTCATCATCTCTCTCTTTATTAATTCTTCTCATTTTCCCCGTATAAACATGATGGCAACTAGGAAAAATTGGTCAAAACTCCCTAAATTTTGATCGGGTTTGGCGAGAACCCTCTAACATTGTCCAAGCTTGGTGTAAACCCCTTTCTGTTAAGTATCCCTAAGTTTCTGTCCATTTATAGTTTGTTTGCCCATTATACCCTTAATTCAAACAGTTTGTCTAAACCCCCCAAAAAATCGTTAACATAACTTATTTGACAGAAGTTAAGTAGCTGTTTGAATTACAATTTTTAAATTTTGTTAACGATTTTGTGGGGGGTTTAGACAAACTGACAGAAGGGGGTGCTTAACAGAAGGGGGTTTACGCCAAGCTTAGACAACATTAAGAGGTTCTCGCTAAACCCGGTCAAAATGTGGGGGGTTTTAACCAAATTTCCCTTGCAACTATCATCTTTATTTATTGATTTCTCTTTACAAATAATGATCATCTTCATCTGTTGGTCTCTCTTTACATTACTTTATTTGCAATTCCATTCATCATCTATCACCGTTTCATCAACCAAAAAATTCAACAAAGAAAAAAAGATCGAGAAACAAATCTTTTAATAAAAAATCAATCAAAACCATGATATCAAAAGAATGAAAGATCTAAGAAGAACACAAAACTTGGTATTGTAGAGAATTGGTAGTTGGAAAATAAAGAGATTTAAGAATTTAACTTTTTGTCACATTAATATGTGGAACCCATTTTTTATAAAGAGTTTGAAAAGAATCATTAGTTTTTTGTGTTGTTTGGGCTTACAATGCTTAATGTTATGGGCCACAACAAATGTGAAAGTACAACTTATTTCAAACCCAACATGTTATGTGGACAAAAATATCCATGTCAGCATGGGTTAACGGTGTGGTTAAAAAAAATTGACGAAAAAAATTGGGATACCAAAATTGAGAACAAATTGAAAGTATGTTGCCTAAATTGAAAGGATTTAAAGTTGGTTGCCTAAATTGGTTAACTTTTTAAAATACGTTGTCTATTTTATTAATTATTTCTTTATTATAATGTAACTGATCCAGTGGTGTTCAAGCTTTGGGTTTAGGTAATAGGTGTAAGTTGTTAATTGGGTTGAAACGATCTAATAGATTGTTAGATGGTGTAGGAGAAACAAAGTAGTTGTGGGTTACAGGCAATGTTACAGAACCAACCTGGACACCAACCTGGTGAAGGCATTGGGTTACTGGGTTAATGGTTCGACCACTGGGTCACTGGTCGAACCAGTCCAATATTAGTATGGTTAAATATATTGTTAAATCTTAATGTTTAATTTTTTTGTAATATGTTTGTATTAGATATAAACATAATTTTTTTTGAGTACATTGGTATACACATAGGTTTGTGTGCTTTATGTTGTGGGTCCGAGTCCAACTAAATCTTTGGTTTTCTGGATCACTGGGTTTGACAAAACCGGTAAAACTCGGTCGGTTTTAGTGGTTCACAACTGGGTCATATGCAAAAACGATCCATTGAGTAACCCAGCCCGTGTAAAGCATTGGGTCACCGGTTTCTCGGATCAACCCGTCGGGCTGGGCCAGGTTTGATAACACTGGTTACAAGTGGAGGATATGTCTATTGAAACTTTATTAGGTGATGTATTTCGAATATGCTGGTGTGAGTGCCTCTCATGAAAGGAGAGCTCACCAAAACTATCAACGGTCCATAGTTAAAACAGCTAACTACCCATGCATTACAATTAATATAATTTAAAGCAACTTACCAACTTACCACTTGCGAGTGTAACTTTGGTAGGTCAAACCTTGCAATAAAAGTTAATGTGACCTACACCTGCAACGGAGATTAATTGAAGTAATAATAAACAATGAAATAAAACCACCACCAACAATATCTTCAATCAATGAACAACTATCAACAATTAATTCCATATGACCATTGAGCAGACAACCATCCCCGAGAAGACAAACAAACAAACACAAAGTTATAACCGTTAGCGCCATTTCGTGTTAGAATGTATTGATGTCACGTTCTGTTTGTTCGTTAATTATCAATATTTGTTAGTTAATTTAGTTTGCACCCTAGGCACACGCACAACTGGCATGTCTACAACACTACTATGCATCCCCGTGTATAAGCCCACGACCACTTTCGATCACACAGAAAGGAAAGGTGAAACTTATACACTCGCGCGCAAATAACAATGGCACCGAACGAAAGGTGAATGGGCTCACACAATACCCATAGTAGAGAATTCCATTGGGTTCACACAGTACCCAAAATAATCATGTCACACAGACAAAGCCATAAAAAATCATTTATGTCTCTATTACGCTTATAAATTAATTAAACGTCCATCTCACAATATCATGTATTTTTCGTATTATGATTTCCAACAACGTGATTATTGTACTATATATATACTGAACAAGATTTAAAATAACCCCATCACAAAAATGTAACCCTAGTTATTAGACATACTTCATACTATCATTTGTAAGGTATAATCAAAAGTTATCTTAAAATTTTGCTGCCGAAATGATATTCAATTCCTTAGAAGTGTCAAAATAATAGAACCAAACAATTTTAAGATAAATCAAGAATTAACATCTATAGCACATGATTCTCATGCTATATATGAAATCCAAAAGTAAAGAATAACTTTTAATAAAATCAAATTGAATCATACAAACATAATAATCTATACTCTCTATTAAAGTTGGACTTACCTTTAAGGAAAATTTCTCTTTCCAAATTAAAGAAAATTTGGTGCTCCAATTGAAGAGAATTTAACAAAAATTAAAATTGAAAGGGTTATTATTGTAAATTAAATCTAATATGGCTTAAATAGCTAGATGGCTACATTTAATAACACTATAGCCATATCTGTCTTTTTGCACAAATATATTAATGATTACCCAATGAATTTAATGAAAATATGGTTATATATATATATATATATACTTATTAGCAATACAAAAATAAAATAAAATTTAAAAAATACAAAAATTATAATTTCGTACTTTACCATCTTACTTCCACTCACGTTCCTCATACATCAAATTTAATCTATCATCTCTTGCTTCTCCAAAATAGTGGTTGGAAAAAAGCACACACAACCTTCATTAGAATAGAATAATAGACTATGTGAATATATGCTCGAGATAGTAAAATATTGTGCCTTTTCATTTTCCTTTGAGTACAGATGAGAAATAAAATTATATTGGCTTTATAACCATATAACATAATTATGTTGCGTAATTATACCATGATTTTCGGGATTACTTTAATCTTATTTATCAATTATACTCAAAAATGAGTATTTGAAAAGCTGGTCTTCGGCCAACAGTTAGCCCAAGTCCCAGGATATAAATTCAATAGTGTTTTTCGAAATAATGTATATTCTAGACATAACAAAAGCGGAACCCAATAACTTGACAATGATGTGGGTTTTTTTTTTTCAATGCAAATTTTATTTAATAAAAAATCCAAGAATTATAAAAAGTTAGAGGATAAACACGCTACATACTGCGTTGCAAGCCCTTTTATTATTATTATTTTGCAAAAGGTATTATTTAGGGGTTACAAAACGGTATGGGGTACACCTAAATATAAATTTTGACATTTTTTTTCCTAATTTTATCGTGAAAGTAGGGACTGAGAGAAACAAAAGATATAATTATATATAGGTCCCACCATTTTTTTTTACTAAAACTAAAAACCGAAGTCCAGCTAAACATTTTATTAGCCAGCAGGTGGGCTTTCATTGTAGCTTACTACATGCCTCTTTATATTAAGTATAGATTTGTTTAAATGAAATATTTATTATATCAAATATATACTTAGTATAAATTTGTCGATTTGCATGTGGCTCAAAGGTAGCCTCCCACAAAGTCGAGATATGATGTTGTGGGTTCGAAACACGTCAGCAATTGATTGTTTGATTAAAAGTTTTTCCTTAACCTCGCTTACCAATAATAATAATAATAATAATAATAATAACTATGTTACTTAATATATATATATATATATATATATATATATATATATATATATATATATATATATATATATATATATATATATATATATATAAGCTTCAATAAGCACTGTATAGTTTGCAATCCAACATTTTATCATATGCTTCAACTTCATATTTTCAGTAAATTTTTTGGGTGCATTAGCTGTGAAAGGTTACTTTACTACTGCAAGTTACTATATTTCTTTCTTGCTAAATTTATTTTATATTCAAAACTTAAGCCTATACCAAACAAAAAATGAATCAAATCATATGATTAGTCTAATTCATGGTTTGAATATTCATAAGATTAATCATACCATGGTTTATTGTCACTTTGAAGTAAAAATATAATAAAAAATTCAAAAATTCAAAATCTCAGTCAAACATTAAAAAAAAAATTAACGATAAACCATTTCAAAAATTGTAATCAACCATATTTACGAAAAAATAAAATAAAATTGGTGGTGTAATAAGATCATAAAAATGACAATTAAGCCAATGACATACATTAAGTCATTAACAAAATATTTCCAATAGACCACACCTAAGTTACATTATTTAATAACATCCATGTATCGCACGGGCTTTATAACTAGTTAACCCATAAAACCAATCAGATGAGAATGTCCACTTACTCATTATCACCAACACACTTGACACACTTTGAAGAAAACCTTTTAAATACTGCCTCGAGATACGGATCAGTAGGCCATTCTTTATCTTATTTAATTCCATTTTTCTTGTCTTTTCTCTTTCCATTTTTATTTTTCTCAACATTATCATTTACTTTATTTTCCTTTCTCAATCTTGTCTTTCTCTTTTTTTCATCTTTTTTTTCTTGTTTCTTTCTTCTATCTCTACCTTTCCTCTCACTCCATTGGAATCTTCTCTTTCTGATGACTGTGTTGAATTGTGAACAATGAAAATAATCTAGGTTTTTTTATCGTTGTTGTTGTGCAACATATAAACCATCCACTAATTGAACCCAATAGACCATTGCCAAATAAATGGCCCATTTTTAGCAAATTATATATTCATGTACCTAAATTGAAATATAATCCAATAAATCATTTGAATCTCTAATTTAAAATAAATGTAAAATTTTTGGGGTGTTACATTATACACACTTTAAAAGAATCACTTCCTCGTGATTCGCCAGTCATGCAAACTAGAGATGATAACTCTGGTTTTTCTCGTTAAAATCTTCCAAGTTACGTCATTAAAGTATTGACTCTAATAAATAATTAAGCCCTGCAATTATCTCTTCTAAGAGCATTCCCAATGGTAAAACACTTTTAGTGGTGCCACATAGGATGGTTTTAAGGAATTTTGGGGTTTTCAATGGTTTTAGCGAAAAAAGGGTTTTAGTGCTTCCAATGGTGGATTATTGAAACCGCAATCTATGTGGGGTATGGATCCATACCGCACCCATTGTGGCGGATGGATCCATACCGCACCCATTGTGGCGGTTGGATCCATACCGCACCCATTGTGGCGGATGGATCCATACCGCACTCATTGTGGCGGATGGATCTTCTTTTAGATGAGTCCATACCGCACTCATTGTGGCGGATGGATTCCTACGTGGCACTTTTAACTCCTTGGCAAATTTGCCACGGAGTTAAAGGTGTTTTACTTGAAAAGTGTGTTAAAAGCTACCATTGGCAAGTGTTTTCACTAAAAATTAACTAAAAGTGTGCTAAAACCTACCATTGGGAATGCTCTAAGAATAAATATTCTAACATCCTCGACGTCCTCAAATCAACGGATCCCATAATTACTCAATACCGTTACTTCCAAAACTCTGTGAAACTCCCGATCATCAATTCACCTCTTCAATGGGTTACAATTATCTGTTTTCAAGATCCACTTTTTGTATGATTGTATGCAATTCCAAAAGAACAAAATCAAAAACCATAGTGATCAAATTATCTTGAGTTCATTTGTAATAATGTAAAATCTATCCCAAAAACTGGAGACGATGCAACAACCATGTGGGTGACTTCTAAAGCACATGATCAGTTAAAGGTGCATCATAATGCTACAGTTAAAATATTACTCACCTTCAAACAATGAATCAAACAACCAGTTTAGAAGTAGCTGTGTTAACTTAGCAATGCAATTTTACTCAAATATATGATATTTTATCATTGGGTTTTTTTTAAATTATTTTTTATATTTGGGTTTTTAACGAGTTACTTAGGTGCCAATAAAATCTTCTTAATAAAAAAGAGAGTTTTTTGATAATAACAAGGTTAGTGGTAAGTGGTAACACTCCACTAGTCACTAGTTCTAGATTTTGTGAGACCTGCAGTTATATAGTGAAAAAAAAAGTGTGTGTTTATAAAGGATGTGTATGAAGAAAACAACGATTAGTTTTTTTAGACGAAGAAAAAATGTATGACTACGAAGAGTTTGGTGGATTATATATATATATATATATTCTTGAGACAAAGAAATGTGTGTTTATAGAGTGTATGACTATTGTTTGCATGTTTATACGGTGTATACATGTAGATAGGTTTTGAAATTAGATGATTATCATGGGATCTCAGAGTTGTACGTTTTCATCCAACGTAATGCAAATCCTTGAGGAGAAGAAAAATTTGTGTTTATGGAGAGTGTGTATGTATGCACACTCTTGAGAGCTGCGACAAAAATAAAAATATGCATTTATAAAGAGTAAGTACTCCATAAACTCTCCATAATAACATATATAATCCAGTTGATAGAAACAATTATATATGTTATGGAGTATAAAATAAATATGAACATCTATGTTCCTGAATCGTACGTGCAGATAGATTTAATTTCGTCTGACATCAATGTACCTAGGCAGTAGTGAATGTTCTTATAATTTCACATACACAAATGAAAAACACATAACAAATCAAAATTTAAGCAGTTAAATTTAGATAGGATTTTTTTTTTTTGCCTAGCGTTTATAGTCTGCATTTATGCACATTAGGTCTTACGGAGTCTGCATTTACGTATTGTCACACTGTATTTAGACAGGTTTCAATATTAGAGGACTACGATTATACAGTGGACGCTATTATTCGTGTGTGCACTTATAGAGTGTGCATTTACATATATGTCCATTTACAGAGTTAAAAATCTTGGGTTCTTCATATTCATGACTCTTACAATGGTTCAATAGTCCAAATCCAAATCTCCAGGAGTAAAATTCTAATATGCACTTATGGAAAAACAAACGGAGTGAATCAGAAAGTCACAACAACATAAAATTACTCTCAGACTGTACTAACTAAAAGCTGGAGTAGAATACAATGTACACAACACACTGTTTCCTAGAAGCGCAGAGCTATAGATAAGTTGTAAAGCACACGACTAAAAATTTACACACAACACACTTCCTAACATTGATAATAAATCAGAATGCAGCACATGAACATAGAATGCTGAAATTCAGTATAGTTGCAATCAAACAGATGATCCCGTTTTTGAAAATGCAGATAAAGCGTGACCAAACTCTTGAGTTTCGTCAAACTTATATGAATTCAAGCAAGGTGGAATGTAGGCTTTATAAATAGCTTCCAAATTTGGGGTTTCCTTTGTTTTGGCACAAACAACTTCCAGAGGAGTGTAACGAAAGGAGTTGTAAAATTTCCTCCGACACATTAAGGCAAAAATGATTGAGAAAATAGGGAGGGGGATGGCAAAAGGAGAGTAGAGGAACTTTTTAATACTGAAATAGCCAATCATGGTGACTTGGTAGATGATCAGAGCTGCAAGAATACGTCCATGCATATGAGGCCACATACGGCCATAACTCTCATATGATGGGACGTAAACTTTCAGTGCCTGCAAAATAGAAAGTACAAAACAATTTAAAAAATGTAAAACATACATTTGTTTTTATAATGCGGAAAACAATTTAACATATTAAGGTAGTTATATATGAACCCTACATGCATATGACACAAAGTTCTTATAATTTATAATGTGTACCCGAGTGCATTCTGGAATTTTTAAAGTGAAAATATAGGTTTGATACCATGTTTGATGGTCCATTAGGGATGCCTTTATAATTTATAGAGATTTTTGGACATACCCCCATTTGAAAGTCGAAATTTGAGATACCCCCATTTCAAGATGTGGTGTTATCTTAGTCATCCATCATAAAACTAATTAACCTACGGCTGTAAAGCTCTTCTTGAAATTGGGGGTATCTCAAATTTTTTATTAAATGAGGGGTATCTCAAATTTCGACTTTCAAATCGGGGGTATGTCCAAAAATCTCTAATTTATATTATGTGTACCCTAGTGCATTTAGAAATTTTTAAAGTCAAAATTACGATGTCTAAATGTTCAAAAAACTTGCCTGATTCCGAAGAACAAGCCAGCCAACGCCAAAGTATGCCACACCAAAGGGAATAATAATAGGAGCTATTACAGAATAGCATAGAACTATAGTAACAATGAGCAAGTCATTAGGAACCCTTGTTGCATAGTTAATATCCCCAGGAGCCCAAGCTTCTCTCACTTCATCATCAGTTTTACAGAAATACTTCCTCTTCAGATGGAAAATAATAAGAGGAACTAGACGGGATAGTTCGAGTCCATAGCCAATAAAAAACCTAACAATCCACAAAGTTAGAAAATCTACAGTTAATGATGAAACACAGAACGTAGTTGGTAAGGATTTTACAAAATCTTACTCAGTCTGACCATCAAATTCTAAATCCGACTGAAACATATGCTACATAAGTGGTAAGTGGTATGTGAATTATAAACTGAAACGACTAGACTACCAAAACAAAGATGAAGAAGAACTTTGAAACTTACTTTAATGCAACCAGCGTCAGAAAGAAAGTGGCATTTTGTGGGAGGCTTTTCCCCAGCAACCCCCAAATTTGGTTTGTATCATGTTGGACTTCCTTGATTGTTTTGAACAATGTCCCACTAATGGTAACTCCTATAAAGACATTCAAGATTATGAAGTAGAAATACTTTCCTGAGCTTGCCCTTACGACATAGCTTATTGAAGGGCCCTCAGTCTTGGAGAGGAACATAAGAATCTTTGGAATCACCGCCAGGAAAACAATGAGTGCAATCTGAGGCAAGTATGCTTCCAACACTGTCTTAACCTGTGGCTGGTCCACAATTGGCTTCATGAAAGGCAGAAGCTTCTTCAGATTCTTCATAGTTGTAAAAGCAGAGATAAACGCAATTGGGATCATGTAAAAGAATATAGTCAACGCAACTATGACAAAAACAATATCCTTTTTGAGCTTCCTTTGATAGAACTTCATTTTAAGATTCCTCCATATTATCTGTCGTGGTTCAGGAGCTTCTACCACTGTCCATGTATCAACCTTCTTCGCATGGATGGTCTGGGCAGCAGATGTTGCAGCTATCCTGTTCGTGAAGAAGATCAAAGCCGAAGATTGCTGTTTTTCTCTAATGGTATTTTCCTGTTCTATTTTTAATTTGGGTACCAGTTCACGAATCATTTCTATACAATAATTGATTGTATCAACTTTCTCACCGCTGAGAAAACCCGTTTTGTACATAGGTCTTGTTTTGGTGGCTGCAAGTATGGCTTCAGCACGGGCAAGTTTCTTTCTATAGTTTTCCAAATCTTCCCAAATTTTGTTCACCTGCGAAAATTTATTTCGAGTTAATAACCACTACGTTACTATGTAAACCCTTCGTAAGATGGTTTCCCTCGAACAAATGGCACTTCAAATAATCTCATCAACAAAGACGAATAACGTTACTAACAATACGGATACGAAGATTGAAAATATTGTCACTCTCATTTAATTCAACTATAACATATTGGATTTTTCTCTGCATTAGTACAAAATTGGAATAACAAGGCATGAAAACATGATTAAAAAACATACCTCTCTGTTGTCTGTCACCACCATTGATCTGTAAAATGTATCTGCATGGAGTAAGCTGAAATATGAATCAACCTGTTCTTTCCGGGTCTGTCCCTCCAGAACAGCTGGTATGTCTCTGACTAGAATCGCATATTGCTCTGGCTTCACGTCCGGAGCACTTAGAGCTGTGCTTCTCAGCTCAGAAACATGAATATAGGCTTTCCATAACATGTACAATGTGGAAAAAGACACCACATATGTGGCTAAAAGAAAAGCCCACAATCTCGGACTTTTCTCCTGGAATACATGAACTAATATTACAAAACTAAGCAAAATACAAAAAATACAAAAACAAAATATGAAAATTGATGCAAACTTCCAATGTGAAAAACAGGGCAGTTTAGCTTTTATTTTTTATGTCAACAGAGATATTTGAACCGTCAATCCAAAATATATAAATGTTGATCCATAATCCAGGGATAATTAACCAGCTTCATTTGCCAGTTTCAAAGAGATTGCCAGAACCACCAATTTTAGAAAAAATTGTATATCTTACCTCAACATTTGCCATGGAAATCCTGTCAAGACTGGTGAAGTTACTATTGTTCTTGGCATCGCCTTTTGCAGTTCCAGCAATAGGCAAAAGAGACGGTAGTAAAAGTGTACCAGATGATAACAATATCCCCAAAACTGAACAAACAATGAAATATAAAGTAATTAGCCTCAACGAAAAGGGTCCAACGATTGACAAAGATTGCATCCATCGTACATTTGAAACCATAATAGCCAGCGAAATAGCTAAGCATAATGGTCGTCTCTGTTAAGAAATTTCATTTGACAAGCTTTTGTTATGTATAATATAACCACTTGAGTAAGTACAAGACTCTCTACACCTTACCTCCTATTTAGAAAAAAAAAAGTGCAGACTGTGCCGAGAAATAGCGCCTGGATTATTAAAATCAGACATCTGAAAAAGTTGTGTTTAGCCAACTCTTATGTAGTGTGTGTGATATAAGTGTCATGCTGCACTCCTTTCTTCATCCACATTGCCTTCTTGGGATCCAAGGAAAATGTTCGAACACCCTTTCTGCATATTCTTCTTCCCTATCTTAGAATGTGTATATGTTTTGCAGTTTAAATGCCTCTAGCCAGGTCATCAATGTCCTTAAGATGCCCTATATAAGGCACCCCATTCTTACAATTATTGAACAATCCCAAAGCTACAAAAGCCCCAAATACTACATTCTTTTCTTCAAACACCATGTTCATGAGTTCATATACAAAAAATGGAAATATAACAAACAAATTCCACTCTCACATATAGACAAACATAAAATGTTAAAAAATCCAACATACCAACAACAATTAAGCAATAAAAACCCATTTTCATATCTTTTTCAACTTTAAAATAACTAACCTGTTGACAAGAAGACAAAGTAAACAGCAGTATCAACACCAGAAATGGAGATAATATCATCTTCAGTAGAAGTAATACTTTCTTTAATCCAAGCAAATGGACTTCTTGTTCTAACACCTTCATAAGGCTCTAAACCTTTAACAATTCTATTTGGATAATAAATCACACTATTTTCAGGTTTTCTAGAAAGCCAAGCAAAAACCAATACTATAAACACAAATATAAAAAATGATGTTGTTAATGATGTTAAAAATGAACTCAAATCCATCTTTTTTCTTCATGGAAGAGATAACTGTGGAACTTATAGTGGTTATATAGTGGAGATAATGCCTTACTGACGTGACTTGGATGATTGGCAAGAAGATGCAAAGACTTTACACAGAGTTGTTTTTTCAGTGTGCATGATTCTGCAAAACACGAGAATATGATTCTTTTAAGGTGTCTATAATGTAACAACCTGGATTTTTCTACTTTATAAATTATTATGATTTGAATATAATCTGACGGCTAAAGCAGCAGTAAAAGTTCATATCTATTGGATAGTATGAGTTCATTTAATAAAATATATATATATATATATAAACACCTTAACCTAGAAAAGCATAGAGAAAGAGAGAGAGAAGAAAAGGTATGGAGAAAGAAGAGATTCTATTCAAGGAGAAACAGATAAAGGGTGGGAATAAAGAAAAGAACAACAAGCATAGAAGCCAAGGGTAAAGAGGAAAACAGATGCTATTGTTTGTCCTTGCATTTACATATAATAAAGTGTAATTTGATAGAATGTTCCTGGTCTTGCAAATATTTAGTTAGGTTTCTTCATATTTACGACTCTTACAATGCTTCAATAGTCAAAATCCAAATCTGGAGAGTAAAATTCTAATATGTTCTTATGGTAAGTAAAAAAAAAAAAACAATTGAATCGGAAAGTCACAACAACATAGATTCTTTCTGACTACTAAATAAAAGCTAGAATACAAGTACACACAACACACTGTTTCCTAGAAGTACAGAGCTATAGATAAGTTGTAATATAGCACACGACTATAAATTTACACACAACACATACTTCCTAACAATGATATAAATCAGAATGCAGGGCATACACATAGAATGCTGCAATTCGGTGTACTTGCAATCAAACAGATGATCCCGTTTTTGGAACGGCAGATAAAGCGTCACCAAATTCTTGAGTTTCATCAAACTTATCTGAACTCAAGCAAGGTGGAATGTAGGCTTTATAAATAGCTTCCAAATTTGGGGTTTCCTTTATTTCCGCACAAGCAACTTCGAGAGGAGTGTTACGAAAGGAGTTGTAAAATTTCTTCCGACACATAAAGGCGAAAGCGATGGAGAAAATGGGGAGGGGGATGACCAAAGGAACGTAGTAGAATTTTTTAATACTGAAGTAGCCAATCATAGTAAGTTGGTAGATGATCAGAGCTGCAATAATACGTGCATGCATGTGGGGCCACATACGGCCATAGCTCTCATATGATGGAACATAAACTTTCAGTGCCTGCAAAATAGGAAGCACAAAGCAATTTAAAATATGAAGACATATGTTTGTTTTTATAATGCGGAAAGCAATTTAACATATTAAGGTATCTTATATATGTAATGAACCCTACAAAGTCCTTATACTGTGTTCCCGAGTGCATTCAGGAATTTTTTGAGTCAAAATTACAATGTCCAAATATTCAAAAAACTTGCCTGATTCCGAAGAACAAGCCAGCCAACGCCAAAGTATGCGACACCAAAGGGAATAATAACTGGAGCTATTACGGAATAGCATAGCACTATAGTAACAATGAGCAAGTCATTAGGAACCCTTGTTGCATAGTTAATATCTCCAGGAGCCCAAGCTTCTTTCACTTCAGCTTCAGTTTTACAGAGATACTTCCTCTTCAGATGGAAAATAATAAAAGGAACCAAACGGGATAGTTCGAGTCCATAGCCAATAAAAAACCTAAAGATCCACAAAGTTAGAAAGTCTATCTCTGTCTGACCATCAAAATAATTAATAATAAGAGAGTGCATAAGATCAACTGACTCATGCATAGATCTACAGTCAATGATGAAACACGGAACATAATTGGTAGATACAAAGATTTTACAAACACGTTTGACTCAATGCAGAGAAATATAAACAAAATCTAACATGGGTTTTCTCAAAAAATAAATAAAACAGTTATGTTTAGCATGCTGAAGATTTCTAATCACAAGGTTTATTTCCATTCTTAGCTTCATGATCCACCAGCTATAAAAACTTGCATTAGCTATGATTATTTTCATGCAACTACAACAACACAAAAAATTAGAAGAGGATGCAAATTTATCATATAGATAAATGGGTTCCCAAACTTGTGAACATGTTGAAGATTAGGCATGATCCATCAGATATAAAAACTTGCTTTAGCTATGATATATTTTCATGAAACTACAACAAATTTTTTTAGAACAGGATACAAATTCAGCATAGAGATAAATGGGTTTCCAAACTTGTGAACGTGTTGAAGATTAGGATGTTCCATTTTTTGTTCTGTGTAAATTCATCCAGATATAGAAGCAGTTCAACAAATTCATGTTGAAGATTACTAATTACTAAATTTTTTTTCATATATGTTACCGTGGGTTTTTTATTATGACCCCTTTCTGTGTAGGCTCATCTAGATATAATCTTACACTCATAAAATTAAATTGTATGGAGTTTTGATTTAACATGATTTGGGGTGAGTGAGGTAAAAAATAGAAACCAATTTAACTCAAAAGCTGAAAATACAAAAACAGGAGGCATTCTGGAATAAGTGTTTACTAAGGGGGATAGGTTTTGTAACTTGTAACTAATATGCAAATGCAAGCAGTCGAAGCAGTGTCGTTTTTAATTGTTGGCATTCAGTTTAGTCTCGAGGCCAAGGACATCTAGGACCCTATCCAAGGCACTTTTGCACGTGGAAGCTCATGACGTGTTTGCAAGGTGTAGTACAACCGTATCTGTTTTAAGGATAAGCTTCTAATGTTGGGTGGGAAATGGGGATTGCCCCTTTAAGTCTCCATTTTTAGGTGGATTTCTTCTTGATTTTTCATGTGTCAATAATTCTGGAAAAATCTAAATTCAACTGCATATATAAGTGGTAAGTGAAGTACAGACTGAGACATATGCAAGTTCAGAACCACATACCATTCCAGAAGAACAAAATCAAAAACCATATTGATCAAATTATCTTGAGTTCATTTGTAATAATGTAAGTCTATCCCAAAAACTGGAGACCATGCACAGTACTAAGAACAAACATGTGGGTGACTTTTAAAGCACATGATCAGTTAAAAGTGCATCATAATGCTACAGTTAAAATATTACTCACCTTCAAACAATGAATCAAATCACCAGTTTAGAAGTAGCTGTTTTAACTTAGCAATGCAATGAAAGAGACTTTATTCAGAAATAACCAAAAGATAAACTAATCTCAAACCTCAATGAATATCAAATGGCAAGCTATTGACTACGAGTAATTTTTGAAACAATAAGAAAGGACTGTCGTAGAATAAAAAACAAATTGACTAATCTGAAACCAAAACAAAGATGATTAAGCATGTTGAAACTTACTTTAATGCAACGAACGTCAGAAAGAAAGTGGCACTTAGTGGGAGGTTTTTCCCCAGCAAATCAACAATTTTCTTGAACGTTGCATCCTTTTGGATTTCCTTGATTGTTCTCAACAATGTCCCACTAATGGTAACTCCTATAAAGACATTCAAGATTATGAAATAGAAATACTTTCCTGAGCTTGCCCTTACGACATGGCTTAGGGAAGGGATCCCCTCAGCCTTGGAGAGGAACATAAGAAGCTTTGGAAGCAACGCCAGGAAAACAATGAGTGCAACCTGAGGCAGGTATGCTTCCAACACTGTCTTAACCTCTGGCTGGTCAACAACTGGCTTCAAGAAAGGCAGAATTTTCTTCAGATTCTTCAGAGTTGTAAAGGCAGAGATAAATATAATTGGGATCATGTAAAAGAGTACTGTCAACGCAACTATGACATAAACAATATCCTGTCTGAGCTGCCTTTGATAGAACTTCATTTTAAGATTGCTCCATATTATCTGTCGAGGTTCAGGAGCTTCTACCACTGTCCATGTATCAACCTTCTTCGCATGGATGGTCTGGGCAGCAGATGTAGCAGCTATCCTGTTCGTGAAGAAGACAAAAGCCGAAGATTGCTGTTTTTCTCTAATGGTATTTTTCTGTTCTGTTTCTAATTTGGATACCAGCGTATCAATCATTTTATTGCAATAATCGATTGTATCAACTTTTTCACCACAGAGAAAACTCTTTTTGTTCATAGGTCTTGTTCCCTCTGGTTTGCCTGTTGTTTTGGAGGCTGCAAATATGGCTTCAGCACGGGCAAGTTTCTTTCTATACTTTTTCAAATCTTCCCAAATTTTGTTCACCTGCGAAAATTTATTTCATGTTAACGAAGATTTTTGTGGCCCAAATGGTTATAGTCTTATAGGCCAAAAAAGATATGTTGGACTTATGTCCCCATATCCATTTGTTGTCAGATGGCCTTTTTAGTTACTGGGACCCTTTAGATTTCCATGATCAGTCGATCTTGATGTCTTCAATATATAAAACTTCATGGAAATCTAAAGGGTTAGACACACAAAGTAAATAGGCCATCCATAAAACATATGGCTATTGGGTCATCATTACAGGAGCCAACAAACTGAAGCAAAAACACATTCAAGCAAACTTGACAGCATTATAATAAAGTGCCCAAACCATCAATAAATTATTTAATAAAACACGACTTAGTATGATCTGTTGCCACACTGCGTCTTTGTACATTGGGCATAATAAATTGTACAGAACGAATAGTAATACTACACTAGGCATTTATTCTTTCTATCATGGTAAAAAATTGAAGCCTCACAAAGACCCCTTTATGGACAAATTTACTTGTCATATCAAAAACTTCCATCTCTTTCTGTTTAATGCAAATAAACTCGTCAACAAAGATGAATAACGTTATGATATATGAAAATTGTAAATATTGACACTCTCATTGAATTCAACTTTAACATATTGGTTTTTTCTCTACATTAGTAACCAAATTAGAATAACAAGGAATGAAATCATGTATTAAAAACAGACCTCTTTGTTGTCTGTCACCACCATTGATCTGTAAAATGTATCTGCATGGAGTGACCTGAAATATGAATCAACCTGTTCTTTCCGGGTCTGCCCCTCAGGAACGGCTGGTATGTCTCTGACTAGAATCGCATATTGCTCTGGCTTCACGCCGGGAGCACTTAGAGCTGCGCCTCTCAGCTCAGAAACATGGTTATAAGCTTTCCATAACATGTACAATGTGAAAAAAGACACCACATATGTGGCTAAAAGGAATGCCCACAATCTTGGACTTTTCTCCTGGAATACATGAAAAATTATTAAAAAAAAAAAAATGCAAAACAGAAAAACTACAAGTACAAAATAAGAAGATTGTAGCAAACTTCCAAGAGTTGACCCAAATACAAGGATTAATATAACATCATTACACTTGCATAATGATGATATTTTATGTCCGCAAGGTTTTTTATTGATTATCATTTAAGTCAATCGAGTCATCATTACACTTGCATATTACACATACAAACCAATATATCATCTACAAAATAATATAAACAAGGCGAAAAACAAGGCCGTTTATCTTTAATTTCTTATGTCAATACAGATACTCATTTTGTCAATCCAAAATATATAAATCTTGAGTCATAAATCCAAGGATATAATTACACAGCTTGATTTGCCAGTTTTCATTGGTCATGGTTGCAAAGTAAAGTAAGATGATTTCATTCTGTACCAAATAAAAGATATGGAACCACCAATTCAAGAAAAAACTTACTTCAACATTTGCCATGGAAAGCCTTTCAAGGCTGGTGAAGTTACTGTTGCTATTGGCATCTTTGCTTTTTGCAGTTCCAGCAATAGGCAAAAGAGACGGTAGTAAAAGTGTACCAGATGAAACCAATATCCCCAAAACTGAAACAATGAAATGTAAAGTAATTAGCATCAAGGAAAAGGGTCTGGACTTTGCTATCACAAGATTCCATCCATTGGGTGAAACCATAATAGCAGCGAAATAGCTTAGCATCAGAATTGGCAAATGAGTTCCGTACCAATAAATAAAAACTTAAACCACACAAAATCTACAATGTAACAAGATAATGGTCATCTCTGTTCAGAATTTTCATTTGAAAAGCTTTTGTAATGTATAATACTATAATATAACTTTCATTATAATAAGGGCAAACTCATGCTCAAAATGACACTTCATAAATAATATAACCACTTGGGTACGTCCAAGACTCTCTTTTTGACAAAGTGTACAACAACCTAAGAAGTTCTCTACACGTAACAGAACATTTTTCAGAAAAAAAAGTGCAGACTGTGCAGCGAAAGAGCGTCTGGAGTATGGATTATAAGAATCAGACATCTGAAAAGGTTGTGCTAACTTGATTGTTTGGCCAAATCTTACGAAGTTGTGTGTGTGATAGATTGGGTGTCGTGCTGCACTCCTTTCTTCATCCACCTCACCTCCTTGGGATCCAAGGAAAATGTGTATACGTTTTGCAGTTTAAAGGCCTCCAGCCAGGGCACTCCACGCTTACAATTATTGAACAATCCCAAAGCTACAAAAGCCCCAAATACTACATTCACTACATATTTTGGAAAACCAAATTTCTTCACTTCTCATCACTAATGTTCCCTAGTTTTCGACATATCTACCAAAAATGAAAAAAAAAAAAAATGAAAAAAAAAAATTTAGTGCAGGATGTGCAGCAAAAGAGCCTATGGAGTATGGATTCTTAAAATCTGGATCTGAAAAAGTTGTGCTAACTAGATTGTTTGGCCAGATCTGTGTGATATTCTGAGTGTCATGGTATATTGGAAAATGTTCAAACACCCTTTCTTCATCTTTTTCTTCCTTATTTTAGAATGTGTATATGTTAAGCTGTTTATACTTTATAGTCCTATACTCAAATCTTCAATGCCCTCTAAAGGGCACTCCACAGTCACACTTCCAATTATCGAACAATCCCAAAAATACAAAAGCCCCAAATACTACATTCACTACAAATTTGAAAACCAAACTTGTTCATTTCTCAAACACCATATTCTCTCTTTTTCAACAAATCTATCAAAAATGGAAATTTAACAAACAAATTCCCAAAAAAAAAAAAAAAAATGTCAAAATCAACAAATCTATTCTCTCTAATTTCCAAAAAAACTAAAAATTCCACTCTCACATATAGACAAACATAAAAATGTTAAAAAATCCAACATACCAACAAAAATTAAACAATAAAAAACCCATGTTTATATCTTTTTCAGCTTCAAAATAACTACAAAAATGATATAAAAATGTTTAAAAAAAAAACAAAAAAAACAAACCAACTAACCTGTTGACAAGAAGACAAAGTAAACAGCAGTATCAACACCAGAAATGGAGATAATATCAGCTTCAGTAGAAGTAATACTTTCTTTAATCCAAGCAAATGGACTTCTTGTTCTAACACCTTCATAAGGTTCTAAACCTCTAACAATTCTATTTGGATAATAAATCACACTATTTCCAGGTTTTCTAGAAAGCCAAGTAAAAATCAACACAAATATCACAAATATTATAAATGATGTTGTTAATGATGTTAAAAATGAACTTAAATCCATTTTCTTAACAACCCCTTTTCTCCTTGTTCTTCTTCTTCTTTTTCTTCTTCTCTAACTCCCCTTGATCTAAATATCCTTAAAACTAGCCGTTACAATGAAAACTAGCCGTTAAAAAGACATTGAGATTTGTGTTAAACAGTTTTTCATACTCAACTCAACTTCTCTTCTTCCCCATGTTCTTAAAAAGCTTAAATGAATGTGATAAGTACAAACTCATATGTGGGGTTATAGCTTTAATGAATGAAAGGTGTAAGAAGATTAGATGAAGAAGAGAGTTGTTGTCAGGTGTGTATGTGTAGATGGAAGACAAAATTTTAAAATGTCTATTTTGTCCTTATCATATAAAAGACATGAATTACTTTTTTTTATATATGCTTTTTGTAAAGGAAAAGGGAACATAGATATTTTGATGGCATATTAAAAATGTACTGTTTGACTGATTCTATCCGTAGTTCAAAATGCCCATTTTTAGCAAAATTTCGAATTCTAAAAAAATGGATTTTGTCAGGATTTTGAGACTAAAAACTAATGTGAAGGCCGAGTATTCGTGAATATGTATCTGATTCCTCAAAATCGTTATAATTCGTGGTACTAGCATTTTATTTGGACAAAGTGGTTGCGCGGGTTTAATTATTGCGCACATTGGCAATATGTATAATGTAATTGGGCTCACATTCTATGTAACAAGGCACTAATGTCGATATAGAATCATATGTCAAATGACTTGTAAAGTAACAAGTCACTCAATATGCGATACAGAGAATCACACGTCAAGTGACTTGTAAGCGGTAATATGATCACCCCTTTGGTAGGAGCCATTGATATCATTAAACCCCCCCTTGTTTGAATGAAAGGCTAAGTTGGTTTGAAACCTTCACTTTTCTCATATACAATTCACAAGGGTATTTTGGTCAAAAATGATTTTTAAAATTTAAGAATTGTTTAAAGGATTTTTACTTAAAATAGCTTAAATGGGAATGAGATCCACTAATCATATATATATATATATATACTTTTGTGGCTAAAAAGAGTAACATGTATATATTATTCTTGAAGTAGGGTCTCATTCACTAATCATTATTCTTTTCTCTGCCGACTAGCACACGGATACAACACCTTCTGAACACACAAAATCCCTGTAAGTCTGTAATCCATATTCCATGCATACCTGCAAGTCTGCAACTCTGTATGATTCTTTGTTTAGTTTGGTTATTGCAACTTGCAATACCTTTACCATTTCCATTGTCGACAGCAATATTTTCCTTATCTTTATACACACATGCATACACACACTCATATCATCACCATCACCATCACCTAGAAGTCAAGAACTAACAAATTTATGCACTTTTGGTTTTCTTCTTCACCCACAATGTGGGTTACACATTAAGAAACTTTTTCTTAATAATTAGTGTATATAGTGAAACCTACCTAAACACACACCCTTGAGACCAATAAAATGTGCGTTTACATAAAATGCGTTTGATAGAGGGGTGTGTATTTAGTTAGGTTTCACTTGGGTACCATTACACTTTTAATCACTATAGGAGGAAAGTGTAGAGAAAATGTAAGAATGTAGAAGAGCTCAAAATTTTGATTACGAGAGGTAAAATGTACTCTACATGTAAAACTTTTTAAGAATGCGTGTGAGAGGCATAATGTAATCTACATATAAAATTTTTACATATAAAATTTTGAGAGGACACGAATGTTTATATTTTGAACAAAAATTATAGTTTGATATTCGATAGAAAAAAAAAATAAAAAAATAATACTTTCTTCGGTACATGAAAAAAGGGTATATGTCTTTTTCAATAAAAAAAACGAAAATACTTTTATGATTAAAGGAGGGGGCAAGAGAGGTCCCTTTAATTTGTTTTTACTTTCTATTTATTGAAATATTTTTTGTGATTGACCATACATGAAGCAAAATGTGTGGTCAACATGTTATGTAGCTTCTCTAATACGTGTCATTTATTAAAGCCTTTGCCGACAAAAAGATTTTGGTAGTTGTATAGTCCTTGGACCACCTTATCCATGTGTATATGGTTTTGTATCTCTTTCCTTTGCTCCACCATCTTCTAATGTTAGTTCTTTGTCACCAACTCATAATCTATCTGTCAAGTGTATTTTTCCTTAAGCCAATGGTAGGTTGACAAATGGCCGGATTGCGAGGTTGACATGTCACATAATGAGATTTTATTATGATATATGATAGTACATTTGTTGTTTCACAATCATGTTATCAATTTAATCATAGTACAAAAAACATATATAATGATGCAAAAATATTGTCGAAAATTAAACATGGCGGTAATGTGGTATATATACCAAATACCCAAGAAATATGAACCAAAGGTTGTCAAAATTTTTGTTGCATTTTGTCATTTTTACTATGTGTTAATCAGAATTTACATCATCATCGATTCGATTATTATGAAGATATTAATCCACCATTATGAAAAGTTTACAGAATGTAATGTGACATGCAAATGTGTTTGTTTCTTGGGTTGAGTCTGACAAGTCTGATAAATTGGACTTCGGCCCCTTGCAAATGTAATGTGACATGCACCAGTGTTCGGCCCCTTGGACGACCCATTTGTGTTTTCCTTAACATTCTACCACTCTAGGAAGTTTGTTTGTTCTGGTTTGGAGTTCAAGCTAGGTTGTGAAGATTGAAGAATACTCAAGTCTGACACTGTTTATACAATTTCAATCAATTTATAACTTAAATTTGAAGGAATGCTAACTGAGACACTGAGTAACTGAGAAGGAAACTGGCTGCCTGCCTGGAAGTAACCAAAAGCCTCACAAATCATATTGAAACATTTACATACATATATCATGTCTATCTTGAAGTATATCATGTCTATCTTGAAGTATATCATGTCTAACCAAAAGCCTGGAAGTATAACCACTTTTTCTATCTTGATTCTTGAACATATAAGTTATGTATAAGTGTTCTACTTTGAAGAGACTATTTTTTAAATTTCTCAACTATTATTATTATTATTATTATTATTATTATACAAAATGCCATAGGCCCATTGAGGTACTGGGGAAAATTGAAAATAGTAATAACTTTAATTTAGATTAATCGAACTAGATTTTCTTGTCGACAACTTTCTTTCTAGTTGTATTACTGTTCTGGGTCATGATAAAAATCGAAGTTCTTCTGTTCGTTGGGATGTATTTTAGGGCCGTTATCAAGAACTGTGCTAACATTGTTGAATTAAAATGTCTTACGTTTATTGGTTTTAACCACGTCACATTGACTGTATGATTGATAATCTAGTTGTTTAATATTGTATATATAGACATCTGGATGAGTTGATCCTTTGAAGATTAGCCTTTTTGTTTGTGACTGTGCTATCTAATTGAATTCTATGTTAATAGTTATCAGACATTTTAACCTGTCATTTTTCTGCCCTTGAATTCTTCTCAAGCAGGGATTCTCATGTCACTTAGAACTTTGAATTCGATGTTAATTAAATTTTTTTCAGAGCATTAGCTAAATGGCGTTAGGACTGCCATCCCAAGCATTAAGTGGAGGTGGCCTCCCAGGTGAGCTTCCCCACCTGGGTAGCCTGTTGGTGGACTCCCCCACCTTCCCATTGGAAAACAAACACCAGAGTTTTGAGGTGGATTTATCCACCCCACCCTCTAAATCCACCTCCAATTGGGAATGCCCTTAAACAAGTAGTAGTCCAACTTAAAAAGGTAAGGTGGATCACTTGACCTTAATTGTCAGGCCAATAACTGCAGGCTTCAGCCCATATTAACTCTTGGACCATATATGCATGCAGGAATGAAGAATCTCTTGAAATGAGAAACAAGGAAAGAGAAGAAAAGAAACTAGATATCAACAAAGTGGGCTCACAAAATGGGCTAAACTTGGGCCTATAGCTGCTGCTCTTAGCCCGCTGCTGCTGCCTGTCAAAACTTGAAGGAATTTTTACGGACATTACGTATTCTATATATTGTTAGAAAGCTAAAAATGTCTTCCTTCTAACCCAAAAGACGGATCATGATTCCGACTACCAAGCATAAAGTTATAACCATTTTACTATAGGCTATCATACACTTTCCAAACAACAATAAGTCTTTTGACCCTCAAGAAGTCCTAGAACATCACTGGTTAAATGATTTCATACAACTCTTTGGATAGCGGACCATATTGTTCTTTAATGCCCTTTGACTATAAATTTGAATGAGATGTACTATTCATGGTTAAAAAAAAAAAAAAAAAAAAAATTTGACAGATACATCACTGGTTAAATGATTTCATACAACTCTTTGGACAACGGACCATATTGTACTCTAATGCTCTTTGACTATAAATTTGATTGAGTTGTACTATTCATGGCTAAAAAAAAAAAAAAAAAAAATTGATTGATAAATAAATTTCTCATTCAATTACTCATATCATACGATTTTTCGAACGCGAGTGGCTTATGTAGAATTAAAGTTCCTAGTGTAAGTGCAATGCATACAAGAAAAAATTGGAGAAGAAGGTAGCAAAAACTAAGTTTAAAGAATATATTAAACCGCATATGTGAAGAAATTTCGACAAGATGTTTGCATCCACTTTCTAGATCTTCTTTTGCTCCATATTGATTGATATGTGATTGAGCTGTACTATTCATGGCTAAAAAAAATAAAAATAAAAATTGATTGATAAATAAATTTCTCATTCAATTACTCATATCATACTATTTTTCGAACGCGAGTGACTTATGTAGAACAAAATTAAAGTTCCTAGTGTAAGTGCAATGCATACAAGAAAAAACTGAAGAAGAAAGTAGCAAAAACTAAGTTTAAAGAATATATTAAACCGCATATGTGAAGACATTTCAACAAGATCTTTGCATCCACTTTCTAGATCTTCTTTTGCTCCATATTTGCTGATGAGATCTTGACTATCATCCCACATGTCTTTCATACCGTTGAAGCCGCTAGAGTGATAAAGAAACAAACGAATAAAATAAAATCGTATATTAGAAGACTATTGAAGCTGCAAACATCTTTATTACTTACGACGAGTGTTACAACAACTGCAACAAATGCTCCCCAACACTTAACCGATTGGTCTAATAGAGCAATTTTTTTCTTTCGATATTTCTTCATCAACTCAGACAAATTGGAAGATTTATCCCTTTCTTTTGTATCTCTTCGAATAAGTGAATAACAATGTTTACTTTCTTCTTTTTATAAGCTTTCCGAAAACGTCCCATTTCAGAACATTAGAGATTAGGGTGGTATTTTCTGTATGGTGATGTCACTGTTGGTACTAATTTCTATTAGGTTTTTTTTTGTCTCTATTTACACAGTAGTTGTTATTAGAACAGAAGACACGTTTTTGAAATTATTTGAAATTGAATATAAGAAAAAATGTTACATGAAAAATATCAATATATCATTGTAGAATATTTAAGAATATATCACTGAACTCCACAAAATATGTCATAACTTTTTTTAACAAGCAGTGTTAAAGGGGACCCCTACCGCTTTAAATATTTCAACATTTCACAAGGTTGAATAAACAACATTTGTTCGTTTTTAGGTTCCTTTTGTTTGGCTTACAGTTTTTTAGCGAAGCAATGTTAATTTTCTTTAAACTAGAAAGAAATGTTTGTAGCCTTGCAAGCGTATTATAGGACTACCTGTATGCGTAGTTTTAAATATAGTTTTCACGTATTTTACTTTTATTAGTAAAAAAAAATAATCCAATAAATAGATTGACAATTTAATTTTGAAAAAAATTGAAAAAGTGGTGAAAAGATTTTTTTTTAGATGATATGTTTACTCATGGTGATGTTATTCGCTATTTCACAAGGTTGAATAAAAAAAATTTATTGGATTATTGCATGGGCGACCATAAAATTCAACCACCATGGTTTTACATTCTGCTTCAATTCCAATCTAAAACATGAACACTTTGAAGTAAACAGATACATAAAGATACACAAAATTACAACCAGAGGATTTCTCATTCAATTCACTCATGGTTTGCAAACTAAGCGTGAGTGTTTGAAGTAAAATGCAAAAACAAGTCCAAGTTTAGTTTAATGATATGAGTTTCTGGCTCTCTTCCGAACAACCATAATGAAGTCACTTTCACTCACCACTAATGTCACCACCACGCTAAGAAATCCTAGCCAATATTTATTGATCAGACGATGCAACTTTTTTTTTCTAAACTTTTTAATCTAAATTTTTTTTTCCTAAACATTCTATTTTTAATATGTGAAGCAAAATCCAAAAAAAAAAAAAAAAAAAATATGTCTCATATCTTCTAAAAAAGGCTTCGTTTATACCATGAATGTGACTGGCTTCCTTCTCCTTGAACTTAATATCTTCAAAGTCTCCGCGAACCATAGGCCTAACCCTAAAATATGTCTACTTCGTTTCCACTGGGTTTTCCTTTAACTATTTCTATTGATACAATTTTATAATACAAATCCAAATTTTCGGAAAATTCAAAAATCCTTATTTGTTGAACCATCTTAACTATGTTTTTTTACCAAAAAAAATCTTATCTATATATGCAATTTTCGCTTGTTAATAAAAAAATAGTTTAAATAGTTAAAAATGGTAGATTAACAAATACATTGTGAGTTGACATACATGATACATCTCACTTCTCACATAACTATGTGAATCTGCATGCCTATGCGTGCAGGTAGTAGTTGTGGTTATATAAGAAAAGTGGGTGGGGTGCAGGTGATAGAATCTGAAGTAAGGGTGGGTCTACTATACACGTGGCAACAGAAGATATTAATGTTTTTTAATTTGTTCGTAAGAAATAAATTTGGAAAACAGAATTCTGAATTTCCGGAGTCGAACCAAAAATACCTTACGTGTCCATATTTTATTGGATATTGATTGGGCTTTCACTGTTACTAATAGCAGGCCGCTTTATAAGTAGTAAAGATGGGAATACCATTGGGCCTGGACTTAGTGAAAAATCAAACAAAAACTCAGGCCTGTTTTTGTTATTGGACTTACACACTTAACAACCTTGGACCTTTCCTAGATGGACCAGGCCTGTTATTATCAGCCCAACAATAATAGTGTCAGACTTGATATATGTTACCACTTACCACCTGCATGCAAGAGAACACCTCCTAGAGTGGTAGTGTGTTACCGGAGGAGGCGAGGAGCTACCACCTGCAGGATATATGTTAAGGCAATCACAAATGGGTCGTCCAAGGGGAACTCTGGTGCAGCAGGTTGGGGTGTCATAATATGGAATTAATGACAAGGGCTCGAAGATATACGATGTAGTAGCTAGGTGTAATAGTACTGTATATATGCCTACATAATTGGAATAGTTACATGGTAGCTGGTCAGCACTTAGTAGAAATACTAGAATTGCAGAACAAGGTTGGACAACAAATTTTTGGATTGAAGCGGATTCGGAAGTAGTCACCAGAGATCATTTCAAAATTTTATGTATACCATTGAATTCACCATGGGCATGCATGCATGCATCGAGTCTTAGCAATAGCAATCAGATATTCAGATGGACTCCTATTTGTTCATAAATACCTTTTAAGAGTTCTAATAAAGAACTGAATTGCTTATATATACAAGTTATTGAACCCGTGCTACGCACCAGGATTTGTGTTATTCAATAAAATGGAAAATCACCGAACATTTTTTAATGCCCTTCTCAACCTAAATTTGTAGAGATTTTATAATGACTTTATAAGTAATTTATTGAACCGAGTTTTTTTTATACATTTCTTAACCTAAATTTGTAGAGATTTATAATTAATATTTTTTGTATTTAGTATGGTTTTTATATATGAATTAAGGATTTTAAATAGAAAAAGAATTTAGTAGGAAAAAGAGATTTAGAATCAAATTCTAAAGGGTTTTAAGGTTTCTATAAATCTCTCTTTTACATGAAAGGTGGATTTCTTTTTTAACTCCAACTGGACTTCAATTGGGTTTAAAGTTGGGCTTAAGTTCTATTCTCAAGTTGTTGAGAACACGCCATGTGGCACTTGCTAGGTTCCACTATTATATAAGTACTAGTTGTACCCGTGGCTTCGCCACGTTAGTTTATACCCTACAGTATAAACTAAATACTGTAAACAATTACAAATATATATAAGTCAAAATAAATTAGAAGTTATTATATCAAATGAAAAGATGAAAAATTAAAAATCACCTCTTATCATGATTCTTTGTATTTCTTTGAGATTGTTTTTTTTCCCTTTGATTACGTTGTCCTTTCTCACGATTTTTCTTTTTTTCAATTTGTTTTGTTTCCATATTTTTAATTTCTTTTTTATTTTGAATAGATTCTTCTATTTTCCTTCGTTTACGTTGTCCTTCATCACGATTTGTTTTTTCTACTATTTCCTTTTGAGTGCGTTCCCTTTCCCTTATTTTACGTTGACCTCCTTCACGATTTTTTTTTTTGGTTTCCATTATTTTGAATTTGTCCAATTTGCTTTCGCATCGTTTACGTTGATCATCTTCATGATTTTCACTTCTAGGAACTCGTTGTCGTTTATTTGAAGACAACTCTCTTGAAACTTTAGACATTGCAAGTTTCTTAGAAACTCTTTTAGGAACATTTGTTTTAGAATTGTCCATAACCTGCTACTGAACAAAATAAAATACAGTTTGAAATTAATAAAAGACTTAGCCAGTTATGCTACTCAAGACCATTATTCATCTATATATAAAATCCTTTAATGTACCTTTCAAACTTAATGGCTAAATGGCTAAGTTTTAACTTCGTCAACAATTCAAATGTAGTGCTTGGTTGTTCTCTCGTCAGTATCTGTATTTTCCTCACCTGACATTAGCCACTCCTACTACCCAAATTATAATATAGTTACTCCTAAAACAACTTCGTCCCAATATCAAAATTATAATATCTACTACTCCCACTACCTAAATTACAAAATTATGATCAGATAATGAATCACATATCGAATCGAAAGCAACAAAAATTTGAACAAATTTATCGGAAGCAACGATTATAAATTTAAACAACATTAGTGATGAAGAAAAGACAACAATAATTTAAAACTTCAGAACTTCTCTGATCAGTAGTTGATCACTATGATCAATATTAATTCTGTTGGAACACAACAATAGGAATTATCAGGTAACAGAGTAGATAGAGATAATTGGAATCATAGACGTGGAGTCAAGAAATAGAGAGTAGACAGCCATAGAGATATGAGCAATTACAACACTGGATATATTGATGGCCATAGTGATGAAGGAAAATATACAATCAATCATGTAAATAATATCAACCAATGAAAAGAAAGTACCTGAAAAAGATGATATTTGATTAATAACCCACTATTGATAGATCAACAGTAGGTGCAGGAGTGTGTAGAAGATCAAGAGATACCAAAGTTGATTAATGACCCACAATCAATTGATATAGGCAAAGTTGATTGAGAGGATTTGATTGAGAGCTGATTGATAAGTTGAGTGATTATGTTAATGGGAGATGAAAGGTTTTATAGAAGAGAAGGATTTGGCAAAGAGTAAAACTGAATAGAAATTGAAATTGATAAGTAATAGAAATTGAAAAGTATTTTGGTAATAGAAGTTGAGTGTTGATTGATAAGGTTTTGCTCCGTTGTAAAGGTTGATAAGTATTTTGGTTATAGAATTGAAGTTGAAATTGGCAGTGACATAACTTGATTTACTGGTGGAGTGAAAGGAGCAATTGATGGCTCCGTTGTAAAGGTTGATTAACATAACAACTTAAGCCCATATTATGTCTCCAATAAAATTTCAATCAAAGCCCATCTCAAGCCCAATTCAAAACATAACAACAACTTAAGCCCATATTCTCTTTATCTAGTTATGTTTATCTCCCCATGTTTGTGTGTCCACGCACAGTATAATATAGATATAGATATAAATAGATAAGATTGGTGCATGCTTTGATGATCGAAGGTGATTAATTAAACTTAAGAAACGTACTGTGTTCTTATTGTATTGTTGATCTGCACCATGATGAAGTCTCGAGCCCTCTTTTTCTTTCTCTTATCTTTTCTCACAATAGTTTTGCATGTTCAATCTGCTCCCTTGATAAACTTCAATGTATCTGCTTCATTACCTTTCAACATAACTATAGGTTCATCTATTACCGCTTCTTCAACTAATCAAACTACAAGTTACTGGCTCTCTTCCTCGGGCATTTTTGCTTTTGGTTTCTACCCATTGTGTTACAATTGTAACCAATATAAAGTAGCTATATGGATAAACAAACCTTCTACTAAAGTTGTTGTATGGTCCTTAGAACTACTTGACAGTGAGGAAGCAATTTATGATGGAGCATCTATACAGCTTACTCAAGATGGTGTGTTTACGATTGGGGGAAAAAATTCTAGTACAACAAAACCGTTATTTAAAGTTGCGTTTGGACCAGCTTCGTACGCTTCAATGGAGGATACTGGGAATTTTGTTGTGTACGACTCAGATTTGAATGTTATATGGCAAAGTTTTTCTTACCATAGTGATACAATTCTTCAAGGTCAGACATTGAAGTCTGGTGACTCTCTTGTTCCTAATACAGGCCCTAAGTATGGATTGGTAATGCAAAAGTACGGCAACCTTGAATTGATTGATAATGAATACTCTTGGGAAAACAACCGATGGCGGGAAGAAACTATATGGCAAAGTAAGACTCGTATAGAAGGTGGTGATATTGTACTTAATCTAGACTCGACCGGACGTATGTACTTAGTTGATAAAGATGGTATAGTTATCAAGAACTTGACAAAGGAAGGGAAGCAGAACAAAGGTAGCTGCATTGACATAATATATAGAGCTACCTTAGAATCAGACGGAGCTTTCCGATTGTATGGGGAAAAGATCAGGTCTGATGAATGTGGTAAATCGACTGTATTTTGCGTGTCATGTAAAAGACCTCACCGAATACATATCTTTGGTTGGTCTTACGGTTGGACTATTGCTGCTATTGCAACATTAGTTGTACTGGATCTCGTTGTAATATTATGGTGGTGTTGCAATTAATCAGAGACGGTCTAAATTCTGCGGGCGTAGAGTATAGTAGTAACATATATCTGAATATTTTTGGGAGTGTTAATGCTTACATGTTGTCAAAAGTCCTAGCTAATATGGTTTCCTTTGATGCGAATTATTCTTTCTTATGCAGAAATACGCTTATACATACAACGATTATGATTCTATTCTTTTTTATATGGTTTCGTTGATGCAAGTTTTTGTACGTATATAAATTTGATATTATTGTGGTGTGTACGTTATGGTATTTCAATTCCCAGTGAAAAGGAGAAGGGCAGCATGTATATTGAATTCGCCATACATTCATGGAGTAGTCCTAAACAGATTTATGTTGATATCTTTCTGTTGCCGTTGCTGGCTTATACAACACTTGTCGATCGATATGTTTCCACCACATTCCGTCCCCTCTTCTTCTAATTTCTGTTTTTCTAAGATTTCCATCAATAGAGTACACTAGCTGTTGGGTTTCCCAGGAATGAAGTTCGATCTCTTTGAAAATGCCATATTCCAAATGAGCATCCTTATACTGAATATTTACCTGGAACCGGCTCTTCCTCTATGCAAATTGAGACTCTAAACTGCATGTCCATACAATGCCTATATATGGAGGCTGGTATATTCTATACACCTCTTAATTTGCCGCTATATATAGTTTTTCAAATAGGAACCATCAGCAGGTAACTCAAACAGTAATATACATATTAACTCAAACGTATTTCAAATATAGGCTACAACAATTCAAAGACTAGTATATGAAAAAGCAGTCCTCGCAGGAAGAGGTATGAGAAACTGTAGATGGAGCATGAACATGTACTAGTTGTGAATTCTGCAGCTGAATGGACTGTGTCGTGGCATATTTTGATCCGACATCTTTAACTAATTGATCTCTCCAAAGTGGATCACTTGTATAGTAGTTATTTCTCAATAATATTCGGCATCCTAGTTCTATAAGTAGACTACAATCTCCCTTGTTCCCTGGTAGGCTGGTATATTAATCATCCACTGCCAAGTTTACCATCCAAGATGATGATCTCATGTACTATTGTGGGAGTTTATTTTTGAATTTTTATCAAAGCTGAGACTACATGTTTTCTTCGATCTCTGACCTCGATCTGTTAATCTGTTTATGCGATTGTTGATTGAGTTTTGCTCTATTGCAATGAAAGTATCATGTAAATCTTAATTTTAATTTACTATAATGCAAATGCATTCATTTAATTACAATATGTAGAATGCATATGAAAATTTGCAACAGTTAAAACTGATTGAAGCATCACAATCTTTGATTGAATTGCACCTATGTAGAAGAAAGCAAGCACAAATTACATGGCTAACAGAAAACCTTGCAAGATTGTGTTGTGACATATTTAGATCCGAGATGTTTAACTGATTGATCTAAAGCTTCTACTATTGCATGTCAATTTTCCCCAGTACCTCAATGCTTTGATGATTTGGCATTTCTTTTATAAAAATAACGGTAATAGCTAAGAAATTTAAAAATTAGTCTCTCCAAAGCAGATCACAGTACTTAAACAGTATTTATTTCTCAATATTCACAAAACTTATATGTTATAGAATATATAAGTGGTTATACACATGACTCATGTATGTAAAAATGTTTCACTATAAAATTGAGTGATGAAGTAACCATTGGAATAGAACTACAGATATCAACGATAGTTCGCAAAAATTTTTGCAAAAATTTCACGAATCACAACGATAGTTCGCAAAATATATACATCGAGGATGGCTTGTCGAGAATATATAGGTCAGTTCTTTTAGTCTACAAAATAAGTCAACATATGAAATGTCAGGTATAATATAGATTATGGGGATATGGCTGCAAATAGCGGCAATGACAAATTCGTTCTGATTTTTACTATTAAACACCATTCTAAGTACACCCCTATATTGGCTTACTAGGCGAACGAGGTTCAAAGTTTTACAAACAGCTTCATCTTCTTCTTTCTTCTTCTTCTTCTTCTTTTCTTCTGTATGTAACAGAGTTCAAGAAAGAACTAAAGAGAGAAAACCCTTCAATCTTCATCATCATCATTTCTCTTCTGTCTTAATAGAGTAACCGATCAAGAAAAAGTTGTTTTCTTGTGTCTTTAACAATGGGGATAGATAGAGAGAAAGTGGGCATGAAAGGATTGTCAATATCACAATCCTTCAACGGTTGTCTAGGACGGAACTTATTGATAAAATGTTGTTTGTAATTAACACCAGCCTAAAGCACAATTTGCTTGTCTGTTACTTCAACTTTCTCCAATACCTCAATCTTTTGTGTTGATGTTAATTTGCTATTTTGTACTCAGATATCACATCGCATGAAGAATTCGATAAACTAAGTTAATTTATTTTGAAACAAATTGTATCTACTTGTGATATGGATGTTCTTACAATCATATTTTGCCTATGAAGAATAGAATAGACTTCACACGCTTTATACGAAGATAATGAGTAAACTACTCTGTTGTATTCATGATATGTACACTCTTACAACCATAAATTGTCCATGAGAATAACGTTACAGGATGCGTGCCTAAGTTTAGTTTCAGTGAGTAATAAATTGTCTACTCATGTCCAGTTATATTTTAGTATTTTACCAATAATGCATATGCAATTGTCGTCAAAATTCATAATAATATATTTTCCAAAGCCATAATCTTCTATGCATGAACAAATATCCTTGTGGACAATATACTGATACAAATGACAATATTACAAGCACAGATATCTCTGCAGCTCCATGAATCCAGCAGTCAATATCCTAAGAGTGGATTTCATGCGTACATATGTTGTTCGGCTTTGTAAATTATTGCAATGCGATTTTCCCTTTAATTTTTTTTTTGTGCCAATTGATCTGTCCATTGTTGTTTAGTTACTTCTACAAATTTAGTAAGGAATAATTGTTGGAAACAGTTTGAACAGATTCTGTCAGAAATCTGACAGAAATCTGACAAGGTCTTTGGCTGGACATTTCGATATGTTCTAGAGCTCCATTGAGCTAGATCTTGGTACGTATGGAATCCTCGTTCCGAGTAGATGCTCGCAGAATATTCATACGTCTAAAACTGTTCCATAGTGAATGAGAAATTGGTGTCCCAAGTTCCAAACAACTTGAGACAAAGCAAGGAAAATGTGATAGTCCCACATTTGACCCATGTAGATAAGGTTTTGTCTAGAAAAACCCCTCATGTACAATAAGGGTGTGGCCCTTGGGGTTACAATGTTTTCGCGCGTTGGGCGAAACCTTACATGGGCTTGGGCTTGAAAAACACACAGCGCGCGCCGTCCGACCGACCCGGCTCGGCTTGGGATTTGGATTTGGATCTTGGTGATCCAACATAATCTTTTTAGTAGAAAGGTCCATTAGAATAAATCCCAATAGGTGCATACCTATTCCGAACCGGTTTGCTACTGGTTCGGCCCAGATAGGTGCAACCTTTCATGAAACTGTTTCGGGCCCTAAAGTTGTGTCCCTTGATGAAACTGTTTAAAGCCCAAAGTGTCTGTTCGGCCTTAATGGTTGTGTCCGTTCAATGAACTGTTTCGGCCCAAGTGTCTGTTCACTTAGTTTTTCTTGCTATAAATACCTTGTCAGTGTCTGCATTTTTTCATTCATTCGAAAACATCATATTCATTATCATTCATAGTTTGTCTGTGTCCTTGAGAGAGTTACATCACTGAACTGGTTTGCCGTCTTCGTTTTGTTTGAAGTGCTGCTACACGACGAAGGTATTGATCGTTGTATCCTGGGAGACAGTTTGCATTACACCCATACAGCACCTGTTGGGGCAAATTATGTCTTAAGGACAGAGATTTTCTCGACTCGATCACATCATACTGTCCTTAATTATTGTTCTGGTTTGCATACTCTATTTATTCTGGGTTTTCTGGTTTTACTTACAATTATACTTATGCAATACTAACGTACTGTCTAACATTCTTAAGACATAATTATATGTTAGTATTTTGGTTTACTGTTCTATATTTTTTTTACTGTTTATATCCGAAAATTTTGTTTTTCGGAATTTTGTTACTGTTTAACAAATTTATTTGCAGATTGAGGTTATTTTTCGATACAGTTCGAAAATTTTGAATTTTTTTTTTTTCGAAAATTTTTATAATTTTCGTATTTGCAGACACAAGTACAGGAAATAAAATTTTCTGGTTGTTTAATCTGTCTGAATATTTTGTTTCAGACAAATGGAAGAGTCACAAACTCATGTCCCCGCGAACATTGGAACTATCAATGGAAGTTCAGCTACCAATTTTGTTCCTACTGTTTCTACTGTTGCTGTTCCTACTGCAGTTCCTACCCATGTTACTGTTGGGGAAAAACCCGAGAGATTCAACGGAACAGACTTTAAGAGGTGGCAGCAGAAGATGCTGTTTTACCTTACAACTCTGAATCTCGCTAAGTTCCTGTACGAACTACTTCCAAAGCAAGATGGAGGCGAATCTGATCGCCAAACTGTTGCTGCTATAGATGCTTGGAAACATGGAGATTTCCTTTGCCGAAACTATATCCTAAATGGACTGGACAACACACTCTACAATGTGTACAGTCCATTCAAAACATCCAAAGAACTCTGGGAATCTTTGGATAAGAAGTACAAAGCCGAGGATGCTGGTTCAAAGAAGTTTGTGGTCGGCAGGTTCCTTGATTTTAAGATGGTGGACTCCAAGACTGTGATCAGTCAGGTCCAAGAACTTCAACTTATTCTGCACGAAATTCATGCAGAAAACCTTACTTTGTGTGAACCCTTTCAGGTGGCTTCTGTCATTGAGAAGTTACCCCCTTCATGGAAGGATTTTAAGAACTATCTTAAACACAAACGTAAGGAGATGGGCTTGGAAGACCTGATTCTCCGGCTTCGCATAGAAGAAGACAACCGTACTTCTGAAAAGAATACTGTCGTTGTTTCTGAAGATGCCAAAGCCAATGTTGTGGAACATGGGAAGAAGAACAAGAAGCGCAAATCTTTTGACCAAGGTTCCAATAACAAGCAATCCACCAAGAAATTCAAAGGAAAGTACTTCAACTGTGGCAAGTCAGGTCATCGCCAAAGTGACTGTCGAAGCAAGAAGAAAGATGACAAGAAAGGAAAGAATCCCGCTCAAGCAAATCTGACTGAAGAAGACAAGATGATTGCTGACTTGGGCATAATCAACCTTTGTGCTATGGTTTCGGAAGTGAACTTGGTTGACAATCCAAGGGAATGGTTCCTGGATACTGGTGCAACCAAGCACATTTGCTCAGATAAGAGGATGTTCACTACTTATACTTTGAACCATCAGAATGAACAACTCTACATGGGCAACTCATCTACATCGAAGGTAGAAGGTCAAGGGAAAATTGTGCTGAAGATGACTTCTGAAAAGGAAGTTAGCCTCAACAATGTGTTGCATGTTCCAGACATTCGCAAGAATCTGATTTCTGGATCACTCTTAAGCAAGAATGGCTTCAAGATGGTGATTGAATTTGACAAGTTTGTACTCACTAAGGCTGGGATGTATGTGGGTAAAGGGTATGTTAGCGATGGGCTATTCAAGCTCAATGTAATGATTGTTCTTCCAAATATTAATAAGAATAATTCTTCTGCTTATATCGTTGAGTCTTTTAATGTTTGGCATGAACGTCTAGGACATGTTAATTATAATACTTTGCGTAGACTAATTAACATGGATATGATTCCACATTGCAATCCAAAAGCATGTGATAAATGCGAAATTTGTGTGGAAGCTAAACTTACCAAAACCCCACATCATTCGGTCCAAAGAAGTACCGAACCTCTAGATTTAATTCACACTGACTTGTGTGATTTAAAGTTTGTGCAAACTAGAGGTGGTAAAAAGTATTTTGTTACTTTTATTGACGACTGCACAAAGTTTTGCTATGTTTATTTGTTAACAAGCAAAGATGAAGCTATAGAAAAGTTTCAACAGTATAAACTTGAGGTTGAAAATCAACTTGGCAAGAAAATCAAGATTGTAAGGAGCGATCGAGGAGGTGAATATGATAAACCATTTAATGACTTTTGTGCTGAAAATGGAATCATACACCAAACTACGACTCCATACTCTCCTGAATCTAATGGTACTGCTGAACGCAAGAACCGAACATTGAAAGAGATGATGAATGCTTTGTTGTTAAATTCAGGGTTACCCCAGAACATGTGGGGGGAAGCCATTCTTACTGCGAATTATATTCTCAATAAGATACCTCATAAGAAAACCGGCAAAACACCATATGAATTATGGAAAGGTCAAACACCTTCTTATAAATTCATGAAAGTGTGGGGGTGTTTAGCCAAGGTTGCGGTCCCACCTCCTAAACAAGTGAAGATTGGACCTAAAACTGTTGATTGCATTTTTATAGGCTACGCTCATAATAGTAGTGCTTATCGATTTTTAGTTCACAAATCTGATATTCCTGATGTTCAGGTCAATACTATTATGGAATCAAGAAATGCATATTTCTTTGAAACTGTGTTTCCTTGTCAAGATGCTAAGCATCGAAAGAGAACACGTGAAAACGCTCCAAGAGTTGAGCAAGAAACTACAGATAATACTGTGCCAAGGGATGAACATCAGAATGAGGATGAACCTAGGCGAAGTAAACGAGCTAGAAAAACGAAGGCATATGGTCCTGATTTTCTAACATATCTTGTGGAGACATATGGTCCTCAATTCATGACTTTCTTAGTGGACAATGATCCATTAACTTTTAAAGAGGCCATGTCTACTCAAGATGCTCCCCAGTGGAAGGAAGCAATTAAAAGTGAAATTGATTCCATAATGCAAAACCACACATGGGAGCTAACCACACTTCCTCCTAGAACGAAATGTTTAGGTTCCAAATGGATCTTCAAAAAGAAGATGAGAACAGATGGTTCAATAGAAAAATACAAGGCTAGACTTGTAGTCAAAGGTTACAGGCAGAAACAAGGCTTGGATTTCTTTGACACTTACTCTCCAGTAACGAGAATAACGTCTATTCGAACGCTTCTTGCGATTGCTGCAATACACAACCTTGAAATACATCAAATGGATGTAAAAACGGCTTTCCTAAATGGCGATTTAGAGGAAGAAATCTATATGCAACAACCTGAAGGTTTTGTTGCACCTGGACAGGAGAATAAGGTGTGTAGACTTGTAAAATCATTATATGGTTTAAAACAAGCCCCGAAGCAATGGCATGAAAAATTTGATAATGTAATGTTGTCAAGTGGTTTCAAAATAAACGAATGTGACAAATGTGTTTACACTAAGTCCACTCAAACTGGATATGCTATTGTATGTCTCTATGTAGATGACATGCTGATTTTTGGTAGCAACAATGACATCATAAATGTTACTAAGAACATGCTTCGCAGTAAGTTTGATATGAAGGATATGGGAATTGCTGATGTTATACTAGGGATTAAAATCACTAGAACATCAGATGGAATTGCACTATCGCAATCCCACTACATT
Organism: Aquilegia eximia; assembly: GCA_023053565.1. Taxonomy (NCBI): domain Eukaryota; kingdom Viridiplantae; phylum Streptophyta; class Magnoliopsida; order Ranunculales; family Ranunculaceae; genus Aquilegia; species Aquilegia eximia. Next base: position 23,548,299 of record JALIGU010000005.1, read on the forward strand.
GAGAAGGTTCTTGAAAAGTTCAAGAAATACTCCACTGGAATTGCCAAAACTCCAGAAGATCCCAATCTTCATTTAACTAAGAATACTGGGGCTAGCATATCACAAATAGAATATGCTCGTGTCATTGGCAGTTTGATGTATATCACAAATTGCACTAGACCAGACATGGCTCACGCTGTAAATGTCCTAAGTCGTTACACGAGTAATCCAGGAAAGAATCACTGGAAGGCAATAACTAGGGTATTGAACTATCTGAAATATACCTCAAGTTATAATCTGCACTACACTAGATATCCACCAGTAGTAGAAGGATATTGTGATGCTAATTGGATATCAGATACTAAAAACTCAAAAGCCACGAGTGGCTATGTTTTTACTCTGGGTGGTGCAGCGATATCTTGGAAATCCTCTAAGCAAACATGTATTGCTAGATCCACTATGGAGGCTGAATTCATTGCTTTAGATAAAGCAGGAGAAGAAGCAGAATGGCTTCGAAATTTCTTAGAGGATATTCCTATGTGGGAACAACCAGTGCCAGCTATTCGTATAAACTGCGATAGTCAATCTGCTATAGGCAGGGCACTGAGTAGTATGTATAACGGTAAGTCTCGACACATCAGACGAAGACACAAAACCGTTAGGAAACTGCTCTCAACTGGAATAATCTCTATAGAGTATATTAAGTCGGCTGAAAACCTAGCGGATCCATTTACTAAAGGTTTGGCCAGAGAGCAAGTTCAAGCTTCATCGAGAGGAATGGGTGTAAAACCTAAGACGAAAGAGTAGGCCTGATGGCAACCCTACCTAGCTGACTGGAGATCCCAAGATCTAGGTTCAAAGGGACAACCGAATCTCGCATGACTCGACGATAGCACTGTGAGATTAAACATCTCTTATCCATTCCTATGATGATGAGACCAGTGCTGCCTGCATTGATGGACTAGGATAAGCTTTTGCTTTTAATGATTCCCATAGCTTGTAAAACAAGTGGAGTATAGCAGGATACTCTTCATGGGCAATCACCTTATGAGTGAGAAAAAGGGGCCGTTTTCTGTGAGAATGTTGAAGGTTGCATTCTTTAAGAGCACTCATGAATACCAGGAAGTTCAAGGCCAAAATGAACACAACCATAGAACCAAGTTCTTTGAGGAAGGGAAACTGTGTGGTAGCCATTGTCTTGGTTTACACAAACGGCTGAACAGTTCAAGACATCATGTTCACTGATTAGCCAGTAAATCCGATGGTTATCCACTAGGGTAGGTTCAAGGCTGAAAAATTGCTACCTATACCGATGCAGCTACTTTCCGCTTGTACTCTCTCAGTTGCATTGCATTTGCATAAATCCGTAATTTCCATTCATGCGGGGGATTGTTGGAAACAGTTTGAACAGATTCTGTCAGAAATCTGACAGAAATCTGACAAGGTCTTTGGCTGGACATTTCGATATGTTCTAGAGCTCCATTGAGCTAGATCTTGGTACGTATGGAATCCTCGTTCCGAGTAGATGCTCGCAGAATATTCATACGTCTAAAACTGTTCCATAGTGAATGAGAAATTGGTGTCCCAAGTTCCAAACAACTTGAGACAAAGCAAGAAAAATGTGATAGTCCCACATTTGACCCATGTAGATAAGGTTTTGTCTAGAAAAACCCCTCATGTACAATAAGGGTGTGGCCCTTGGGGTTACAATGTTTTCGCGCGTTGGGCGAAACCTTACATGGGCTTGGGCTTGAAAAACACACACACGCGCACGCGCGCCGTCTGTCCGTCCGACCGACCGACCCGACCCGGCTCGGGCTCGGGCTTGGGCTTGGGATTTGGATTTGGATCTTGGTGATCCAACATAATCTTTTTAGTAGAAAGGTCCATTAGAATAAATCCCAATAGGTGCATACCTATTCCGAACCGGTTTGCTACTGGTTCGGCCCAGATAGGTGCAACCTTTCATGAAACTGTTTCGGGCCCTAAAGTTGTGTCCCTTGATGAAACTGTTTAAAGCCCAAAGTGTCTGTTCGGCCTTAATGGTTGTGTCCGTTCAATGAACTGTTTCGGCCCAAGTGTCTGTTCACTTAGTTTTTCTTGCTATAAATACCTTGTCAGTGTCTGCATTTTTTCATTCATTCGAAAACATCATATTCATTATCATTCATAGTTTGTCTGTGTCCTTGAGAGAGTTACATCACTGAACTGGTTTGCCGTCTTCGTTTTGTTTGAAGTGCTGCTACACGACGAAGGTATTGATCGTTGTATCCTGGGAGACAGTTTGCATTACACCCATACAACACCTGTTGGGGCAAATTATGTCTTAAGGACATAGATTTTCTCGACTCGATCACATCATACTGTCCTTAATTGTTGTTCTGGTTTGCATACTCTATTTATTCTGGGTTTTCTGGTTTTACTTAGAATTATACTTATGTTTTACTTAGAATTATACTTATGCAATACTAACGTACTGTCTAACAATAATTACTTTGAGGAATAATTACATGATGAGTTTGAGATTATTCACTGCAAACGGTAAGCAACCCTTTTTCCTTACATGAAGCACCTGCCTCAACAAACATACGGTGCGCCTGTAATTAAATCCAAGGTCTGTTAGCTTCTTAGATGAGAATGCCGATGGCTTCAACTTTTCATCAATATCCTTAAGTTAAACCTGCATTTCCATATATCCCATGCTAAACAACATTATCAAGAATCTGACAACTCTTGTTATCAGATAGATTGAACAGGATGCATATGAGTATGATTGAACTGTGTACTTGTTATCCTGATTTTGTTGGGCTTTAACAAGAATCTGACAACTCTATTATATTACTAGCCCAACAATTAAGGTAATCAGTTGTTAGTTAAACACTGAATGCACACAAGTTTTCCTAGTAAGAATCCTAGTACTTCATAAACTTCTAGACTCCTAACTATGTAAAGAGATCGAGTTGTATTGGAATAAGAAAGCTGTTTTTGTGTTCTTATAAAATTGATTGAAATTGTTCAACACAAGGTGAAAAATTAATTCTATCATTGATTCATCACCATGAGCATGCAAGGAGTGATTTTGTTGTTGCTTTTTACTTCTCTTACAATAGTTTTACATGTTAAATCTTCTCCGTTCGACATCACGACAATTTCATCATCTTCTTCACCCTTGAACATAACTAGAGGTTCAAGTATATCTACATCATCTAAGAAAACTAGTTACTGGCTTTCTCCATCAGAAATCTTTGGTTTTGGTTTCTATCCATTATGTCATGACTGTCAAGGATATAAAGTGGGTATATGGTTAACAAAATCCCCTGGCAAACCTCTAGTATGGTCTTCAAATATTAACGACGGTGAACCTATTTACGGTACATCTTCTATACTACTTAATGATGATGGTGTGTTCATGCTAAGGCAAGCAGGTTCTACTACCAAACCATTGTTTGGAACTGCGTTGGGACCAGCTTCGTATGCTTTAATGCTAGATACTGGCAATTTTGTTATCTATGACTCGGATTCTGAAGTATTATGGCAAAGTTTTGATTACCTCAGTGATACAATTCTTCCAGGTCAGACTTTAATGTCTGGTCACAGACTTGTTTCAAATAATTTTGCTCATAATTATGTGTTGATGATGCAAAAGTTTGGTAATCTCGAGTTAAGGAGTTGTTCAAAATTTAATGGTAGAAAAGTGTTTGAAAGAGAATGTAGTTTTATATGGGAAAGTCACACTCGTAAGGAAGGTGGTCATATTGTGCTTAATCTTGATTCGACTGGACGTCTCTACGTAGTTGATATGGATGGTTTAGTTATTAAGAACATTACAAAGGGAGAGGATGGACATCAAGACTGTGGATGCAGAAACATAGTTTACAGAGCTACATTAGGATCAGACGGAGTTTTTCGGTTGTACAGGGAAACAATAGAGTCTGATTCTGGAAAGTCTGTTGAACTGTGGCATTCATATTGCATTCCGTGCAGAGAAGAAGAACGAGGTGTTCGTATCATGATGATCATGTTTACAGTCATAGTGGTGGCCATGGTGATCTATGCAGTGACAGTTTATCTAACATCGAATTTTAGGTGCTGATATGTTAGCTGATTGATTGGGCCATTCATTTGTGTTTCTAGATTTATTAGTGTAATAGTTTAGAAGCTAAGAGTTGCGCGTTTTTTTTTTCCGAGTTTGAAATATCAAAAGTAATCATACATTATTTATTGTAGATTGATAAATTTGTACCATGGATCCACTTGTTTGATTGCGTAAACTCAAAGGAAATTAATGGCCAATGCTGCAGCTTCAGAATCGGTTTCGACCTAGAGCTTGGACCAACCCCTAGTGCGTACAACTTTCATTGCTTCAACAATAGCAGTACATTCAACTTCAAAGTTAGTAACTACTCCTATTCCACCAAAGTAGAACCCTTGAGCAACCCCTTGATGATTTCGGAAGACTATGCCCCATCCTGCAGGCCCAGGATTGCAGAAGGCTGCACCATCAGTATTTGCTTTCATAGTATCCAGAGGCATTGGAAGCCAATAGCATTCCATCACTTTGGTCACTCTATCACCTCTTCTAGTCCTCTGCAGTCCATCCAAAACAATGTTATCCTGTTGTGTACCATACCCAGAGACAACAGATGCAAACTCCACATATCTTAGGATGAACTTCATCGGTTTCTCAGTACTGTCCAGACTTCCACCAACACAGCTATAGAGCCTGCCTTCCACATATCAGCTAACAAACGCCAGACTTTTTCCTGTCCTAAGAGTCATCATATGACCCAACCAGTCTGGAGGTATAAAATGGTGGAACCATTCGCTAAGCAGATTCCATAAGCTTGTAGCAAACTTACATACAATCAGAGAGCAATCCTTCGACAGTCATCGAAGGGAATGTAGCTAGGTAGACAGATATTTAACACATTCATCGTTGTTTTTATGTTTCTTCTTTCTGGGTGGACTATGCGTATAGCTATTACTATAATATATATGCATACAATGTCTCATGCAATTTGTATAATAGTAACATCACCCTTTAGTATAACAAAATCCTTCGAAGTATCATCAGACCAACCAAAATATGCATTTCACATCTTCTACATGGCAGGCAATATGAATGCCACAGTAAAACCGAGTTTCCAGAGTTGGACCTTATGATCTCCCCATACAAACGTAAAACACCATCTAATTTAGCTCGATAATCATGCTTCCATTGTGTTTACTCCATTAATTTATTCTGCTTCTTTCCCTTGTTCAAATACTTGATAACTATACCATCTTTATCAATTAGGTACATATGTCCGCTCAAATCTAGATTAAATACAATACCACCATCATCGTTACGAGTCTTACTTTGCCATATATAATTCTCCAGTCGCTACTCAAAGATCCATCATTATCAATCAATTGAAGGTTCCCATCATTTTGCATTATCAATTGATATCTATCACCAGTATTTGGGACTAGGCTGTCACCGGGCTTTAACGTCTGACCTGGAAGAATTGTATCAGTCGAGTAATCAAAACTTTGCCACATGACATTCGAATCTGAGTTGTATACAACAAAATTGCCAGTGGCCTCCATTAAAGCGTACGAAGCTGGTTCCTGCGTATGATCAAATAACGGTTTTGCTGTAGTCGAATCTGCTTGCTGAATTATGAACAAACCATCTTGACTAAGTTTTAAAGATGATCCACCATAAAGTGGTTCTTTGTCGTTGTTAGACCATGACCATACCACAACTTTATTAGAGGGTTTGTTTATCCATATAGCTACTTTATATTGTTGAAAAGCTAAAGCAAAAATATCCGAGGGAGATAGCCAGTAACTAGTAGTTTGATTAGACGAAGAAGAGAAAATAGTCGAACCTATAGTACAATGTTGTTGAAAGGTATTGAAGCAGATGAAGCAGATTGTTGAAGGAACAGGTGAGGGTGCTGCTGCAGGTCTGCAAGTTTCTTAAGTGGGCAAGATTGTTGACGTGGAGTTTGTGCATGCAGTCTGTTGGTCTTGATATTTCCTTGTGTGTAGTAGTAGTGTGGATTATATACATCCCCGTGCGATGTTCGAGTTCTGAAAAAAATGATTATCCAAAATTTCGAAACAAAAATAGAAAAACCAAATACAAAATTTCCTCGAATATTCACGGATATTCATATATCCAATATTCGCGAATATTTGTCAAATATTCGCGAATATTAACAACTTTTTCACCCATACGGTAAAAAATTCTAAAAAAACAAAAATCGTGAATGTTCAACAAATTGTGGCAAATAATTTGTTCAAATAAATTGTGGCAAATATTAACACACTTGAGTTAATATTGATTTTGGAAGCAGTTGCTGACTATAAGACGTGGATTTTGGCAAATATTAACACACTTTAGCATGTTGTTTTTTGGCATATATAGTTGGATCGCAAAATGATCTAAATGTGCTAGGTGGCTCTCACTTTTTCGATGACTTTATGATAGAAAATGCTCTACCTTACAATTATTGTCATCAACGGGGCAAGAATACAAGATCAGTTATTACCTTGCTAACGGTATCTACCCAGAATAGGCAACCCTGATTCATGACCCTAAATGCCCATCAAATGAAATGGAGAAATTCTTTGTCAAGCGCCAAAAGAGGTCGCCAGATGATATTATAGCACGCACAACAACTATATGTAAGATTTCAAACATAACTCATAAGTATGACCTTATCACTCATCAGTGGATGACATTTGGGCAAAATTAGTGTTTGAGTGTTTAATTGCTTGTATTTGTGAGCTTATGTTTTTTTCAGTTGTAAAATTAGCTAGTTTTTTTCAGTCGTAAAATTAGCTAGTCTTTCTACCTTTTCTAACCATGATATTCAGATTGCAAATAAGAAGAATGCTATAACAATGGAGAAAAGAAAGAAAAAAGAAAGCAATTATAAATGAATCAATAATAGAGGAAGATGTATTTGCAGAAGAAAAAGAAGAGTAAAATGGTAAAATAGGCAAAAGAACCAATGGACTATCAGTTGAAACCGGCACTCGGTTATTTGACATTAATTTTGTGACATGAGGAGTCTCGATTATCTCGCCTTGAAATCATTCTTAGGAAAACCAAGATGTACGCACGTTCGTCTCGTGTCCGTGTCCTTGTGTTTTTTGTCAAAAGTTAGTTTTGGGTACTGGACGTACGTACCTAGTTAGGACGTACGTACGTCCATTGAGGCAGCAAACTTCTTTTGGTCAGGATGTACGTACCCAGTTAGGACGTTCGTACGTCCAAGCAGGCAGCGAACTTTTACCGTGTGGGGACGTACGAACGCTGTTTCGACGTACGTACGTCCAATGTGGATTTCAGCAATTCCGGCCCATTTTCAGTGTCTTCTAACCCTAAGTATAAATAGAGTTTCTCTACCAAAGAACAGGTGAGTTCTTTGGCCGTCCAATTCATCTCTAGTCTTGGAGTTTGTTTAGGTTTTGGTTGAAGTTGTTTTGGTTATTGAACTCAATCCCCCTTCTTCCTAATTCATCAATTCCCTATCTTCCTTATAAATTTGTGAATTCGGCTTCGAGTCTTCTTGTGTGTTCATCAAGGAGTCGAGTGTCTTGTGCCTACATCAAGGTGCTCTGGTGAAGTCAAGGTGTTAGAGATAACCTGAAGTATCAGCTCGCAGTGATTGCAGGTAGTTGATAGGTTTGTAAATCTCTTTCGTCTAGTGGATTATTTGTTGTCATCAAGGCAACCGTGGACGTTTCCCAAATTGGGTTTTTACCACGTTAAAAATTCCTGCGTGTTATTTACTTTCTACTTATCGTTTGATTTGTTTGAATATTAAACTGTGAGATTATCACTATCTGTGTTCTTCAATTGGTATCAGTCGCTGGGGGCTGGTTAAGGGCTTGTTCCATCTCACACCTTCAAGAAATTCCAACAGAAATTTACAAAACCTAACCACTCTATACCTTCAAGAAAATCAACTTTCCGGATCCATTCCATTAGAATTAGGAAACTTAAAATCACTTACCACATTATCATTGTTTCGTAATAATCTAACTGGTCCCCTCCCTCAAGAAATAACAAAACTTAAATTGCTTCAGCTCAGCTTAAGTTACAATAACTTATCAGGTCGTTTGCCAAAACTACTATGCCCTGGTGGAGTACTTCAAAATTTCACTGCTAATTCCAATAATTTCAGTGGTCGCATCCCAAAGAGTTTGAAAAATTGCAAAAACTTGTTTAGACTCAGACTTGATGGAAACAAACTCCATGTAAACATATCAGATGTTTTCGGCACATACCCAAAACTCAATTTCATAGATTTGAGTAACAACAACTTATATGGTGAGCTCCAAAACAATTGGAATGGTTTCAAAAATCTTACAAACTTCAGAATCTCTAATAACAACATCACAGGTAGGATTCCTAATGGGTTGGGAGGCTTGAAAAGGCTTGGAAATCTTGATATCTCAATGAATAATTTCATAGGAGGTATCCCAAGGGAATTAGGAAAGTTGACATCTTTGTTAACACTCAATTTGAGTGGTAACAATCTTGATGGAAATCTGCCAAAATAACTTGGAAAGTTAAATGGTTTGGACAGTTTAGACTTGTCTACGAACAACCTGAGTGGAGTGATACCAAAAGAGATTGGCGATTGTTCTAATTTGTCGTACTTGAGTTTGAGAAATAACAAATTCAGTGGAATCATTCCATCTGAATTAAGCAATCTGATTTCTCTCCAAGAGGTGCTTGATCTCAGCCAAAATATGTTTGATGGGGAGATATTGTCAGGGTTAGGCATGTTGAAGTATCTGGAAAAGTTGAATTTGTCACATAACATGCTCATTGGTTCCATTCCTCATTCATTTGAAGGTATGACTGCTTTAACGTCTATTGATGTTTCTTACAATGACCTTCAAGGTCGTGCGCCCGAGACCAAAGCTTTTAAAGACGCATTAAGAGAACAATTTGAGCATAACAAAGGCTTGTGTGGAAACATTACTGCTTTGCAAAAGTGTGATTTTTGAAACAAAACAAAGGGTGGCACAAAGAGAAGACCGAAAATCTTCTTAGGTTGCGTTGGAGGGGGGTTGTCTCTTATGTTTACAAGAAAAGGAGGGACAACGAGGTTCAGACAACAGAGCTCATCAATGATGATTTATTTCGTATATGGGATTTTGATGGTAATAATGTGTATGAAGAAATCATTGTAGCAACTGAGGGGTTCAATGACAAACACTGCATTGGTGTTGGAGGTTTTGGAAGTGTCTACAAGGCTGTCTTGTCAACTAGGCAAGTAGTGGCTGTTAAGAAGTTTCATTCAAGAGAGGATGATGAACAAATCGATTTAAGGTCGTTTTCAGCTGAGATACATGCTTTGACTGAACTGAGACATCGGAACATTGTGAAACTTTACGGAATTTGTTCCCATGCTCGACACTCATTCTTAATTTATGAGTATCTCGAGAGAGGGAGCATAGTGAAGTTATTGAGCAATGAGGAAGAAGCCGCTAGGTTGGATTGGATCAAGAGGATAAATATCATTAGAAGTGTAGCTAGTGCTTTGTCGCATATGCATCATGGTTGCACACCACCATTAATTCATCGAGATATCTCAAGCAAGAACATTTTGCTGAACTCGGAATATGATGCTTGTGTTGCTGACTTCGGTATTACGAGAGTTCTGAATTCAAATTCTTCCGACTGGACTACACCGGCCGGAACTTTTGGTTATTTGGCTCCTGGTAATTCTCTCTACCTCTAAATATTAATTTTTATGTCTCTTTAGATCTTTTTCATTTACCTACATTTGTGGTTGCTCATTTATTTATTTTTTCCCCTCTTGTAGAGTTGGCTTACACGATGAGGCTGGCCGAAAAATGCGATGTCTATAGCTTTGGTGTGTTAACACTCGAAGTGATAATGGGCAGCCATCCAGGTGAATTCATCACCTCTCTTGCTACATCATCTTCCGCAGTTGGAGACAATGTTTTGTTGGTTGATATGTTGGACAAACGTCTCCCACCACCCGTTGCAGACATCCTAAAAGAAGTTGTTACTGTTGCAAAATTGGCCCTTGCTTGCTTAAAGACTAGTCCTGAATCTCGGCCCACAATGTATTCTGTTTCTCATGAACTATCAAGTAGTAGAGTATCTTTTGTCGATGCATTCGACATGGTAACAGTTGGACAATTGTTGAGGGAAGATATCTGATTGTTTTGCCTGTACTTTGTGCTATTTTGTGTTCTACTTCCCGAGTGAGTGTTCAGTGTTGTAAGCTTGTTGCTGGAACATTTGGTTATTTAGCCACTGATAATACTCTGCCTCTGAAGATTTTATTTTGATGTCTGTAGTTTATAGACCTATTTTTCTCCATGTTCCCAACCTTTCCCAACGTAATTTCATCGATCTTTCTACGCATCAGAGTTACCGTAACATGACTAAAACTTACCTTGTTGTACCTTTATCAGAACACACTTTATGGTTCCATTCCTATAGAAATAGGAAACTTGAAATTAATTTCCCTTTCAGAATCAACTTTCGGGTTCTATTCATTAACTGAGTTGTCGTCATTACTGAAGTACTGAACGTGTTGGTTTTCCGTTTCGTAATGAACACTAAGGTCTCTATTCCACACTCAATTAAGATGCAATAAAAATCATTTAAATTCAACCATATTTGGTTTATCGAGCTTGCATACACAATGAGGTTGACAAAAAAATGTGATGTACATAGTTTTGGAGTTCTGACATTCGAAGTAATAATGGGAAACCATTCACATGAATTCATCACCACGTTTGCGCAGATAAACAAAAACGAATAAGTTGTTGATGGATATATTAGTTGCGAAAATATTATCAACATGTTTGAATGCTAGTCGAGAATCAAGGCAGATAGGAAATTTTATGTGTTAGTGAGTAATGCTATTGTGTTAATTGATGGACTTGATCATACTTCTAGCTGCCACTCCATTCATTAAAACAATTGAGCTTATAAATTCAAGCGCCTCAACGCATGATATACCAAAATATCTGGTGGAATCTTCAGGTGACTTACTAATATTGTTTCATGAGGATGATAACCGGTTCTTTTCGAACAGGCCTATGGACATCACGGTTGAGAAAATAGATCATACATCTGGTTGGGTGACTGCTGTTGAAGACCTAGGTGATCACGCATTGTTCATTAGCCATTACCAGTCTTTGTTCAGTGTCCACTTCTAACTTTCCTCGCTGCATAAGAAATTCCATATTTTTGAAGCAGTTGTATTTGTTTGAAGATAATGGCAAATTCCGCAATGAGGGATGGGTTAACAAAGAATGCAGAGAAGAATATATTATAAGCATACTACAGGGTATATTTTAAGGAAGCAGATGATTTGTATAGTTGCTGGTTGCTGGATTAGATGAAGTGCATGATGTAAAATGTCACTCTCAAATGTTAGCTAGATTGGATGGAAGAGCACAATCATTGGCTTCCAAAGGTAAAAGCAAAACCACATCTACAGACCTAGACTTTTTCTTAGAGATGAAGAGGAAGGAGGAATTAAAAACCTGCATTGTCATTGTACAACATCAGGCCGAGCTCAGAAATGCATTTCTTATCTTTCTGGAAGTAGGAAAGTGATAAGCTCGTTCAGCAACCACCAGTTAAAAATAAAAAAAAGAATTCCCAAAAAGCTCAAAAATGCATTTTCGATGAAGTTTTATTTTCTTGCTTTTTACTTTGGTTTTTCTTCTTTCTCAGAAATCTACTGTTTCCAAAATTCCTTTTTGGTTTTTCAAAGATTGCGGAACAAGCACTAAGAGACCTCTTAGCTAGCAAATCAGCTGGTGATGTTCCCAACTTGTCTGAACAGACCTGCAATAAAATTTCTTAGAACAATTCCTATGTCCATTTGATGAACTTTCTGCATTCATCTTAAGCCACAGAGGAGGAGGTGGTTCCCAATGAATATAAGAGGTACACACTTCTTTAGGAACTCTTTGGGATTGTGTATGTTGTAGAAAGGAGGCTGCTTGAAATTGTAGCTCTATTGTGGCCATGCAGATAAACCAAAAGGTAAACACATGCAGTTCTATTGTGGCCATGCAGTTAAGTAATTTCTTATTTTACAAACACATAGCCTGCGCATCACATTCCTCTTAAAATTTGCTTGTGGGTTGAAATTAGATGGCTCATCTATGGAAATTTCCTTGCATGTTGGTTGAAATTTGCATGTTTTTTTTTTCCGGACAATCCGCAATACAAAACTAGTAGTGGAATTAAACTATTCATTGCTTTCCAAAATAATCAAAAGATGTTATCATTTGTGAATTAAATTCTCTAAATAATGTGTTAGTGATCTTATCTTGGTGCCATGTTTTCTTTGCATTTGTAAGAGTCGAAGTCAAGTCCACTTAAGTGGATGCAAATCAAAGTGTGTGGAGCCAGTACTCCACTCTCTGACTAACACATTGGAGAACTTTTGCGCCAAAAACAACTTTTCTATCATTTGTATATATTTCTCAGTGAACCATAACAAACGGATGGACCTTGACTACAAAGTCCTTCAACAAAGTCATTCTTAAAACACGCAAGTCAAGTCTTCTTAGGTCGAGTTAAATAAAATGCATAAAATACCTTATAAATAGAGCACCATGCATCTTTTAATTAACCATATATAACATATAGAGATCAGCAACATAATTGAGAGAGAAAAAAAAAACCATGGCTCCATCTCACATAAACAAACTTCTCTCTTTCCTTGTCTTACAACTTTTGCTTTTGCTATCTTCCTTCTGTGTTTTGTGCTATCCTTCTAGTACTACTACCACTACCCCTTTTGAAGAAGCCAAGGCCCTGCTGAAGTGGAAAAACAGTCTTGATGGTGAAGTTCATTCCAACCTATCTTCATGGGTTCTACCTTCTTCTTATAATTATTCTTCTCATTGTAATACTTGGAATGGAATATCTTGCAACGAGATGGGAAGGATTGTCGAATTGAACGTATCAAGCATGGGTTTGAGAGGTACACTTCAAAACTTTCCATTCTCATTCCTTGGCAATATAGGCATTTTAAATCTTGAAAGTAATTCTTTCTATGGAACCATCCCAGTCCATATTGCTAACCTTTCCCAACTCACTTTTATTAGTTTTTTTGACAATCATTTTTCTGGACATATTCCATCGGAGATTGGTCAATTACCATATCTTCAATTCCTTTATCTTTCTCACAATAGTTTCAAAGGTTGCATTCCAGTGGAATTGGGAAACTTGTCCAAACTTAGCGAAGTTGAAATATTTGAAAACCTTTTAATAGGTCCAATTCCTGTTAGCATAGGTAATTTGAATAGACTAACGGAGTTGATCCTCTATGGAAATCAACTTAGTGGTTCAATTCCTTCTTCCTTTGGTAATTTGACAAAATTAACATTTTTATATCTTTATGAAAATCAACTTTCTGGATCCATTGCATTAGAATTAGGAAACTTGAAATCTCTGATGGATTTACAGTTGTCAACCAATAATTTCACTGGTCCAATCCCGCCTTCTTTAGGAAATTTACAAAACCTAACCACTCTATATCTTTATAAAAATCAACTTTCTGGATCCATTCCATTAGAATTAGGAAACTTGAAATCTTTGATGGATTTAGAGTTGTCAACCAATCATTTCACCGGTCCAATCCCGCCTTCTTTAGGAAATTTACAAAACCTAACCACTCTATACCTTCATAAAAATCAACTTTCTGGATCCATTCCATTAGAATTAGGAAACTTGAAATCTTTGATGGATTTAGAGTTGTCAACCAATCATTTCACCGGTCCAATCCCGCCTTCTTTAGGAAATTTACAAAACCTAACCACTCTATACCTTCATAAAAATCAACTTTCTGGATCCATTCCATTAGAATTAGGAAACTTGAAATCCCTGATATGGTTGAGCCTCTATGGAAATCAACTTAGTGGTTCAATTCCTTCTTCCTTTGGTAATTTGACAAAATTAACATTTTTATATCTTTATGAAAATCAACTTTCTGGATCCATTCCGTTAGAAATAGGAAACTTAAAATCACTTACCAGATTAGCACTGCTTTGTAATAATCTAACTGGTCCCCTCCCTCAAGAAATAACAAAACATAAATTGCTTGAGCTCGCCGTAAGTTACAATAACTTATCAGGTCGTTTGCCAAAACTACTATGTCCTGGTGGAGTACTTCAAAATTTCACTGCTAATTCCAATAATTTCAGTGGTCCCATCCCAAAGAGTTTGAAAAATTGCAAAAACTTGTTTAGACTCAGACTTGATGGAAACAAACTCCATGGAAACATATCAGATGTCTTCAGCACATACCCAAAACTCAATTTCATCGATTTGAGTAACAACAACTTGTATGGCGAGCTCCAAAATAATTGGAGTGGATTCAAAAGTCTTACAAATCTCAAAATCTCAAATAACAACATCACAGGTAGGATTCCTAATGGGTTGGGAAGCTTGAAAAGGCTTGGAAATCTTGATATCTCAATGAATAATTTCATAGGAGGTATCCCAAGGGAATTAGGAAAATTGACATCTTTGTTAACACTCAATTTGAGTGGTAACAATCTTGATGGAAATCTGCCAAAAGAACTTGGAAGGTTAAATGGTTTGGACAGTTTAGACTTGTCTACGAACAACCTGAGTGGAGTGATACCAAAAGAGATTGGCGATTGTTCTAAGTTGTCGTACTTGAGTTTGAGAAATAACAAATTCAGTGGAATCATTCCATCTGAATTAAGCAATCTGATTTCTCTCCAAGAGGTGCTTGATCTCAGCCAAAATATGTTTGATGGGGAGATATCGTCAGGGTTAGGCATGTTGAAGTATCTGGAAAAGTTGAATTTGTCACATAACATGCTCAATGGTTCCATTCCTCATTCATTTGAAGGTATGACTGCTTTAACGTCTATTGATGTTTCTTACAATGACCTTGAAGGTCGTGTGCCCGAGACCAAAGCTTTTAAAGATGCATTAAGAGAATAAATTTGAGCATAACAAAGGCTTGTGTGGAAACATTACTGCTTTGCAAAAGTGTGATTTTTCAAACAAAAAAAAGGGTGGCATAAAGAGAAGACTGAAAATCTTCTTAGGTTGCGTTGGAGGGGGGTTGTCTTTTTTTTTTGCAATTCTTGGAATATATTTTGTATTTTTCAAGAAAAGGAGGGACAACGAGGTTCAGACAATAGAGTTCATTAATGATGATTTATTTCGCATTTGGGATTTTGATGGTAATAATGTGTATGAAGAAATCATTGTAGCAACCGAGGGGTTCAATGACAAACACTGCATTGGTGTTGGAGGTTTTGGAAGTGTCTACAAGGCTGTCTTGTCAACTGGGCAAGTAGTGGCTGTGAAGAAGTTTCATTCAAGAGAGGATGATGAACAAATCGATCTAGGGTCGTTTTCAGCTGAGATAAATGCTTTGACTGAACTGAGACATCGGAACATTGTGAAACTTTACGGAATTTGTTCCCATGCTCGACACTCATTCTTAATTTATGAGTATCTCGAGAGAGGGAGCATAGTGAAGTTATTGAGCAATGAGGAAGAAGCCGCTAGGTTGGATTGGATCAAGAGGATAAATATCATTAGAAGTGTAGCTAGTGCTTTGTCACATATGCATCATGGTTGCACACCACCATTAATTCATCGAGATATCTCAAGCAAGAACATTTTGCTGAACTCAGAATATGATGCTTGTGTTGCTGACTTCGGTATTGCAAGAGTTTTGAATTCAAATTCCTCCAACTGGACTACACCCGCCGGAACTTTTGGTTATTTGGCTCCTGGTAATTCTCCCTACCTCTAAATATTAATTTTTATGTCTCTTTAGATCTTTTCATTCACTCACATTTGTGGATGGTCGTTTATTTATTTTTTTCCTCTTGTAGAGTTGGCTTACACGATGAGGTTGACGGAAAAATGCGATGTCTATAGCTTTGGTGTGTTAACACTCGAAGTGATAATGGGCAGCCATCCAGGTGAATTCATCACCTCTCTTGCTACATCATCTTCCGCAGTTGGAGACAATGTTTTGTTGGTTGATATGTTGGACAAACGTCTCCCACCACCCGTTGCAGACATCCTAAAAGAAGTTGTTACTGTTGCAAAACTGGCCCTTGCCTGCTTAAAGACTAGTCCTGAATCTCGGCCCACAATGTATTCTGTTTCTCATGAACTATCAAGTTGTAGAGTATCTTTTGTCGATGCATTCGACATGATAACAGTTGGACAATTATTGAGGGAAGATATCTGATTGTTTTTGCCTGTACTTTGTGTTATTTTGTGTTCTACTTCTCGAGTGAGTGTTGTAAGCTACTAAGCTTGTTGTAGTGTAATATTGTTGTATAATTTTGCTGGGACATTTGGTTATTTAGCCACTGATAATACTCTGCCTCTGAAGATTTTATTTTGATGTCTGTAGTTTATGGACCTATTTTTCTCCATGTTACCATGCACTGTCTTCTTTGCCCATGATGATCTGAACTGTTCTCATGGAATCTGTCTCGACCACGATTTTCTTAAGCTGCAATTGAATACACCCTTGAATGCCAACTTCAAAACCATACAAGTCTCTCAATTTCTCATAACATTGATTGAAAAGACTTTGCAAGTAAGTTAGATGATTTTAATTTAACTCGATATTATAAATGTTTCGACCATAGTATGAGTTCATATATATTAGCACATGCAATATTATTATTAAGGATTTTTTAAACTTAACTGAAACCGACACTCGGTTATTTGACATTAATTTTGTGACATGAGGAGTCTCGGTTATCTTGCCTTGAAATCATTGTTAGGAAAACCAAGATGTACTTACGTTCGTCTCGTGTCCGTGTCCTTATGTCTTTTGTCAAAGTCAGTTTTGGGTACTGGACGTACGTACCTAGGTAGGACGTACGTACGTCCATTGAGGCAACAAACTTCTTTTGGTCAGGATGTACGTACGTAGTTAGGACGTTCGTACGTCCAAGCAGGCAGCGAACTTTTACCGTGTGGGGACGTACGAACGTTGTTTTGACGTACGTACGTCCAATGTGGATTTCAGCAATTTCGGCCCATTTTCAGTGTATTCCAACCCTAGGTATAAATAGGTTTTCTTCTCCAATGAACGAGTCAGTTCTTTTGGCCGCACAAGTAAGGTGTTCTTGAGAGTTTGTGTGTTTAATTGGTGATTGGACTCAACCTCGCTTCTTCTCAATTCATTGTTTCCCATCTTCCTCATACAGTTGTGAATTCGGCTTCGAGTTTTCTTGTGTGTTCATCAAGGAGTCGAGTGTCTTGTGCTTACATCAAGGTACTTCGGTGAAGTCAAGGTGTTAGAGATAACCTGAAGTATCAGCTCGCAGTGATTGCAGGTAGTTGATAGGTTTGTAAATCTCTTTCGTCTAGTGGATTATTTGTTGTCATCAAGACAACCGTGGACGTTTCCCAAATTGGGTTTTGCCACGTTAAAAAATTCCTGCGTGTTATTTACTTTCTGCTTATTGTTTGATTTGTTTGAATATTAAACTGTGAGATTAATTAGCACTATCTGTGTTCTTCAATTGGTATCAGTCGCTGGGGGCTGGTTAAGGAGCGTAAAGGCTCACGCTAACGATCAATAGTGCTTTATGGAACCTCACAAGTTTGCTACTTCAAGTCTTCCTCCACAATTTAATGGAACAGAATTTGGTCATTGGAAAGTACGGATGCGAGCTTATCTCCAAGCATTAGGAGAGGAAGTCTGGCTCTCTGTGGTCACAGGGTGGAAAGAACCTCTGACTACAACAGGTACTGGTGATACTGCAGTTACATCACTGACACCACGTGAAAAGTGGACGCCTGAACAAAAGATATTGGCAAATTATAACAATAAGGCACTCAATGCCATTTTCATGGCCTTAAATGCAAGTGAGTTTCGTCGTGTTCAGGGCTGTGAAGAGGCTAAGGATGCATGGAATAGGCTTATCAGTACACATGAAGGTGACAAAACAGTCAAAGAAAGCAAGCTGGAACTGTTAACATCTCAGTTTGAGAACCTACGGATGGATAATTCTGAGACTTTCGATGACTTCTTCATTCATCTACAAGATATTATAAACTGCAGTGCTGCTATTGGTCATGCATATACTGACACACAGGTGGTACCTAAGATATTGCGTGCTTTGCCTCCTCGGTTTCGCTCTCGTAAGGATGCCATTTTACTTAGAGTAATGTGATCGAGAACATGTCCATTGAGACACTTGCTGGAAAACTACGGACGTGTGAGATGGAACAAGCCTTGGAAGAACCCTTAAAGAACAAGTCTGTAGCATTCAAGGCTACATCTTCTAAAGAACCTTCCACAGGACTCTCTGATGATGAAGAACAGGCCGTGGATGATAACTATGCGTTTCTGTCTCGTAGCTTTCAGAAGATTCTGAAATATCAACAGAATCGAGATCCTCGAAAGCGATTTTCTGACTCCCCAAATGCTCCAAGGAGTCGTGGTTTTAAGAGATTTTCTGTGGATGGAAGAAGAGCTCGAGTTGATCGAAAAGATATCCAGTGCTACAAGTGTCGTGAATATGGACACTTTGCTAATGAATGTGACAAGAAGGTGGATCACAAACCTAGTGATAACTCCAAAGCAAACCTCACAGTGACATGGGATGATTCAGATGAAGATGAGGATGGCAATCCCTCAAATGCTGCCTCCAACTATGTGGTCTTCAGTGCATCCCTGGATAAACATCCAGGAGGTATTGTATCTTCTACTGATGATATCAATGTTTCTGACTCTGGTGTTCATACTACTACTAGTGAATTGTGTGATATGTACAAGTTTTCCATGCAACAAGTAAAGTTGCTTGAAAAGGCTAACACTGTCTTGCAGGATCAGGTAGACAGTCTTGGGCAGGATATCTGTAATCTTGCAGGTGACTCTAACATGTTGAAGGAGGAATTTAAAAAAGAAAAAGAGGATTTCCAAGTGCGTATTGCTTCTCTAGAAAAACTAAATAATAACCTGGAGACACGGTATCGCTATCTAGTATTGGAACATGAGAAAGTGAAAGCTGAGTTGTTTGCCGCTAACAAACAATTGGTTGGGTTTGGTAAAGCTAGTGATAGTCTTAACTCTCTGCTGGGAATTGGTAAATCCCATTCAGACAAATCGGGTTTGGGTTATGACTCCTCTGTTCCTCTTTCTACTGCTAGCACCTCACATACTACTTTTGTCAGACCAACAGGTGTCTTCCCTTCATCCCTCCCTGCTCCTGTGCAGGTGTCTGATGTGGTTTCCCCACCCAAGGTTACTCGTGTAAAGCATGTCCTGAAAAGGAATCTCAGACACAAAGGCTTTAAATGTCTAACCTGTGGTCGCATGGGTCACACTTCTGCTTTTTGTTGGAATAATTTATATCCTGCTCACCACTCTCCTTTTGTAGGTAATTCATATTGGAACAAGTCTTTCACTTTTTCCATGTAGGCTCTGTACATGTGAAATGGCTATGCACCGTGGGGCTTACCTAGGACTTCTCCTTATGGGAATCGCCCTCAAGCAACACCTATGTCCACTCCACCACCACATTTCTGGGATAGGAGTGTGGATGCGTCCAGGAAAATAGTATCTCACATGGCTAGATTGGTGGAACCAACTACATCATCATGGTATCTTGACAGTGGATGTTCGCGATATATGACAGGTGATAAGACTCTAGTTGATAACCTGATTCTTGGTTATGGAGGTAAGGTTACTTTTGGAAATGGTAAAATGCTTCCGATTGAATGTAAAGGTAACTTTTCTGAGGTTGGCTCGCTCAATAGTCATGAGCTTCTTTTTGTTAAGGGTCTTAAGTCCAACCTGTTAAGTATTAGTCAGTTATGTGATGCTAAGTTTAAAGTTGTGTTTGAGGATGATAAGTGTGATGTTTTTGATTCAAATCATGTTTTGCTATTAACTGGTAGTCGTTCACATGATAACTGTTTCATTATCACTACACCCCTTCCGCATCTATATACCTAATGTGCTTTCTGGAACTGTTTGTGTTTAGGATGTTTTTTTTTTTTTCTTGTGTTTCTATTGTTTTAGGCATTGAGGACATACTAGTCTGCTTATTGTTTGGATTCCATTTTTTCTTCTGCATTTATAAGTTGGTACCTTCAACCGTGTTGTTCTGTCAAAGATTGTTGTAGGGCTGCATCATATTCTCTTCGCCTTTGGTGTTTTACTGCATGATGCATTTGCATGTTGAGGGAGTCTTAGAGTATTTTTATACCTTAATTCTTCTATGTTTAGAAATTGATCATCTGGCATTATCTCTATTTTCTGTTTTTCTTCATGGTCATTTTTTTTCTATACCTACCTCCTGTAAGTGGTCAATAACTCACAAAATCCTCAGCCATCTGACTGTCTTGGGCGCATTATCAGTCGGCTAGGAACCCGTTGGGGCTGTGAGGGTCATGCTCTGATGGATGCACTCAAGAGATGTTAGTTCTTGTGTTGCACGTTACCATGGTATTGCACTTCTTGAGTTGTTTTGCCGAAAAGATGTAGGCTACACCCTACCCTCGTGTTTTGGTGAAAGATGGAGGTATCTTATACTCCCACACGGGAATGACACTTGTCTTAAATGGATAAACCCAATAAAAATATTCATATATTTGAACCAGTCTCTTTGGTTTGTGTTATGGCCTAGTTCACATTTCATTGTAAGTGAACTTCATTATAATCAATGATCTTAAGATCGGTTTGTTCCTAGATTTTTTTTGGGGTTTTTTCTTTTTTTTTTCTATGTTTACCCGGATTTTGGTATAGGTCTACTCTACTCCTCACGCATGTGAGCATCTTTCTGTTGAGTACCGGGGTTTGGTGTATGATTTCGTCCTTCTCTCTTGCTTTCTCTCACGGTTGATGCATATTCTAATTATATTTGTGTTTGAATCGGAATCCTTACAATACTTAGAAATACTTCATGTGATGTTTCTCAATAATTATTTTTGTCTTTCCGTTTGTTTTGGTTGTTAAGGTTAAGTCTCTTGTTAGTATTAACAAAAAAAAAAAAAAAAAAAAAAAAGGGTAGTACGTACGTTGTTAAAACGTTCGTACGTTTAGGCTGGCAGATCTTTTTCAACGTACGAACGTTTATAGAACGTACGAACGTATGTCAAGGCAGTAATGTTTGTTTTCGGTCCCGACGTACGTACGTCAATAGGACGTACGTACGTCCCTGGCACAGTTTCGGCCCACTATAATTTTTAAACTCATGTGTTTAAAAATCCTTGGCTAACTGTAACATTGAAATCGTGCTCTTCTTCCCTATCGCACGAACAAGTGAGTTTCCTTCTCTCAAGGCTCTACACTGCTTTAAAAAGGAAACAAATCTTCTCTCTTGTATCTCTCTTATATCTCTCTCCTACTTTTCTTTCCTATAGCTTGTCCCTCTCTGCTCTGTTGTAAGTGTTTAACAGAGTTCGGTGGTGTTTTTCTTCTTATCTCTAGTCAATAGTAAGTTCTTCTTGTGCTCCGATGCATTATCTTTAATGGTTATCCTTGATGGTGAAGTTTTCCTCTTCGTCTTTCGTTTAATTGTTGTGAATGGTTGAATGTGTAGAAATGGAATGTGATGTTTAAAGTTTGAATCTTTTGTGTTTGTGGTATAGCTTGTGTTTACCATGCAGTTTATCTTTTTCTCTTAATCATATGTCCTGCGTAGTGTGAATGTACTTATGGTTTGCTGTTTTAATCTTGCCTTTGGTTTTGCACACCAAGTGTTCGATAAAATGTATACATGGGTATTCTCACATTTCTTGTCCTCGTTTCACCATTTCTCTTACATTTGTTGGTTTGGTTACTGTTGTGCTTATACAGAACATGCCTCCTAACCGCGCTCGGACTACTACCACCAAAGAAACACCCAGTTCCAAGGGTGCTTCATCTTCGGGCACACGGGTTTCTCGTGCTCAAAAGGGTAGAGGTGCTCGTTCGGATTCCTCGCCACCACCTACTTCACGTGGTGCTCATCCTCGAGCCAAGGCCATTATTCCCGAGCGCTTCTTTGACTTGCGGGACATTTCTGCCCCTCCCTTGGGCTCGTCATAACTCAGAAACATTTCGTCCTTCTTTGAGGATCGAAATTGGTTAATGGTGACTCAACCGGTGACTAAATACTCGGTCGAGCACACTATTGCGTTCTATGAGACCAAGACGCCTTCATAGAATCGCACAAGTTTCTCCGTCTTGATTGATGGAAGGAGATACACTATCTCTCCGAAGGTGATTAGTGAGGCATTGGGAATCGATAATCATCGTCTCCAGAGAATACGGTGCATGTAATGTGGCCGATTCCGGATGAGATTCGAGTTGACTTGATCGATCAAGTTCAGAGAATGTTCATAGATGGTGTCACGGAGAGATACCATGCCAAGGGCTACAGCGCCATTCTCATGCACATGGTTGCTCATTCGAACATCTATCTGACAAAGGGTAACAAGATCATCATGACCGACGACATGGTCAAGCTTGTGGTGTGTATGTCGGTGCATCATATCAACCTCTCTGAAGTCATCTACTCGCGGATGCTCCAGATTGATGCAACTAAGGGTACTCTTCCTTTCCCTAGTTTTATTATGACAATTCTTCAACACTTAGGTTTTCAGGGAAGATATACGGAGGTGAGCCCTCCAAGGTTTGTTGGCCATGACTGGTTAAATGCGATCAAGAAGGGCTGCCAGTCTAGGAAGACTGCGTTTGAGTCTGTTGGTGCGCGTCTGACACATCACTTGATTTGGGAAGGCAGGGCTCTTGATAGCCGTGATGATTTTGATCGGGCCTTGATTTCTGGACGCCCCGTGTCTGCCTCGGTTAGGAGCAACCGGGCAGTGGCTGCAGTCGAGGCGCGGGTCTCTTCTCTTCGACGACACCAAGATCATACGGATGCCCGTCTGGATCGGTTTGGAGTTATTCTCTCGCAACATGATGCGATGCTTCGTGATATCCACAGGATGAATGTCGCACAAATGCGACACCTTCAGCTCGACTATACTCCCATCAAGTTGCCTCCGTTTCCTGAAGAGGTGCCTCGAGTTGCAGGTGATACAGGTGGTGATGCCTCTGATAGAGAGAGTGAGGATGATGGTTTAGTGGGCACCTCGGGTGATGAGCATAGTGATGGTGACTCGGAGTCAGAGTAGTCTCTTTTTGTTTTATCCTCTGATATTTCTTTGCTTGATCTTCTGCAATCTTATTTCTGTTCCTACTGTTAGATCTTGAGTCTGTTATTGGATATTGCTATTTTGATATTAGTACTAGTTCTTTTCAGATTAGTATTAATTTCCTGCTTATTAGGTAATGGACCTTCCTTCTTGGGCCCATGTTGGGTTAATGTTTGTTTTTCTATATATATGTGTCTTCTCTTCTTATACCTATATTGTGCCTTCTTACCTCCTTCTAGTTCTGTATTTGTTCTTCAGAATTGTTTCAATGGCAGAGCATGAACTTCATGGTGTCTTTATTCCGCTAGTTGGCTATGTGTCGTTTATGGTAATGGAATACAAGAACCATTCGAAAGTTTGTCGCTTGTGCCGTGTTCCTCATGGGGTATGACTATATTCATCCACCCTATCTTAATCCGTGCATGGTTCATGTCAATCATTGGGAGAGATTGCCGGGACATCTCCAAAATCACATCTTGGAGTTGGTTGGGTTCCCGAAGGTTCCAGGACTTGCTGCTCCTCTCACAAACTGTGGTTTGGACAACAGAATCAAAGAGCTATTTTGTACGGGTGAATGGCTGGAGGATTATGATGATCATGTGATAGCTCGATGGAAGAACTCTTCGGCTCGTGCTGAAGCTTATTTCTTAAAGCTTCCTCTAGGTCATTGGGAACGAATTTTTCGAATTCGTTAACTTAAGTACTGTGTTCTGTTTTTGCTGTTAATTCTGGTTATGGACTCCTGTTTTTTATTGTTATTTGTTTCATGCAAGTTTAAGTATTGGGGCTAGTCTATTTTTTATTTATTTTATTATTCCTATTATATTCATCGCTTGCTTAGTATGTTGTTGGTCTATCTTCTTGGTTATTTTAGTTTTCTGTTTGTTGTTTCTCTTGTTCACCTTTTATGACAAAAATGGGGAGAATTATGACTCTAAATACTAACAATCGTATGGGGGAGTGAACATGTATGGGGGAGTGAAAGTGATGATGATCACAAAGTGCATGTACAGTTTCGGGTAAGCTCGAGTATTAAACCTTGGAGCTCATGAAGTATGGGGGAGTTGTTCGAGGAACTTTAGTTGGCTCTTTGATTGTTTCAGAATTTCTTAGTCGCTTCCGTTCGGTCTCTGATGATTAAAGCGTTTTGATCAAGATGGACGTCAAAAATTGGTGACTTGGTTTGTGTTCTAACTTGAATGTTTTTGTAGGCATAATTTATAAATGCCGTGGTTTGGGTTTGTAAGCACGTTTTATAAGTGCTACTAGAGTCACAACTTTTTGTCACAAAATCAATGTCAAAGGGGAAGATTGAAACCGACACTCGGTTATTTGACATTAATTTTGTGACATGAGGAGTCTCGATTATCTCGCCTTGAAATCATTGTTAGGAAAACCAAGATGTACCAATGTTCGTCTCGTGTCCGTGTCCTTGTGTTTTTTGTCAAAAGTCAGTTTTGGGTACTGGACGTACGTACCTAGTTAGGACGTACGTATGTCCATTGAGGCAACAAACTTCTTTTGGTCAGGACGTACGTACGCAGTTAGGACGTTCGTACGTCCAAGTAGGCAACGGACTTTTACCGTGTGGGGACGTACGAACGCTGTTTCGACGTACGTACGTCCAATGTGGATTTCAGCAATTCCGGCCCATTTTCAGTATCTTCTAACCCTAAGTATAAATAGAGTTTCTCTACCAAAGAACAGGTGAGTTCTTTGGCCGTCCAATTCATCTCTAGTCTTGGAGTTTGTTTAGGTTTTGGTTGAAGTTGTTTTGGTTATTGAACTCAATCCCCCTTCTTCCTAATTCATCAATTCCCTATCTTCCTTATACATTTGTGAATTCGGCTTCGAGTCTTCTTGTGTGTTCATCAAGGAGTCGAGTGTCTTGTGCGTACATCAAGGTGCTCTGGTGAAGTCAAGGTGTTAGAGATAACCTGAAGTATCAGCTCGCAGTGATTGCAGGTAGTTGATAGGTTTGTAAATCTCTTTCGTCTAGTGGATTATTTGTTGTCATCAAGGCAACCGTGGACGTTTCCCAAATTGGGTTTTTACCACGTTAAAAATTCCTGCGTGTTATTTACTTTCTACTTATCGTTTGATTTGTTTGAATATTAAACTGTGAGATTAGCACTATCTGTGTTCTTCATCAGTGACTATTGGGCTTAGTTCGATGTCACACCGCAAGTGGAATGTGATCTAGCTGAAAAATTTTGTCGCATCGCAAGTGGAATGCGATGCTGCATTTGGAATGTTGTGCAATGCTTTTTTTTTTTTTTTAACAAAACTGAATTCTGTTTGGTCAAAGTTTAAACTAAGCAGTTAACCTAGCAGAAAATAGAAACATGACCGAAGTTCATTGAGTAATATTTATGAATGAATAATGAAACATGACGCAGGTAAAAATGATTCATGGAGGTTGAGGGTATAATGTGTAAGGAAAGCTTGTCGAAAAAAGTTCTTATATTGTATTCTGAATTAGCTTATGCATGTAGTATTTGTTGGAAATGTTTTTAAGTGGTCAAAACATTTATATGTGAATGAGAAATTTAAGTCCCAAGTTAACCACTGGCCATGGCTAACTTGTTGTTATAGTAGATGAATGGGTATGTATTCACATACATTGTATTTGGCCCAACCCATCCCAATGGGTGTGTCTTTCCCTAATAGACACATACTTTGTAGACGCTCATTCTCAATGGGTGTGTCTGTCCCAACAGATGTGTACATTGTATTGGGTCAGGTGTCTATTCAAATATACATTGAATAGACATGTGCCTTTTCAAAAAGGTGTCTTCCTACTATATAATTGTATCTTGTGTTTGTCTTCAAATCACTTTTTTAAAAATTAAATTGATTTTCTTTCTTCTAGTGTTTGTGTCTTGCCATGAGAGAGTATAACAAAGAATTGGTTCGCCGTCTTCTATGCGTTTGAAGTGCTAGCTGCTACGCTAAGAAGGATAGATCGTTGTATCCTGGGAGACAGTCCGCCATTGATAAACCGTTCGACACATGTACGGAGCGAATAATGTCTTAAGGAGAGAGATTTTTATCTCGACTCGATCTAAATCTTGTCCTTTATCCATTTATTCTAGTTTGCATCATCTATTCCCTTTTATTTATTTTAAAACAGTAATATATCGGTGTATATTTTCCTACAATCTTAAGACATATATCTGTTTGTGATTTATACTGTTCTAATGCTTTTGTGGTGCAGCATATTGGTTTTCGATTAAATTCGAAAATTTTGAATTTTTTTCCCGCATGGTACTCTCTGTAAGAGAATATGGATTTTTTTTTTTTGTAAGCATTGCAGTACATGAGCATGAATGCATGACAATGTTTATATATTGCTTTTGTCGAATTGAGCATGAATGCATGACAATGTTTATATATTGCTTTTGTCGAATTGTGATGTTACTATTGTTATTTTACTCAAGTCATGTGAGAATTGATTTATGTTTTGGTTGTTGATATCAATAAATTAATCTTAACTATAGGCTTGTATATATATACATAAGCATTAGTCATCTTGTATAACCTTTAGTTTTTTTGATTTTGGTTAGAAATTGATGATGTTCAGACCTTGGTTTTTCTAAACGAGGTCTGTAAAGTTGAAACCCGTCCAAACAAGGTAACTGGTCAGCTGTATCTATTGTGCTTAAATTTTTAGGTCTGTGGTTGAGATGAGGGAGTGAAGAGACACCTCTCTTGATTCACTAGTTTTGCATATATGATATGAGCATAATAATATGGTATACTGTTCTCAACAGAATCTGTGAGGTTTTATGTTTCAATTTGTTTACTTGATTTAACAATGATTTCTTCCATAAGAAGTGAAGATTAGAATAGATTATCCATGTTAATCACACAATGACAAAGAAGTAATTCTCGAAATGGATGCATATATTTCTTTTATTTCTTGATTCACTATTGAGCCGAATCTATTCATATTGTTGGAACTTGGAAGTGGCTTTTTAAGCACACTAATTTGCCAAAAGGTTTCACACCTCTTCTATGTGTCAATTCAATGGTTGAATGAACACTATGCTAGAAATGATGCCTTTGGTGTTTTTTGATGGTTCAAGCATACAATAACCATTAGGGCATTCTATTCAACTGTGAACAGATGTGTATTGTTGAACCAAACACCATGAAAATGTGCGACAACCATCTCTGAAGAGATGCATTTCTTGTTGGATAGACACACCTTTTTGAAGACGTGTGACATAAGATCTTTGTTTGGGTCTTCCCCAGTATACAAGATTTTCTGGTTTCTCTGAATTCTTTCATGTGTATGCAAGATGTTAGTTATTCCATTAATGGTAAGACAAACAAGGTTAGAGAGAAGAAGAGAAACATGTAAGGAAGAAGTAGCAGAAATTTAGATTGAATTTCAGTATTGCACAATCTGAAGTTCGTGGTCGGATGAAAGTCTTCCCGTTCTCCGATCGAGTTGAAATTTTTACAGTAGTTGCATAACGTCTAATGCAATAATATGTTCAAACTTTGTGATCATCCAACGGTTGGATTGTCAGAAACAATTAAAACGGAGTTACTGTTCATTAGTGACAGATTTTCGAATTTTGAGTTGATCAAAATTTTGGTTACTCAAGTTTTTTCGAAAATGGAATTATTCTACTGACATCATGTGTCCAATAGATTAATCAGTTCGACATCTCAATGACTTAATTACTACAATTGTTTGTAGATTTTGATTTGATTTAAATGATGCGGGTCATATTTGGATGCATCTAGACATAGAAATCACGTTGATGGTATTAAACAAAAGCACCAACTAAGTTGGAAGATGAATCAGTTGTTTAATTTGACGTGATTCTCATATGAATAAATGAATTGGAGTTCAAAGAAACATATGTAAAAATGTTTCATTGGCTTGAAATGATATTGCACATAGTTGTACAAACGGTATCAACACGCGTAAAAGACAAAACATCATGGTGATGATCTTATGTACAACATTACAAGAATTTGTTACTTCGTAAAATGAAGTACACTTGCTTGTGTAAACATCTTTGGTGTCCAAAGGTGCAAATGATTCAAAGTGTGTAAACTTTCATTTGGTCTATGGTAAATTACCTATATGGTTTCATATAGTTCTATAATTTACTCCACATTATTAGTTGGTAGTGACATTTTCCAAGTATATTTGAGAAATGTGGGGGATCTTTATGACTCCTGTCATACTCAATGATAAATATTCATTTATAGAGACACTTTGGTGGAAATAGATGGATATTTTTTATTTGTGCATTGACAAAGAATAATGGGCATTATATTACATTTGGATGTAATTTTATGGCCCCAATCTTATCTGTGTGTGAGATGCACATTCATATGTATTTAGTTGTATAGATTCCAAATGAAAAGAATTTGCAAATATATGATTGGCAAAGTTCTTTGTATTCATGCAATATGTCTCAAATGTGGGGGTATTTCGCTTAGTTGCATTTGTAGACTCGAAATCTGTCTAAATAGACAAAATTATTTTTTGAATATTGACATGAAACTTGTAGATCTGTAACCAGACTGTGGGAGCCACATCTAGTATTTATGTATGCATAAATTAACTATTTGGGTAACAATGAATTAATGAATATTTGTGCTCAAAGTTTTGGTATTATGCAATTACAATTTTGTGTACTTGTCTAACAAGTTGTAGCGTAAGTGTAAAGCTTATGTTCTTGTAGAGACACTATCTAAGTAATATAAAGAAAATGTTTTTGTTTACTTAGAAATGTGGGGGTGACTGAAAGTCTCGAAATGGTTAACAATTATAACCATTCAATGTGGCTATGCTAATCACAAACGTACATTTGAATAAATGGGATTCAAAATGTTGTAGGGCTAAGGATTAAAGAAGATGATCATATTTCTGAACAGACTAACGATTTCTTTATAGAATCGTGTTTCTGTAAAGACTAATGATTTTCACTTCTATAAATCTTAAAGCCGCTATAAGGGAGTATGGACGAAGAACTATATTCTAAATTCTTTGGCCTAAGTCCTAACAAGTAGTCTAAATTAATTTCTCAAGTGAAATTATTTAAATAATTGTGATAACATATGCTATAGAAACACTTAAAAAGTGAAAGTGGTTTTATCACAAACACTACAAATGAGGGTTAGTTGATTTCCCACCTGAAGCTAAAGCTTTAGTTAGCAAAAGGTTCTTCAAACGAAGATGGAATCTAATGGTTCACAACAAGGCTAGATTTGTAGTCGAAGGTCACAAGCAAAATAGAGGCTTGGATTTTTTGACATATATTCTCCATTCACGAGAATAACCTCTTTCAGAATGCTAATTGCAATCATTATTCTACACAACCTTGGAAATACATCAAATAGATGTACAAATGCCTTATGAAATGGTGACATAGAGGAATAAACCTATATGACTCAACCATAAAGGCTTCATTGTTCCTGGACAGAAAAGGAAGGTTTGTAGATATGTAAAAACATCACATGGTTTTAAAACAAACTCTGAAGCAATAGCATAAAAAGTTTGATAATGATATGTCGTTATCATTTTTGCTTTAAATCAATGAGAGTGACAAATGTGCTTACATTACAATCACAAATTTAGATATGCTATCATGTGTCTCTATGTAGATGACATGTTTAACACTAAGTTTGATATGAAAGACTTGGGAGTTCCTCATGTAATACTAGGAATTAAATTCTTAGAACATCATATGGAATTACGGTGTCTCAATTACATTGAGAAGGTTCTTGACAAGTTCAAGACATGTTCTACTGGAATTGATAAAATATCAGATGATCCCAATCTTCATTTAGCTAAGATGGATGAAAATAGCATATCACAGTTAAATATGCTTGTGTAATTCGCAACTAGATGTACATCACAAATTGCAAGAAACAAGATACATGATACATGTTGCGAGTGTCCTAAGTTGTTACATGAGCATTCCAGAAATAAGTTACTCGAAAGTAATAACTAAAGTATTAAATTATCTGAATTATACCTTCAGTTATGGCTTGCACTACAAATATGTTCACCTGTACATGAAGGATACAATGATGCAATTTGGATATTGATTACCAAAACCTCAAACGCCATGAGTGGTTGTGGTTTTACCTTTGGTAGTGCAACGTTATCTTAAAAATCCTATAAGCAAAAGTGTATTGTTATATCCATTTTGTATGGAATCTGAATTTATGGTTTTAGATAAAACACATAAATAAGCACAATGGCTTTAAAAACATCATAGAGGATATTTTCATGTGAAAATAACTTGTGCCCGTTACTTGCATACATGGATCAATAAATAAATAAACTTGAATCAAAGCAATAAAACCATATAATTTGAATCATAATAAGATAATATAATTTGTATACATTTCACCAATATTTTTGGTCAATAACAAATTAACAACAAACGCGGTAAGTCATCAACATCACCAAACATAAAAAGATAAACCATATCAGTGTTAATATTGTGATAAAAGCAACTGATTCACCGGTAGACCAATCAAAAATATGTACTCCTCTTTCACATGAAACGCAATATACAGTTGATTTTTCAGTTTCATCAGAACTAGTCTTCTCCCCATACAATCGGAAAACTCCATCTGATTCTAAGGTAGCTCTATATATAATGTCAGTTATCCCTTTATTTTGCTCCTTTCCCTTTGTCAAATACTTGATAACTTTACCATCTTTATCAACTAGGTACATACGTCCAGTCGAGTCTAGACTAAGTACAATACCCCCACCTTTTTTAGAAGTCTTACTTTGCCATCTAATATTCCTAAACCATTCGCCCCAGCAATTATCATATTGATATTTAGCATTAATCAATTCAAGGTTCCCGTACATTTGCATTACCAATCGATATTTACTATCACCAGTATTTCGAACAAGACTCTCACCGGACATCAATATCTGACCTTGAAGAATCGTATCACTAAGGTAAGAAGAACTTTGCCATATGACATTCATATCTGAGTTGTACACAACAAAATTCCCAGTATCCTCCATGGAAGCATATGAAGCTGGTCCGAACGCAACATTAAATAACGGTTTTCTTGTACTGCTAGTAGAACTTTTTCGCCCAATCATAAACACACCATCTTGAGTAAGTTGTATAGATGTTCCATCGTAAATTGGTTCATTACCATCAACTTCTAAAGACCATACCACAATTTTATTAGAGGGTTTGTTTATCCATATAGCTACTTGGTATTCACTACAATTGTAACACAATGGTTGAAAACCAAAAGCAAAAACACCTGAGGGAGATAGCCAGTAACTAGTAGTTTGATTAGACAAAGAAGCTGAAATAGACGAACCTAGAGTTATGTTGAAAGATAACGAAGATGAAGAAGAAGACGATGAATTGGTTATGTTAAAGTTGAAGGGAGTAGATTGAACATGCAAAACTATTGAAAGAAAACAAAAGAGAAAAAGGACTCTAGACATTATCATATATGGTGAAGATTGAAGAACAACAACAACTACAACAACTCAAAAGTCTTTCTGCATGTGTGTTTATTTAATATACCATTGATGAAAACTACTGTCATATATATATATATATATATATATATATATATATATGCAACGAAGCTTAATATCATTCAACTTGGGTTAGAATTGAAGTTTAAATCAACTTGGCTTAGAATTGAACTTTAAATCAACTTGGTTTACAACTTTGAATTCGATCTTAATTAAGTTTTTTTTTTTAGAGGATTAGTGTTCTTAAACAAGTAGTAATAATGAAGAAATTTGCTGCTAAACTCAGGTCCATCACTGCAGGCTTGGACCATAGTTGAAAATTCCGAATCCGGGCAAAATTTCGAATTTGAAAAAAATGGTATATTCCGACATTCAAACACTCGAAACAATGAAGTCACCCACAATTTCGGTAATATTTTTGAATATTCCCGAAATTTTCAATGCCGATTCCCTAAAAACTGACATAATCTGCCAAAATTTCTCTCAATTTCTAAAATATATATTGACGACTTTTTGCTATTTTTTTTATGTATGGGTGAAAATATCGTTATTATTCACGATTATTCATGAAAAAATCACAAAAAGCCGTAAATATTCGATGAATATAACCTTGAGTTTAGGCAATCAAACAAGTGGATCCATGGTACAAATTTATCAATCTACAATAAATAATGTATGATTACTTTTGATATTTCAAACTCGGAAAAGGAAGAATTAAAAAAAAAACAAACAACTCTTAGCTAAACTATTACACTAACAAATCTAGAATCAATCAGCTAACATATCAGTTACCTAAATTTCAATGTTAGAAAAACTGCCACTGCAAAGATCACCAGGACCACCCCCATGACTGTACAAAACGTGATAATCGTGATATGAACATTGTGTTCTTCTTCTCTGCACGGAATGCAATATGAATGCCACAGTTCAGCAGACTTTCCAGAATCACTCTATTGTTTATCTGTACAACCGAAAAACTCCGTCTGATACTAATGTAGCTCTGTAAACTATGTTTTTATGTAGAGCTTCTGATCGCCAGTTATACGCTGGGATATGTAAGCGCTTAACTCCTTCATCTTTATCTCCAAGTTGAGCAATCTTCTCATCGAGTGTTAGTCGTCCTACCAAATCCTTTGCTCAGACTTGGTATGGTAGACTTTTGTCACAAAAGTATAACTTAATTGGGTCATAGCCTAATTCTGCAAGAGCATGAGTATCACAGACTACAATAGGACCGCCTTTTACATAAGCAAATAAAACGAAAAGGAAATGCAGGGAAAATAGAAGTTGTAATAAGGATGCTGCTGCCATTACTATTTGCTAAATAGTTTTCATACAATGAAGTGAGATCTTGTTTCACAACAAAAAGAAAAGAAAAAAAAAGTCTTGTCAGAACTAGCTAGCTAATCTCATGTACAAAAAAAAGAAAGATTGACAAACACTTTGATGGACTACATTTCATAGTGGCTTGATCAGTGGCTACTTTTTGAGAAACTACAAATAGTGCTAGTATAACAATTGTAAATTCAAACAAGCAATCAAACAATACGCAGAAAGTAAATAACACACAGAGATTTTTAACGTGGTAAAACCCAAACAGGGAAACGTCCACGGTTGTCCTCGCGACAACAAAATAATCCACTAGATGAAAAGAGATGTACAAACCTATCAAGTACCTGCACTCGCTGCGAGTTGATACTCCTGGTTATCTCTAACACCTTGACTTCACCAGAGCACCTTGATGTACGCACAAGACACTCGACTTCTTGATGAACACACAAGAAGACTCGAAGCCGAATTCACAATAACTCTTGAAGATCACAAAGTTATGAATTGAGAGAAGGGGGAAGAAAGGGAATTGAGTTCAATAGCCACAAACACTTTCAATACCAAAACCTAAACCAAAACACATGAACTAGAAGAAGAATGGACGGCCAAAGAACTGACTTGTTCTTTGGAAGAGAAACCCTATTTATACTTAGGGTTGAAAACCAAGGAAAATGGGCCGAAATACTGAAAATCCATATTGGACGTACGTACGTCGAATCAACGTTCGTACGTCCCCATACGGTAAAAGTTTGCTGCCTGCTTGGACGTACGAACGTCCTAACTGCGTACGTACGTCCTGACCAAAAGATGTTTGCTGCCTCAGTGGACGTACGTACGTCCTAACTAGGTACGTACGTCCAGTACCCAATAACTTTTCCTAGACAGAACCAAGAGACACGAAGGACACGAGACGACCATGCGTACATCTTGATTTTCCTAACAATGAACTCAAGGCGAGATAACCAAAGACACTTTGTCACAAAATTGATGTCAAACCACTTCGTGCCGGTTTCACTTTTCAGTCCCCCTTTGATCTTTAAACACATAATCTCTTGTAAATAACTTTTTACTGTTGATAACCACGTTGCTGTTTTCAGATGTAGTCAATGCTTCAGATTGTGTTATGTTGTGTCCAAGTTTTGATATACAGTATAGGGCAGACAAGCAATTTGGGAATGGTCTGAATTTTTGTTAAGTTGGTTTGTCTTCTCAGTTCAAACACACTACCAACTACCATTTCATTAACAAAAAATAGGAGTAACCGAAACAACAAACTATTACATTCACTCTGAAAAAAATAGGGGTAACCCAAACAACAAACTTTTTTTTATCAATTTTGCGAGTAATTGTAATTTATGACATAAAAAGCATAAAGCATAAAAAAGGGTAACCCAAACCACACAATATGTTATCATACATATGTAAGATCTGTTATTTACATGAACCTAAATTTTGGTGTGTCGAATTTTCGGGTCCAAACGGTAAGGTTCACGAGCCGAATGTTATCCGCCCCATTTATCGATCTGATTCCTGAAAAATCGTCATATTTTGCAAAAATTTCACGAATCACAACGATAGTTCGCAAAATATATACATCGAGGATGGCTTGTCGAGAATATATAGGTCAGTTCTTTTAGTCTACAAAATAAGTCAACATGTGAAATGTCAGGTATAATATAGATTATGGGAATATGGCTGCAAATAGCGGCAATGACAAATTCGTTCTGATTTTTACTATTAAACACCATTCTAAGTACACCCCTATATTGGCTTACTACTATAAAAAGGCGAACGAGGTTCAAAGTTTTACAAACAGCTTCATCTTCTTCTTTCTTCTTCTTTCTTCTTGTTGATGTTACTTCAACTTTCTCCAATACCTCAATCTTTTTGTGTTGATGTTAATTTGCTATTTTGTACTCAGATATCTCATCTCATGAAGAATTCGATAAACTAAGTTAATTTATTTTGAAACAAATTGTATCTACTTGTGATATAAATGTTCTTACAATCATATTTTGCCTATGAAGAATAGAATAGACTTCACACGCTTTATGCGAAGATAATGAGTAAACTACTCTATTGTATTCATGATATGTACACTCTTACAACCATAAATTGTCCATGAGAATAACGTTACAGGATGCGTGCCTAAGTTTAGTTTCAGTGAGTAATAAATTGTCTACTCATGTCCAGTTATATTTTAGTATTTTACCAATAATGCATATGCAATTGTCGTCAAAATTCATAATAATATATTTTCCAAAGCCATAATCTTCTATGCATGAACAAATATCCTTGTGGACAATATACTGATACAAATGACAATATTACAAGCACAGATATCTCTGCAGCTGCATGAATCCAGCAGTGAATATCCTAAGAGTGGATTTCATGCGTACATA
Source organism: Aquilegia eximia (assembly GCA_023053565.1). Lineage (NCBI taxonomy): Eukaryota > Viridiplantae > Streptophyta > Magnoliopsida > Ranunculales > Ranunculaceae > Aquilegia > Aquilegia eximia. The sequence continues at coordinate 23,583,697 of JALIGU010000005.1, forward strand.
TGTCGTTCGGCTTTGTAAATTATTGCAATGCGATTTTCCCTTTAATTTTTTTTTTTTTTGTACCAATTGCGCCAATTGATCTGTCTATTGTTGTTTAGTTACTTCTACAAATTTAGTAAGGAATAATTACTTTTGAGGAATAATTACATGATGAGTTTTAGATTATTCACTGCAAACGGTAAGCCACCCTTTTTCCTTACATGAAGCACCTGCCTCAACAAACAACGGTGCGCCTGTAATTAAATCCAAGGTCTGTTAGCTTCTTAGATGAGAATGCCGATGGCTTCAACTTTTCCTCAATATCCTTAAGTTAAACCTGCATTTCCATATATCCTATGCTAAACAACATTATCAAGAATCTGACAACTCTTGTTATCAGATAGATTGAACAGGATGCATGATGAGCATGATTGAACTGTGTACTTGTTATCCTGATTTTGTTGGGCTTTAACAAGAATCTGACAACTCTATTATATTACTAGCCCAACAATTAAGGTAATCAGTTGTTAGTTAAACACTGAATGCACACAAGTTTTCCTAGTAAGAATCCTAGTACTTCATAAACTTCTAGACTCCTAACTATGTAAAGAGATCGAGTTGTATTGGAATAAGAAAGCTGTTTTTGTGTTCTTATAAAATTGATTGAAATTGTTCAACACAAGGTGAAAAATTAATTCTATCATTGATTCATCACCATGAGCATGCAAGGAGTGATTTTGTTGTTGCTTTTTACTTCTCTTACAATAGTTTTACATGTTAAATCTTCTCCGTTCGACGACATCACGACAATTTCATCATCTTCTTCACCCTTGAACATAACTAGAGGTTCAAGTATATCTACATCATCTAAGAAAACTAGTTACTGGCTTTCTCCATCAGAAATCTTTGGTTTTGGTTTCTATCCATTATGTCATGACTGTCAAGGATATAAAGTGGGTATATGGTTAACAAAATCCCCTGGCAAACCTCTAGTATGGTCTTCAAATATTAACGACGGTGAACCTATTTACGGTACATCTTCTATACTACTTAATGATGATGGTGTGTTCATGCTAAGGCAAGCAGGTTCTACTACCAAACCATTGTTTGGAACTGCGTTGGGACCAGCTTCGTATGCTTTAATGCTAGATACTGGCAATTTTGTTATCTATGACTCGGATTCTGAAGTATTATGGCAAAGTTTTGATTACCTCAGTGATACAATTCTTCCAGGTCAGACTTTAATGTCTGGTCACAGACTTGTTTCAAATAATTTTGCTCATAATTATGTGTTGATGATGCAAAAGTTTGGTAATCTCGAGTTAAGGAGTTGTTCAAAATTTAATGGTAGAAAAGTGTTTGAAAGAGAATGTAGTTTTATATGGGAAAGTCACACTCGTAAGGAAGGTGGTCATATTGTGCTTAATCTTGATTCGACTGGACGTCTCTACGTAGTTGATATGGATGCTTTAGTTATTAAGAACATTACAAAGGGAGAGGATGGACATCAAGACTGTGGATGCAGAAACATAGTTTACAGAGCTACATTAGGATCAGACGGAGTTTTTCGGTTGTACAGGGAAACAATAGAGTCTGATTCTGGAAAGTCTGTTGAACTGTGGCATTCATATTGCATTCCGTGCAGAGAAAAAGAACGAAGTGTTCGTATCATGATGATCATGTTTACAGTCATACTGGTGGCCATGGTGGTCTATGCAGTGACAGTTTATCTAACATCGAATTTTAGGTGCTGATATGTTAGCTGATTGATTGGGCCATTCATTTGTGTTTCTAGATTTATTAGTGTAATAGTTTAGAAGCTAAGAGTTGCGCGTTTTTTTTTTCCGAGTTTGAAATATCAAAAGTAATCATACATTATTTATTGTAGATTGATAAATTTGTACCATGGATCCACTTGTTTGATTGCCTAAACTCAAAGGAAATTAATGGCCAATGCTGCAGCTTCAGAATCGGTTTTGACCTAGAGCTTGGACCAACCCCTAGTGCGTACAGCATTCATTGCTTCAACAATAGCAGTACATTCAGGTTCAAAGTTAGTAGCTACCCCTATTCCACCAAAGTAGAACCCTTGAGCAACCCCTTGATGATTTCGGAAGACTATGCCCCATCCTGCAGGCCCAGGATTGCCGAAGGCTGCACCATCAGTATTTGCTTTCATAGTATCCAGAGGCATTGGAAGCCAATAGCATTCCATCACTTTGGTCACTCTATCACCTCTTCTAGTCCTCTGCAGTCCATCCAAAACAATGTTATCCTGTTGTGTACCATACCCAGAGACAACAGATGCAAACTCCACATATCTTAGGATGAACTTCATCATACCTCAATTGGTTTCTCACTGTCCAGACTTCCACCAACACAGCTATAGAGCCTGCCTTCCACATATCAGCTAACAAAGGACTTTTTCCTGTCCTAAGAGCCATCATATGACCCAACCTGTCTGGAGGTCTAACATATGGTGGAACCAGTCGCTAAACAGATTCCATAAGCTTGTAGCAAACTTACATACAATCAGAGAGCAATCAGAGAGCAATCCTTCGACAGTCATCTAAGGGAATGTAGCTAGGTAGACAGATATTTAACACGTTCGTCGTTGTTTTTGTGTTTCTTCTTTCTGGGTGGACTATGCGTATAGCTATTACTATAATATATATGCATACAATGACTCATGCAATTTGTATAACAACATCACCTTTTAGTAAAGTTAAACTACTTTCTCCGTTTAGCTTCTATGATTTGCGCAATAATTACAATATGCAAAACAACAAACACATAAGCCCACTGCACATACATAAAGAGAAGAAAAAAAAAATAAAGAAGTAGTCGAAGTATCATCAGACCAACCAAAAATATGCATTTCACCTCTTCTACATGGCAGGCAATATGAATGCCACAGTAAAACCGAGTTTCCAGAGTTGGACCTTATGATTTCCCCATACAATCATAAAACACCATCTGATTCTAATTTAGCTCGGTAAATCATGCTTCCATTGTGTTTACTCCTTTTATTCTGCTTCTTTCCCTTGTTCAAATTCTTGATAACTATACCATCTTTATCAATTAGGTACATATGTCCGCTCGAATCTAGATTAAATACAATACCACCATCATTGTTACGAGTCTTACTTTGCCATATAATTCTCAAGTCGCTACTCAAAGATCCATCATTATCAATCAATTGAACGTTCCCATCATTTTGCATTATCAATTGATATCTATCACCAGTATTTGGGACTAGGCTGTCACCGGGCTTCAACGTCTGACCTGGAAGAATTGTATCAGTCGGGTAATCAAAACTTTGCCACATGACATTCGAATCTGAGTTGTATACAAAAAAATTGCCAGTGTCCTCCATTAAAGCATACGAAGCTGGTCCCAACGTATGATCAAATAACGGTTTTGCTGTAGTCGAATCTGCTTGCTGAATTATGAACACACCATCTTGACTAAGTTTTATACATGATCCACCGTAAATTGGTTCTTTGTCATTGTTATGCCATGACCATATATACCACAACTTTATTAGAGGGTTTGTTTATCCATATCGCTACTTTATATTGGTCACAATTGTAACACAATGGTTGAAAACCAAAAGCAAAAACACCCAAGGGAGATAGCAAGTAATTAGTAGTTTGATTAGACGAAGAAGCTAAAATAGTTGAACCTATAGTAATGTTGTTGAAAGTTATCGAAGAAGATGATGAATTGGTTGTGGTTACGTTGAAGTCGAAGGGAGATCGAGATTGAACATGCAAAACTATTGAAAGAAAACAAAACAGAAAAAGGGTTCTTGACATTATCATGATGAACAACAACAAGAAGCTCGTTGAGTTGATGTGATATATAAACCAATTGATATATAAGCAACATCAAACCTCTTTTAGTTAAAAGCTTTTTAAGAGAAATGGAGTTCCATAAACATCTAAACAAGTAGAAGCCAATCAAATCAGGATAACGGGCATGCATTCATGGAGTAAAAACCTGGTTATACTTATACGTACAACTGGTAATTTCAGTGTCTGCAGATTGTTCAAGGGACAGGTGAGAGTGCTACTGCAGGTCTGCAAGTTTCTTAAGTGGGCAAGATTGTTGATGTGGAGTTCGTGCATGCAGTATGTTGGTCTGGATATTTCCTTGTGTGTAGTGTGGATTATATACATCCCCGTGCGGTGTTCCGAGTTCTGAAAAAAATGAATATATCCAAAATTTCGAAACTAAAAAAAAACAAAACAAATACAAAAATTCCTCAAATATTCACGAATATTCATATATCCAATTTGTAAAAAAAAAAAAACACAGATATATTCGTCAAATATTCGCGAATATTAACGATATTTTCACCCCTACGTTAAAAAATTGTAAAAAAAATCGTGAATATTCAACAAATTGTGACAAATAATTTGTTTCTGGTGTCAAAATTTCGGGTAATATATCCGTTTTCTCGAAAATCAGATATCCGCATAAAATCGATATTTTCAACTATGTTTTCATCTATGCTCCTGAGCATAGTTCATTCCACCGATATCCCATGAATTATGTCGATATTTGAGAAATCGGATATATAAATATCCACGAATATTCAATTTCCAAATTCTTTTCTAGTGTCGAAATCTTGGCATATACCGTTTTTCCAGGATTCGAAATTTCGCCCCAAATCGGGGTTTTAAACTATGCTCCTAAATGTATGCCAAGCCCAGGCCCAAGCCCAAGCCCAAGCCCAATGAAGTTTAATCAACTTATCTCTCTGTTAAAACGTTCTTCTTCTTCTCCCATTTCCCACCAAAAATGTCTCTCACATTCTTCCCTCCACCTTCCACCACCACCATCTTCAACCTCCGTACAAGTTTCTCAAATCCCAAAACTACCCTTTTCAATTCAAACAAAATCCCATCTTTACCCACAAAAATCCCCAAATTTCATCAACTATACCCTTCTAAAACCCTAAATCTTATCTGCAACAATTCCCAAAACCCTAACCCTAATTTTGATGATTTTAATGAAGAATCATCAAAATTATCACCATGGGAAGGTGCATTGATGTATAAAAGAGATCCTAAAGTAACACATTTAGAGTATTGTACTACTTTAGAAAGATTAGGATTAGGGAAGTATTCAACTGAGGTGTCGAAAACTCGCGCTTCGATAATGGGATTGCGTGTTACAAAAGCAGTGAAAGATTATCCTTTGGGTACTCCAGTTTTAGTATCTGTTGATGTTTGTAGAAAGAAATATAAATTGAGACTTGATGGAATTATCAGAACTGTTTTAAGTCTCCGCTGCAATCGGTAAAATATTTATCAACCTATGTTTGATTTTATTATATTATTTGAATTTTAGATTGTGAAAGTGTCGGATATTTTTTTGTTTTCGTGTTTGATAAATAAATTTTTGTTGAGATAAGAAAAAAAAGTTATATCCTGATCAATGTACATAAACCCGTCGTGAGCAAGTAGCCCTTCATCGACTCCAATACCACATAGTCGCTTTTACTTATAAACACCTTTCCGCAGAATATAGCTTTTTATTAAACACTGTCATTTCTTCCCTTCCATAAGACCCACATTAGTATATTACTTCATAGGCGAGCAGCTCCTATAGTCATTTTTCCAGGTGGACCCCTGAACTTTGCTAAGTAATGAGCAATTCGACCTCAGAGTTTGAAATCATCACTAGCTCAACAGTCTTTCTCAGTGAAGCAATGTAGAAATAGGTGAGTAACACTTTTATTTACCACTTCACAGATAGGGCCTATAGGGATCACATAGGTACCTCTGTGAATTAGATTATCTCTACTGTACGAGAGCATCACCTTGCACTTTGATGTAATAGGCTTAGTTTATATCAAATGAGTTAGGAAAATTTGTACTGCCGTTGCTGTTTCCCTTTCTTGCTCTGCTATTATTGCATAAAACAACTTAACAGTGAACTTACCAGGTCTTTCCCTTGTCCATATACGAGAGGCATCTTCATCAGTTAAAGTCACATTCAAGAGCCGCCAGTCAGCCTCGTCACATAAGTACCTACCTTACAGGTCATACCTCTTTTAAATGATAGCTGAGTAATGAGTATGCATGATTCTTCTCCATAAGGACATACCACAACTCTGATTAGTTTGCTTAGGCCCTCATCCTTGAATGCCCAAGCCATACTTCGCATCAGTTACACTCCTCCACAAGCTCTCCGTCTCAAGGGCATAGTGCCACAATCACTTACCACGAAGTGCCTTTCTCATATATTGTAATTTGCGCAGTCCCAAACCACCATGGTCCTTCACAGACCTTGTCCCAACCAACTAGATGGTATTTACTTTTCACATCAGTAGACCCCCATAAATATACTCTAGAGAGCCTTTCTATTATCTGAGAAATACTAACGGGCATAACCACCACCAACATTTGACAGACAGGCATATTAGCAAGAGTACTATAAAGTAAAACTAACCAGCCTCCTTTAGAAAGAACTTCTTGCTGCTATTAGTCGAAGTTTAGGTTCAGGCACCAGAGATTTTTTTGGACAGACTACAAAGTGGATATCGAGAATGCCATGACAGTGTCATCGCCAGCTCGCTGAGTGGCCTTTCTCCACTTCCTGTCAAAAGGTTCTGTTATTACAATTCGTCAGTAGGGAACTATCAAGCTGGCTAAATCTAGGTTGCAGGGGAGCATTTCTACTCAGTGTGGCCATTTTCACTTCATACCAAACCAACAATCTGCATCCTTAGCTGCATTGTTCATCTTGGCATGAAAGGAGAAAGGAGGGCTAGAATTGAGTTAAGACCCTCTGTAACCTAAGCGCTCATGTTGTGAGTGCTGTGTCTCCCGTTGCGAATTCATTTTGACTGGGAAAGTGTACAGTTAATTGATGTGGTTTATGAGTGTAATGACTAGGCTAAAGTTAAAGCTAAACTCATCGGTTGAAGAGAGCCAAAGGGGGAGAGATTTAAGTTCAATTTGGAATTGAGTCAGAGAGGTCTGTGAAGCTTTCCTCACGATTAGCTTGTTTTGCTCGTGCCAGTGAGTGAAGTGGAGAAAGGCCACTCAGCGAGCCCTATAGAAAAAGGTAGCCTTGAGCAAAAAAAAAAAAAAGGTAGAGAAAACACCGTTAATCACTGCTGGCTTGTTCACGGAATCATTAATTTCTTTGGTCCCACGTGATTCATTTGGTTGTATGCAAAAGACATGATTTGACCACTGTAGTTGTCTTGTCAATTGACAGTGTCTGAATTTGCATTGGTACTGGCACTCCATATCACCAAAGTCGCAACGTAAGGGGCTGAGGAGTCATATTCCTCCCATCTTTGTTCAACCTTTAAGACTGTTTCGTTACCTGTATGTTGTGCCTTGTGGTAAAGTGTTTCGATACTACTTGGTAAACGAATCAAGTGTAGACACGATTTTGCGGATTTGACTATTTGAAATAAAAATCATAGGCACCCGCCTCAATTTATCAATAATTGCTTATTGTTGTCAGGAATTTGTTTAGTCTTATATCAACAAGCGTATCCGGCATTTTCTTACTTCAGCTATAATTTTTGTGAAGGTGTGGTGAACCAGCTGCTGAGTGTGTTTTCTCCAACTTCACACTTTTGCTCACTGAAGAAGCAATAGAGGAAGAGGATGTTATTAACATGGGTACTCTTTTTGGAAAAAACAAACAGAATACCTTTACCAATACTGGAGAGGATGCATATGATGACGACGATCTGATTGATATGGATGACAGACTCTACTTTCCACCTGAACAAAATGAAGTTGATATATCAAAGAATATACGTGACATGGTTCATGTGGAGATCACCATTAATTCGGTATGTAATCCAGGATGCAAAGGTTTGTGTCTCAGATGTGGTGCAAATTTAAACACTAGTAAGTGTAGATGTAAAAAACAAGAAAAAGAGAAATACTCTGGCCCTCTTCAAAATTTGAGAAATCAAATACAGAAAAAGTGATATCAATTTTCATTTTCTATCGAGTTTTGTTGCCTTTATTCAGTTGCTATGGCAATGTTTGTCGTGTGTTATGATTAATTTCGTTCTTACCTTGAAATTTCTGCAAACTTTACATGCTTCAAACTAGAATTAAATTCAGTACAGACATATGCACGCATCTTCCGCTATTTTGAGTTTTTGCGAACTTTCATTTTCTATTGAGTTTTTGCTTAAAGTGATTGAGCCTGTTCTGCTTCGATGGCTAGTGGTACTCGTATCATTTTTGCCACTTACAAAGACATGTTCAAGAATACCATGAATAACATCGCGCACAATTTTTTTTTCATAATCCTTATGCTATATACCACTGTCCTCTTCACCACATTGTTGGAGCAGCAATGTTTACGCAGTTTATACATGTTTTGCTGTAGTTTAGTCCCAACTTTAGTTCTGTACTATGTGTTTATTTCAATAAAACAGGGGAGGTTGTCGATATAATAAGAGGGTATTGTGAAGAAAATGGCTTCAACTTGCATAATAAAAGGTGGTCAGTATAAAGATTTTTCCATATAAAATGGATGTTTGGAGTGAAGAAGAAAGTGCAAGAATCATTAGTACAGTAAGCAGGGGTTTCATTGCCATTGGGAAGTTGGCTTTCCCTTGAATGAACAGCATAATAAACTAGGCCAAGAACTGTATATATGAATATAAACTATAAAGCACATAGAATAGCGCTGTTTAACAAACTCACAAGTCCGTGTCAGTGTCCGAGTTCGTGCTACCTAGGTGCAAACAAAAACCCATGTATGGGATTCTGGGAAGAATCCAGAAGCGTCGCTTTAAGCTTCATAATTAGGAGTCACAAAATATACAACACCATATTTTTCTCCCGAACGTTCAATAATTCGGTGAAGGTAGTTCTCTGCCAGTAAAGAATTAACATAATTTATGACGAGAACAACCTGGTAAACATCACCAGCTCCAATGCAGATCGAAAGGTCAGTGGTATAATTTTTTTTTTTTTTTTTTTTTTTTAAAAATTTGGTATATTAATCATGGCCCGAAGGCTTACAAAGACAGGGCCCAAAGGGTTTACAAAGACAAGGCCCGAAGGCTATTGATGCTACTACCTAAGTGTCCACACCGCCACCTTGCAACTCGAGCAATTCTGCTACTCAGGGACTTGCTTTCGCTGAAGAACACCTAGCCACATCATCATCATGGGAGAACACCTAACCACATATCATCATCATAAGAGCATGGGCCTCCTAATCTCGAACCAGGCCCGAAGGCTGACCTACCTAAGAATTACATGAGAAATTCCCCCAAACACTGTTGATGGGAATTGAACTCACAACCTCTCACTCGTGGGAGTGTTTGAGAGGGATAACAAACCAACTGAGCTAGCCGTTGTTTTTTTTCAGTGGTATAATTGAACACATCTAATTAAGGACTGCAAACGAAATGATTCTAGTTCTACAAATGAACACAACTCGACCTAGAAAATAGATATATTAGCAAGACTTGGTAGCCAGCGTTCTTTTGGGAGCGGCCAACTGCAAAGACAAAGGACATGGTACATCATCGAAATCGAACATGTTTATATTATCAAGTTAATGCATTGTGTATATAACAGTGCAAAAATTATAAGTTAGAAAATCTTCAACGTCATGTATGCTGACATTGTGAATTCAAATGTTGACTATGAGAAACAGAGTCCTGATGGCAGATGGCTGATGCTAGCACTGTCCTTGTCTGAGCCATAATATAATTTTTTGGTAGGCAAACCACCATAATATTGCCCAACTTTAATTTGCTTTGTATACATGAGGAGGTGATTGTATCAGTATGTCTGACACGTACAGGGCAGAGAGGCTGTATACAAGGTTGTTGTAGGTCTCCTCATCTGGGTAGCACAGTGCCGTGAATATGAGCGTATACTGGACAGTGTGATGGTAAGGGAAGCTGACCATGCAACAGGGCGTAGTAAGAACTTGTTGCTGGGTTGTGACTGTCATGTAATAGAGCACTTACTCGTTAATGGTTGCACCAAATAAAAATACATATCGAATAAAATGACCAAAGACGTGTGACGAGGGTAGCTCTCAAGTGTTTCTTGCAATTGGATTGCAGGTATAAAAATCCAAAAATACGTATATAGCAAAAATAGAAGCCAGATGATATTTAAACGCAGACATATTAAGCCATTTATATTTGAACTTCAATACACTGTCTACTTATTTGTATATATCCGACACACGAAGACAATTATTCTCGAAATTACAGAAACATTCCTGCATTTCATAGAATTCGGGAACACATAATTCACGGCAGTTAACCAAATGCACACAATTATATTGCTAGGTTGTGGATTCAATACATAAATTTTGGAAATTTATTGTGTAAATCGATATGCTATAAAGTAATACATTTAAAAAAAAAAAAAAAAAAAAAAAAAAACATCAATAAAATTCATGACTAGATACATTGTTGGCAATTGATTAATAAAATCACTATCTGAACTAATTAAATAAGAGTCTGAGTAAGAGATCTTGGTACCTATTTGGTCTGGGCGTCTGGCAGGGGCACATATATACCTGCAAGTCTTCTAGGTGAACTGAGGCTAATCCAGCAGGTGCAGTACTTCAGCACTTTCATACGTTCATTTTTAGTTACATTATAGTAACCTTCTCCATTACGACCATGAAGTAAGATCCTGTCATTGCTCACCATTCGTAAAATTTGAAAAGAAGGAGGTCATGGCTGAAGCAATTCGTGGTTAATAATATATTCCTTTGTCCATGACTCTTGATTTCCATAGTCATGCATAATCCACACGATAGTCTGACAATTGGGTTGCTCAACAAAAGATAGACGCTCGCCTAGCGACATCAACGTTGTATCAATGCTAGATATCCTGGTAGGCATTTTCAATGATCTGAAAGTTTCAGTTTCAATATCTATACCAACAATCTCACAATTTTTCATTATTGCAAGCCCAAAACATGCTATCCAATGTAAAACCCCGCGTACAAATACCGCCTTATGTGTACATTGTCTCCTTACATCAAACCACACAGGAATGGTGTCGTTTATCTTTCTCCATGTCCCCGACCCAAGGGTGTATATCTCAACTTCAGTTCGAATAAATTTATTATTGCAAAGTATGGAAATGACAGTCTAATGAGCATAGTGCTGTGCAGGGTTTGTGGAAGCAGCAAAGGGCAGCTGCATGGCGATGAACAGAGCTTTTTCCAGGGTATGAGTTTGCATGTCGATCAGCATCTAGGGACAAAAGCAAGTGAGATGTAGTACTCATTCTCCGACTTTACAGCTAGGTTCACATTCTAAGAAATATTTATCAATGGGTTAATGGAATACGTAGAGTACGCACGGCAGGGGTTTCATTGCCATTGGAAGTCGGCATTCCCCTGAATGAACAGCATAATAAGGCATGTCTAATGTCTGTACACAATAACTACTGTACTTACTACTTACTAAACTGTGACATTGATATTCTCTATTATTAATTCTTCAAACCGTTCTGTACACAATAACTACTGTACTTACTACTGTTGCCTTGCTAGATATAACCCGTGGGCTGTCATATCGGGCTTTTAGTTGAGGCATGGAAGACCTGTTAGCCCAACAACAGTCAAGCCTCACACTCTGTCACTCTGTCAGTCTGCCTCTCAAGGTGCAGGAAATAAGCTTTCATGACAACCCTTTCAATATATGTAAGGAAACCTTTCAGGTTTTTTCTAAATGAAGAGAGTGTAAGCCTTGATTCCGGTTACATGTAGAGATTAGTGTTGTTGAGATGGTCCTCTTGCTCCCTCTCCATAGATGACCTGCAAAGGGTGCCGGAGATGTCTCCGGCGTCAACCCTCCGGCGATCAAGTTAGCCATTGTGGGTAATGGAGAAGAAAGTAAAAGAGAGGGAGGAAGAGAGAGAAGAAGTGTAGAGAGTGAGAGCTCATACCTTAGTGGATTTTGTCAATTGCTTGTATAGTTTAATGTTAGTGACATTTTGTTTTCGACCAATCTTCTTCAATGTGACTTTAGAAATTGTATTATCCTCCATTTTGTCAATTGCTTTTATAGTTTAATGTTAGTGATATTTTGTTTTCGACGTGTAGAAATTAGGTAAACACATTTTATATCCTACTTTGAAAATGATAGGATAACGAAAAATTATTCAATCAATTTACATGGCCCATCACAAGGAAAATCGGTTTTTCTTTTCATATGCGCATTTTCAGATTATTATCACATACCGCATGCAGCATTTTAATCGCGCAATAGTAATTAACAATGAAGGAAAAGCTCATCATAGGTACATTCTACATCATTTCGAGATATGAGATACAAATGGAACCTGCACAAAAAATTTGTCACACCCCAACACCAGCAGTATATAGAACAATCATATGTGGTGGAAGACAACTACAACAAATTGTTCGCCGGCGAGCTAGGTGGGAAATGCTATTTAGATATCCTGAAAATTGATAATGGGGAACTGTATTAACCATTTTTGTGAGGTTGGTCAATACATTAATGAATGATGATGATGGTGATGATATGAACAATAATAAAGTAAAGAGAACATGAACACCATTTTATACGTGGTTCGGCAATTGTGCCTACATCTACGGAGAGAGAGAATGAACTTTATTATAGTAGTGGTGATACAAAATGGGAGCTCGATTATGAGGAGAGCTCGAGAAAGATGAGACCTGAGAGGTGAGGTCTCATCATGAGAGATTAGGGAGGTCGTTGATATTGAGACCTCACCATGAGATAGTGGTGAGAGCATTAGACTATCAGACCATGTCTGGAATGAGTGATTTGCCTTCATATTTATAGGCTTACAATGTAACTCCATTCCTAGCATTTAATGAGGTAATGATGAGAGAATATCTTTGTAGTAATTGGCTTTAACTTTGTAACTTGTGCCATCAAGAGAGAGTCCATTAGATGATGACATGTGGCACCATGATGGACGGTAGAGATGGTGCCATATGTATGTTGTATGTAGTACCCCTACAGGAACCTTTTCGGCTTGTGGTGGAAGTGTCATATACGTTTTGCTTGGTCCCATATATGGCTCAATTATTGTTCACACTTAGCCATCAAGTATAATACATTATCATAAATTCATGAAATATATATTTTCTTTCCCTTTTGTCCTACACAACCTAAAGAAAATTGTGCAGATTCATGGAGGGATCAAAGCTAGTGTCTTTTGGAGCTTCTAAACTTGTTCCTAATGTCCAAGAGTTGGCCAAACAATCCATAGATACATTACCACCACGGTATGTAAGGACCGATTTAGATGCTCCCACCATCGTCTCTGATCCTGCCTTAACTCTAACCGTTCCAGTTATTGATATGGAGAAATTGCTTAATGGTGATACCATGGATTCAGAGTTAGATAGGCTGAACTCAGCTTGCAAGGACTGGGGTTTCTTTCAGGTATGATTCAGTATATAACCTGACCTTTCTTTTTATTCGGTTTGCATTATATGGTCGCCTTAGGCTTATAAATATTGGAACACTGTCAGACCACAGTATATTTCCCCTGTTTCTGACCTGTAATTTAATGTAGTTGGTGAACCATGGAGTTGATACCACACTGGTTGAAAAAGCAAAACATGGGATTCAAGAGTTCTTTGATCTTCCAATAGAAGAAAAGAAAAAGTTTTGGCAGCAAGAAAACGAAATAGAAGGATTCGGACAGGCCTTTGTTGTGTCTGACGAGCAAAAACTCGATTGGGGCGATATCTTTTTCATGTTTACATTGCCTATACATGCAAGAAAGCCTCACTTATTCCCGAAGCTCCCTTTGCCCTTTCGGTGAGAACCTTTTATTCTGTTCATGGTTGCCTGCAGGTTGCTATGATTTTTTACCCTTATAACATTTTCATGCAGGGACACAATCGATGCTTATTCACTAGCGTTGAAACTTCTAGCCATGAAGATCTTAGGAAGGATGGAGAAAGCTCTAAAGATGGATGCAAAAGAGATCACGGAACTGTTTGAGGATGGAGCACAATCAATGAGAATGAATTACTATCCCCCATGTCCTCAACCAGAAAAGGTAATTGGTCTAACGCCTCATTCAGATGCGGTCGGTCTAACTATCCTGCTTCAGATCAATGAAATGGAAGGCCTTCAAGTAAAAAAAGATGGAAAGTGGATACCGATCAAACCCCTCCCTAATGCTTTCGTAGTAAATATTGGAGACATCTTAGAGGTAAACTTTTGTTCAACTTAGTAACATGCATTCGAGGTACAAAATTTTAATGTTCATAAATGTGTTGCCAGATTGCTACCAATGGGATCTATCGAAGTATTGAGCATCGAGCAACTGTAAACAAACTGAAAGAAAGACTCTCCATTGCTACTTTCTATAATCCCAGATTTGATAGAGAAATAAGACCGGCAAACAGCTTGGTTACGGACAAAAATCCAGCATTATTTAGAAGAATTGTGATGGAAGACTATCTCAAAGGATTATTTGCGCGTAAACTTGGTGGAAAATCTTATCTTGATGTCATGAGGATTGATAATTAGAATGTAAAATTTACTTATTAAGAGCTAATATATATTCTTATGCCAATCCAAGAATTAATATATTCTTAATATAATGTTGCTTCAATTTCACATCAATAAACAGCCAGCCACCCACCCTGTATCAAACAATTGCAGCCTGATTGATCAGCGTGCTTTTGGGACCATCAGTTGGTAGACTACATGGACTTCACATAAGCCCTGACCTTACAGACATTAGACTAAAGACAAAGACTATGAACCTATATGCTCCCAGTCAAGTTCAGTGCTGCTTCTTCAGTTTCCTATCATTCAGTTCAGGCCAATGAACCTGTATGCTCCCAGTCTAGCCAGGTGCCCTGTTAGCTTGTTCCAGTACTGTTGAACCTCTGGGCAGAGAATTCTCAGCTTAGTTTATTATTTGCTTAGTTTTATATATGAATTGGATTAAATAGAGCGCGTAAACTGGAGGAATTGCTTAATATTGAAACACTGACATACCACAGCGTAATGTAATATAGTTAGTGAACCACAGCGTTAATACCACACGTCCACACTGGTTGAAAAAGTGAGATGAGATTCAAGAATTCTTTAATCTTCCAATAGAAGGAAAGAAAAGGTTTTGGCAACAAGAAAACGAAGTAGAGTGGTTCGGGCAGGCTATCGTTCTGTCTGACGAGCAAAAACTTGATTGGGGCGATATGTTTTCCATGTTTACATTGCCTAAACATGCAAGAAAGCCTCACTAATTTCCAAAGCTCCCATTGCCCTTTCGGTGAGAACCTTTCATTCTGTTCATGATTACCTGCATGTTGCTATCTACTCACCTTTGAAACATTTTCATGCAGACACAATGGATCTTTGGGATGATTGAGAATGGTCTAAAGATGGATGCAAAAGAGATAACCGAATTATTTGAGGATGGAGCTAAGTACAGTCAATGAGAATGAATTATTATCTCCCAAGTCGTCAACCAGAGCAGGTTATATATTGGTCTAACGCCTCATTCAGATCCTGCGGGTCTGAATGAAAGGCCAGCAGGAAAGACAGAATATGGATACCGATCAAACCCCTCTCGAATGCTTTCATAGTAAACATTGGAGACATGCTGGAGGTAAGCTTTTTGAATATTAAATAGCATGCGACAGAGCCAAAAAAAAACTTTATGATCATATATGCATATATGTAATTTGTCATATTATGTTGCCAATTTGATGTACAGCAGTATTGAAGATCGAGCAACTGTAAACAAACTGAAAGAAAGACTATTCATTGCTACTTTCTATTATCCCAGATTTGAAGAATTATGACGGAAGACTGCGTACCCAAGGATTATTTGCGCGTAAACTTGGTGGAAAATCTTGTCTTGACGTCATGAGGATATGATTGACAGTTATAGAATGTAAAACTTACTACTTATTAAGAGTTTGTTGCATTGTATTTGTTCAATGAAATCAATACAATGAATGCACATCCACACAGAACATTACTAGTTAAACAAAGGTCTCAAATGCAATGAATGCAGAAATTTGACAGTAGAACACATTAATTAAATTTGCAAAATTCAGATTTTTCATACTAATCACATTAAACCTCCTTCCAACACTAAACTTCTTGCCTAAATTCATATTATTTCCTAATTAAATCTGGTTTGTTAAAATCAGATCTAGAACAGTAAGAAATCATACATTTCTCCAGATTTTGTTGTTTGAATTCTTTCTTCCAAAAGTCCATTTTCAACAAGATGTCAACCCTACCAATCCTGATGAAGTGCGAGAAGCGCAGAAGCAGGAAGCAAAAGAAAGAAGCAAATAAGGCTATCATGCCTTGCCTCGACAACGATACCATCTTTGATATTCTTACAAGAATCCCAGGTGAGTTTCTGCAAAACAAATTCAAGTACCAATGCAAAAACTGGTTCAACATGATATCTGATCCAGTTTTCATTGAAACACACCTACGTCGATCCAAAGATGGTATTCTTCACCAAGCCGTTGTGAATAATAAGCTTGAACTGAGGTTCATAGATTTGGAAGGATTAGAAGCTAACAAGGTAAGAAAGTTAGCCTCACTTTCAAAATCATGTAGTGTGTTGCAGAGTTTTTGTAATGGATTAATTTTGTGCAATGATTTAGCTAAGTTTGGATTTCATTATATTATAAATCCTATAACAAGGGAAGCAATATATTTTCAAAATCACCTACATGGATTATTATATAATGGTTCAGATTTGGTGTTCATACCTTCTACCAACCAATACAAAGTCGTAGAGTTGTGGAAATATGCGAAGCAAGATTCCTATATTTTTCACATACAAACCTTCGGCAGTAGTTTTTCGTCATGGCGTGTGATTAAAGAAATAAAGTATATTTTCTTTAATTATCAAAGAATATCTGTTAATGGTGTATTGTATATGACTGTTAATTTTTCGGATGATATATTATACTTTGATGTTGGTAATGAGAAAACAATTCGTCTTATGTCATTACCTGAGGAATATAACGTCGAGTCTAAACTTACTTGGCTCATGAAAATGGATGGTTACCCAACGTTGGTTACTACGAGTAGTGTTTGTGATCCGTTTGATGTTTGGATGTTGAAGGATGTTAACCAGGGAAAATGGACGAAACAATTCACATTCGTCTTACCAGTGCATGTGCATATGAGTTGCACAAGAGTCTTGGGAAGTTTGAATAATGGTGAAGTAATTGTGCTTGAACATGGTGATACAAAAGGTGCTCTACTTGTGTATTATGTGAAGACCAAACAGTGGAAGATGATATATATTGATTCCAGAAGTAATTTCAAATATGCGAAATTTTTGATTGGAACTCATGTCAACAGCTTAGTATCACCCGAAAGCCTCCAATTTGACATCTGAGGTATTATCTTAAGGTAATATTCATTTTTGTTTCAACACTTAACGGGAAAAATTGAATATGGTATTTTTGTGAGAGACTCATAGGATATAGCTGATCCAAGTTTTGTATACTTGCAGGTGTCAGTTGAACTCGCGGTATAACTTTTGGGTGATGGATACAAGGTCTGCAGTTCAATCACCGAGTTTTTTCCTAAACGAGTTCAGACTATTTGAATTTTGAATCCCAAAAGTATGTTGATCATGTAAAACAACATATTTATTTTTTCATGTACTTCGCCAAATATTGATGATAATTTAGAGGTAAAAACTATTTATTTTAATTGTTTGTTCGGTGTCTTTTTTTTTTTTTTTTTTTTATTGGCAAGCGGGGTTGAGGGGACCCCTACCCCTTTCAAATTACGTGTGGAAACTTATATCAACAATCAGCTGTTGACGTGTTTCGAACCCACAACCTCTCCACTTTGTGAGAGGGGTGCTACCATTGAGCCACAGGCTCATTCGCTTGTTTATTCGGTTTCGACATGTGGACTAAGTACATAATGGGATACCGGCCAACCCTACTGTTAATTAAATCAACAATCACATGATACTATCCCTGATCAGCATACACTAATGCGCCGTCAGGTAAGACCAAGATTGAATGACATAGCGAAATAATATAGACCATGCTTCTTCCAAGGAGGTCGACCATGCACTTCCTTCTGCAACAGGCATAGCTGCTTTCTCTTAGTGTTTATCAACAGGCAGCTGTTTTCTCTTAGTGTATATCTTCATACCTATATAATGCTAGCTGCTTGTAAGTTGTACCATTCAGTTGTGTGTGGCTTCTCTAGAGGTATCTTATTATCTGTTGATCGTGCATAGCACATCTTTAGAGGCCATACCTAAGGTATGTTTAGGGGTTGTGTGTTTCTTTTTGCTCTCTAAAACTATTCTGATTGGTTTTGTCTCAACAAAAACATCGACAAATACTTTTTCTGATTGTCCGATCACTTCTTTACTTTACATGCATCTTCTTGCCAGATGTAATTAAATCAAACAAAATCCCCTACATAGAAAAACTTAGAAACAACCACCCACAAAAAGGACTTCAGTGAGGAACTGAGGATCATCCGACCAAGAGTAAAATATCATCTATAAAAAGCAAAGTAATGATAGTACAAGCCCAAGCTCTATAAAGTGATTTAAATTAATAAGCCGATTAGCCTTCAAGCAGTACCAAGAGAAAGATGAGCTTAACGTTATTTGCACAATGGTTACTCTTTTATTGCTGCTTGTTGGCCTTTCCCATCATTAAAAAGCAAATCAGATTATTTTAATACAACTTTCGGATATATTTTACAACTATTTGCTATAATATGAAGTGAAAAAAAAAAATTTTAGATGCATATTTTCAGTAAACATGAATTTATAAATAGAAGTTCAACAATATGTAGATTATATACATAAATTTTATTATGGAATTTAGTAAATAGTAATTTATATTTTTATTGGGTCTTTAAGGATTCAATTTTGTTTTTTATTTAATGCATTTAGCGATGTTATTACTTTAGTACACATGCCCAAATCAAGACAGGAAGAAATTATTATCTAAGCGAGGTTATTATTTTATCGAACATTCATTTATCAAGGTTTATTGTAAAAACTAAGCTAACATTTTTATGTAATACAATTTCTCTTTGCAAGCAAACAAACGAAAAAATCCAACAAAAAATAATTATTACACTATGACCTGATTCCACCTAGCTAGCTGACAGCTCCCAAGGTATCTAGTAGCGCTCGTTATCAAGCAAGTGCATTATTCGTTTTGTCTGTTCGATTTCTAAATGACACAAGGCTCTTAACATAACTATCAATTTGAAAAATCCGCGAAATCCTTTTAAGATCACCCTGCATCTTAACCATACCACATTTTGTCAATCCATCTTTTTTGTTTAGGAGATATATATGTTTGGATTTTGAAATGTATATTATTGGATCGAACATAAATGGAAGCGGATTACCATATGCTGGTTGTTTTAAGCTTAACATATTTGTCCATGAATCATCGGCACCATATTTCTTCATTATATACCCATCAGCACTATCAAATCGGTATATACAAAGGCATCCCTCAAACACCCCCAGTTCCAATGCCTCTCTAATCAATAAACTATTAAACTGAACATGTAGCTGTATCTCGCCGAACTCCTCATTCTCCATGTTAAAAAAAACAATTCTCAATGACAAATTACTTGTTCTTGCAAGACTAATCCCTAACCAATGAACTGCACCATTTAAAAATATCCCACTGATAATAGCTGGGTGATTGTGTCTTCTGGGAATGAAATATACGACGTCTACTGGAATCCTTTTATATGAATTTGTTCGCAATGAATACAAATGCACATCAGATTCGTAGACTTTGTCATAGTAGTACATGATTCTTATGACCTTATAATCATCCATTAATGAATCATAACCTAAACCATAAGCAATATTACCGCATAATGGTCTATTCTTGATAAACTTCCATAAGAAATCAGGTAATTCTTTAAACTCTTTAGTAGATGGATTCCATAATCCTAAAACCTCAAAAACAGCACTAGTTCGTTCCAAGCTATATGGATACCAAGGTCCAACACCTCGAAGATAAACACCAACCAAGAATATCCCATTACATGAACCAAGTATAGTAGCACGAGACAAACAAGATTTGAATGGATAATCCATCTCTACACCTTTAATAGAATTAGTATCCAAGTCTACTGAAAAAATTTCACCAAGATGAATCTTTAAATCAACGCGATTTTTTTCTAATGATCGACCTAGATCTATATCTGACTCTAAATCATGATATATCATCAAATTAAATTTTTTTTTTTTAATTGAATGATTTAAATGCATCTTAATAAAATAAGAATCATGTAGCAAAGTGTACCATGACTTGGATACACATTTAAATCGTAAAAGAGACTTAACTGGTAGTCTTGAAAGAATATCACTGATAATCTCCATTGGAATGGAATTTGATGTTCTTCCTCTTTTTCTGATTATCTCCCTTTCTTCTTCTCCTCCCTGTAGCCTTTTTCGAATTGTGGATACCATGTTAAGATATACTAAGAACAATATTTCTTATATACTTTATATATATAGATATATAGATATAGATAAATTCAAACAGGTTTTAAAAACTCGTCCAATCAACTTGGAACTCGTCCGCATTAACTCAACTCTACCAAAACTAGACGGACTCATTCACACTATTCAATAATTTTGACCCGTCCAGGCGGTCCAGCTAAGCAAAACCTAAATTTTTACCATGACTAAAATAGTATTTTAGTCAGAATTATTAGGTGATAAAAGTCTAAACCTCAATTATTCGGATTTAGGTTTTGCTTACTCCTGAATTTTATTCGGATTTATAATAGTAGTATAAATTATATGGGTAACTAATAATTCTATGTTAAGATTTTTCGGACAATAAAAGTGGAATTTTGAGATACCCTCTATTTGAAAGAAAAAAAATTAAGATACCCCAATTTCAAGACATAAAAAAATTATGATGGATGGCTTAGATAACACCACATCTAAATTTTGAGGTGGGGCTAGCAGCTAGCAATGTAGCAGCGGCAAAAGTGGAGAAACATGATGGAGCTTCTAGGGCTAACCAACATAGTTTCGTTTCCTTTGCATTTGACACGTTTGGATTGCTAGGCTCAGAAGCAGTTGAGCTCCTCAAGAGAGTGCAGAAGGTAATGGATAGCAACGTGATGACTGCGGGTTCGAACAAATATGTATTTAGGAGAATCGGGTTTGCTATTCAAAAAGGGCTTGCAGCGCAGTTTGTAGCGCGCTTGTCCTCTACTTTTGTACGTGTAATTCTTCTTTTATCAATAAAATTTTTTTTGAATAAAAAAAAAATAAAAAAAAAAACGTGCATGAGTCCAGCTGATGTTTTGATATAGAGTTGGTTAGAAGGGAAACAAACATGCATGTGTTGACATCACAGGAACATATCCGATGGTGAGGATTGGTAATGGAAATTTGGAAGTGGGTCAGGCAACCATTAATGCAGCTGCAGCTAAGGTACAAAAACACGAGGGAGCATGTGCAATGAACCAACATTGTTTCATTCTTTTTGCTTTTGACACTTTTGGGTTTCTAGCAAAAAAAGCAGTTGAACTTCTCAGGGGGGTACAAAAGGTGATGAATAGCAATGTGATGATGGCGGGTTCCAATGAATATGTATTTCGTAGGATTGGTTTTGCTATTCAAAAAGGGCTTGCAGCGCAGTTTGTAGCGCGTTTGTCCTCTAGCTTTGTGTAATTCTTCTTTTATCAATAAAATTTGTTTTTGAATTAAAAAAAAAAAAAAAAAAAAACAAACTTGACATTGATGTTGATACTAAAAAGAAGGGGAAACCCATTGCTTTTTCAAGCTAGTGTGTCGTCTCCCTTTGCCTTAGATGACCACCTACTTGATGAGCTAGATAATGATTGTGTTGGAAATTCTTGTGCTTTCTTGACAAAAAAGTTGCGTCGTATGATGCAACTTACAAATAAGAGACTTGACCTCAACAAAAACAAGTCTTTGGTGTGTCCTTCAATGGTTGATAATAAGAGTTTGCAGATTGACCCAAAAATCCATGAGAAAACTAATATCATTTTTAATAAAGTTGATTCTTGTACCTCTAACAATTTATTTTAAGGGAGATTTAGAGATACCCAACAAAAGTTTGCACTCTTTGAGATACCCCAGATTTGAAAATCGTTAGAGATACCCACCATTTTCTTATTTGAATGAACTTGAACCATTGGGTGATTCTTGGCATGTTAAGTACCTTAAGTCTCAATATGAGAATCTAAAGGTTAAGGATGTTATCAAGAAGTATAATCACTTGTGACCTCAAAGTTCGTCATGGTGAAGGAATTATCCTTAAGAAAAACTTGGTAGAACACAATGAATGACAAAAACTTGGTTTCGACGGTAGCATTAAAAGCTTGGAACATGAACTTTCATCTTGGAGAACCAAATGTGAGTCTCTTTATTGAACTTGTTTCAACAAATAGGCACTTAGAGGATTCAAAACTCATAGTCCAATCCTTTAACACTAGCACCAAATGGCTTAGTGACTCTCGGTTGCTCTAAACTGTCTAGGGATACTAGGGGTCTTGGTTATAATGATTCTTATGTAACCCCAAGTATATCTAATTTTGTCAAAGCTACCAGTCTACCACTAACCCCATGCAATTACCCAAGTATAACACTAGCACTCATAGCTATTCTACTAACTCTCTTAGGAAATGTCGTTTTATGCCAAAAAGAGCATCCCGCGTGTTATACATATGGAGTATAAGGACATACGTACGTTTCATGTCTGTGAGTACAACAATGCTCGATCATTCCCCTTCTACTAAACACGTACAACAAGAAGAAGAATAAAAATGCTAGAGGTAGGTCTCCTCTTAAACCTCAAGATAGATTTTTTAATATCTAGATGTGAATTCCCCTTAATTCAATAAATCTTTTCAAAACCCAATTTCAAAATCTTATTGGATTAGGAAAGATGACATTCCAATTCTCAATAGTATGAGTTCAAATGATCCCCATTTGTTAGCCACACTACTTGAAAAGTGTAATGTTAAATATATTAGGTTTTATGACCATAAAAGGTAACTATTATAGAGAAAATATTTGGTACCTTGATAGTGGATGCTCTATCATATGTTTAAATTTTTTTTCAGTTGATTGGCATCTTCACTTGTAAACATAAGAGAATAAACTTCTAGAGGTTCCATGAGTGGTGGTTACATGTTCAACTTCACTCCAACAAAGGTAAGATAACTTCCATGGTTATTTTCACTATTGTTTATATGGACTATATTTGAAAAGAAATATGAGAAAGGAGGACCATAAACTAATTTTGCAGGTTTACAAACAACTAATTTCTGGTTTTTGAGTTTTAAGTTTTGTCATTTGCTAGTCACGTGAAAGGCTAGTCTGGTCACTAAGAAAATATGAATGTCTTGACTCTGGTCAATTGGATTGACTGATGGTCAAGTGACGGAAAAAGAATATTTACTAATAAACGATAAAGATTCGACCAAATGCTAATTATCCATCTTCTAAAGGGACCAAATGCAAAATACCCTTAAAAATCGATCAATTACAAACAATAAATTGAATTTGATGATGCTTGTTGTATACTTGTATTGATAGTTCTTTTATATCACACACACCAAAATGAGCGTGCACATATATAGTACAAAATGTGAAGCCATATATACGATGTATAGCTGCCTATGTGGACTCGTGTTGGTGAATTGCTCGTGAGGACACCACCATCTAAATAATACATTTTACCTGGGGAAAATTAAAATTAAATTACAACTACAGTATCTCTTAGGCAATATGGGGCGCAATATATTTACATTCTGGTATTACTCCCTCCGTCCCGTTTTGATAAACTTGGTTGGGCAAAAAATTTGTCCCAAATTAAACTCCAGTTTGGTATTTTGAAGGAAACTAGGTATATGAGATTACTCTT
The DNA here is from genome assembly GCA_023053565.1 of Aquilegia eximia. Lineage (NCBI taxonomy): Eukaryota > Viridiplantae > Streptophyta > Magnoliopsida > Ranunculales > Ranunculaceae > Aquilegia > Aquilegia eximia. The sequence continues at coordinate 23,607,586 of JALIGU010000005.1, forward strand.
TTATCTTTATTTATGAAAAGAATAGGAAAGATAATTAAAAGGTAAATTAGAAAAAACACAGATAAAATTAATTACTTTTATTAGTATTAATTAGACTTTCTTAATCTGTGTGAAAAATCCAACTCAACCTATCAAAACAGGGTGGAGGGAGTATAGTTTGTCCTAAATATCAGTACTTTCATTAGTATTAATTAGGTTTTCAGGTGCAGTTGGTTCGAATGGAATTTTAGATCCAATTTCATGCAAACCCTAATTTAGGAAATCTTGGAAGCAATCTTTGTTGGGGGATTTCTAGGTTTGTATTCTTCTTGTAAAAGGTGTGGGGTTGAGTTGTGTGAGATCTCAATCTTTTTGGTGGAAGATAATAAAGTTCTTCGTTTTTCTTGTGGTGGTTTATTCCCTATGAGTGTTCGACCACGTATATCTTCTATGTTGGTTTTATTTTCTCTTCTAGATCTTGGGTTATTCCGCACTTAGGGTTTATTGAATTATTATCAATTTGCCCACCAATTTGGTATCAAGAGTTTAGGTTGTAGAAGATGTCGGAAGCGAAGTTATTTATTTCGAAGTATATATGAGTTAAAAGTTCGATGGAGTCAACTTATTTGGTTTATGGCAAATTCGAGTTTGAGATTACTTGGTGATGCTCGAATTGGATGATGCACTTGATGGTCCTCCTCTTCTACCGGAAAAGGGTCAAGAGAGTTTAGGAGGCGATGCAGAGATGGAAGAAAAGATCGATGATGCATTCAAGTCTATTGTTTTTGGTTTAGAATCCCTGGGAGAAAAGATTAACGACGAGGATAAAGCTTTGCAATTGGTATGGTCACTTTCGGAGTCCTATAGCACCGAGGAATTTAACTAATCATGGAAAGGCGAGGAATTTTAATTTGTATTTGACCTATATATGTCTTTTATTATATAAGGTTCTGAGGCGATAGACTGAGGCAAGGAATTTTTTGATGTATGTTGCCAAGTGCGGCATGGAACTGAGCCAATAAATGTAAAGGTAACTGTCAACAGCAACCGATTATATTAGTGTGTATCTTATTAATTGGCATTTATAAAAACAGGTCTTCAAGCCCCTCTTTAAGAAAGAACTCTCAACAGCCAGCGATTATATTCTTCTGGAATTGCCAAAGAAGGCAGCTGAGGAATGGTTTTGCCGTGTTCTGGCTGAAGAGGAAAATAAGGAAGTTTCGGCCGTGGATGAGGATGGAAAGGTATGGACGTTCAAGTTCCTGAACTTCAAATACGGCAATGTGTACTTCCTAACCTCTGGGTGGAGCAAATTTGTCAAAGAAAAAGGTTTGAAGATTTCATCCATCGTGGAATTCTTGTATACTGATCCTGGAAATCTTCATGTATACACATCCAAGGTCCCAGCTCCTTCAGAGGCTAATAAAAAGATAAATGCCAAGTAGTAAACTTTGTTCGTTGGCCTGAGGCTGAAAAACATTTGTACTTAATCTTTTGAGGAGCAGTTTATTAATGAGCATTAATTTTAGTTACGTTGCAGTATTACTTTCGCTTCATTGAGTTCGTATGTAAATTTACCAATAATGTAGTTAACTATTGATTGCAAAGATATATTTTTAGGCTAGCAATTTAACTATTTTTCTAGTTTTGAATGAGCTGCAACCTTTGATAGTTTTTTTGTTCTTTCAATTTTTTTTTTTTTGATAAAATGTAAAATTTGTGTTAATACTGAAAACTTACAAAACTGACCAGTTATGAAATACTGTCAGACTCTAATCTACCCCGGGCTGGAGACAGACCTCCAGTTACAAAGACATAAATGGCATGGCTTCCCTCAAGTGCCTCCCCCATTTACAATCTTAAAAGTCACCAGAACTTCAGCACATCTGCAGTCCGGCTGGAGACAGACCTCCAGTTACAAAGACATAAATGGCATGGCTTCCCTCAAGTGCCTCCCCCATTTACAATCTTAAAAGTCACCAGAACTTCAGCACATCTGCAGTCCTACGTACCATTGCTCCTTCAGCAGCTCAGACCAGCCTTAATAGCTCTTGAAATCTGATGTCTTTCAACAAAAAAAGGTTGATTGGCCGTACATAATTACCAGATGAAACCCTTGATCTGCAGCAGTAATTTTTGCCTTGGTCGACTACCTTATTTTTTGAAAACATAGCCCTGTTTCGCTGAGACCAGACGTTCCAAATCACAGCGTAGGGGAGAATCTCCCATATGGCCTGGCTAAAGCCATGCCCCCTGTATTCAGAACTGGCCATCATCTGCACAGTAATTCTTTCGCCAACTGCCAAGTGTTCCATCCTACCCTGGCTGCTGCACAAGTTCCAGTGAGCTCTTCCCAGATACTTCTTGTGAAGGGGCATGAGAGGAATAGGTGACTAGAGGTCTCTGCATCATGCATAGAATGTTAGAATAATGGCCACATTGGGACTATTAATAAAAGACTTACATATTACAATATGCTCGCTTAGCCACATTGTTCATCTTGGCATGAAAGAAGAAAGGAAGGCTAGAATTGAGCTAACACCCTCTGCAACCCAAGGGCTCATGCTGTGAGTGCTGTGTCTCTCATTTCAAATTCATTCAACTGGGGAGGTGTACTGTTAATTGATGTGGTTTATGAGTGCACTGACATGGCAAAGTTAAAGCTAAGCTGCCAAACTTGCCGGTTGAAGAGAGCACTGAATCCTTCGAAATGAGGAAAGATTTACGTTCAATTTGGAATTTGGAATTGACTCAGAGAGTTCTGTAAAGCTTTTCTCAATTTTGCTCGTGCCAGTGAGTGAAGCGTGCATTCATTAGCCTTGTCTTGTGCCTTGTGGTAAAGTGTTCCGAATCTACTTGGTAAACGAATCTAAGTATTCCATTAGGGCCAGCCATACCACTGCTTCCTCTCCCTCCTAGATTTTTCCACTGTGCTCTCCGAAAAGATATACCAGAAGAAATTTGTTTCTTGTGTGGGAATGGCAATTTCTAATTTTCTTTAATAGTTTAGACGGGTATGAAGTGAAAGACTATATATCCATTGCAACTTTCTATTATCCCAGATTTGATAGAGATGTGAGACCGGCACACAGTTTGGTTGCAGAGAAAAGTCCAGCATTGTTTAGAAGAATTATGACGAAAGAAATAAAGCATATTTACTTTAGTTATCAAAGAATATCTTTTAATGGTGTATTGTATATGACTATTAATTCTTCGGATGATATATTATCCTTTGATGTTGGTAATGAAAAAACAGTTCGTCGATCTTATGTCATTACCTGAGGAATATAACATCGAGTCTAACCTCACTTGATTGGCTCACGAAAATGGATGGTTACCCAACGTTGATGACTACCAGTAGTGTATCCGTTTGATGTTTGGATGTTGAAGGATGTTAACCAGGGAAAATGGACGAAACAATTCACATTCGTCTTACCAGTGCATATGAGTTGCACAAGAGTCTTGGGAAGTTTGAATAATGGTGAAGTAATTGTGCTTGAACATGGTGATGGACGAAACAATTCACATTCGTCTATAAAGTGATTTAAATAAGCCGATTAGACTTCAAGCAGTACCAAGAGAAAGATGAGGTCGGCTAATGATGTAGCAATAGAACTTAATTAATAGTGGAAAGAAAGATGGAATCATGCAATAAAAACGTACAAAGAACAAATAAAATATGGTGAGGAAGAAATCCTTCCTAGGGTTGCCAAATTATGCTAGAAACCCGTGGACGTTGGAACGTCCCGGAATCACATTCAAACGTTGTTGTACATAAAACGTAGAACGTTTGACGTTCAAACGTTGCTTCACGAAAAACTTTTCATTCCCTTATCCTTCATTCTTAGCACCATAAGATCTACAACTAACCCTCCATATACTAATATAGGCCAGATTTAGATACCAGCATTGAGTATATTAGTCCACAAGATGTATTGATTGAAGCTGACAAAATTGAAGCAATGCCTGGTCAACGTGAAGGAGTGAAATTTGATCAGTATGCTGCAGGTTATGTGACAGTGGATCCTACTGCAGGACGAGTGCTTTTTTATTACGTTGTTGAATATAATCTCTTGAAAACTCCTCAACAAATCCTCTTGTGTTATGGCCCTGTGGAAGTATGATGCCAACGAAACCCTTTCGCAGTTAGAGCATGCCAATTACTCTAAAATAATCATCCTGCTTAGAACTTGTTTTGCTAGATAGATAAAATTCTTATCTTGATGTCATGAGGATTGATAATTAGAATGGACAATTTAATTACTTATTAAGAGCAATTGTTGCATTGTATTTGATCAATGAAATCAATCTTAATGTCAACCAGCATATAATATGCCAGTTAAACAAAATGCATGGCTTGGGTTTCAAGCTTAAACCAACTTCTTGAATACAATGAATGCAAAACTTTGACAGTAGAACACATTAATTAAATTTGCATCATTCAGATTCTTTTTACTGATTACATATTCACATTAAACCTCCTTCCAAAACATAACTTCTTGCCTAAATTCTTATTATTTCCCTCTAACTTCTTGTCAAAATCAGATCTAGAACAGTAAGAAATCATACATTAATTTCTCCTGATTTTGTTGTTTGAATTTTTTCTTCCAAAAGTCCAATTTTTTTAACAAGATGTCAACCCTACCAATGCTGAATGGCGAGAAGTGCAGAAGCAGGAAGCAAAAGAAAGAAGCAAAGAAGGCTATCATGCCTTGCCTCGACAATGATACCATCTTCGATATTCTTACAAGAATCCCAGGTGACTTACTGCATAAGAAATTTAAGAACCAATGCAAAAATTGGTTCAAAAATATTTCTAATCAAACTTTCATCGATACACACCTACAACGATCTAAAGAGGGTATTCTTCACGAAGTTCTTGTGAATAATAAGATTGAACTGAGGTTCATGGATTTGGAAGGATTAGAAGCTAACAAGGTAAGAAAACTAGCCTCATTTCCAATACCATCTTGCGTGTTGCAGTGTTTTTGTAATGGTTTAGTTTTGGTCAAAGATTATGCTAATTTGGGATTTCGATATATTATAAATCCTATAACAAGGGAAGCAATATCACTGCCAAATTCCATTCATGCATTATTATCAAAAGGTTCAGATTTGGTGTTCATACCTTCTACTAAACAATACAAGGCATTAGAGTTATGGCACGATGTGAAGGAAAAGTCCTTTGTATTTCATATACAAACCTTGGGCAGTAGTTCATCTGCTTCATGGAGACCCATTAAAGAAATAGAATCTATTTACTTTAGTTATCAAAGGGTATCTGTTAATGGTATATTGTATATCCATATTGATTCTTCGGCAGAAGTATTATCATTTGATGTTGGCAACGAAGAAAGTACAATTCGTCTTATGCCATTACCGGAGGAATACATAATGGCGTCTAAACTCACTTGGTTAACCAAAATGGATGGTTATCCAATGTTGATGACTACTAGTAGAGTTTCTGAGCAGTTTGATGTGTGGATGTTGAAGGATGTCAACCAGGGTAAATGGATGAAACAATTCACATTCGGCTTACCAGTGCCTATGAGTTGCACAAGAGTCTTGGGGAGTTTGAATAATGGTGAAGTAATTGTGATTGAAGATGGTGATACAAAAGGTGGTATAATTGTGTATTATGTGAAGACCAGACAGTGCAAAATGATATATATTGATTCCAGAAAAAATTTCAATCATGCAACATTTTTGCTTGGAACTCATGTCAACAGCTTAGTATCACCGAAAAGCCTTGAATTCGGCAACTGAGGTATTAGCTTAACGTAATTCCTTTTTTTTTTTTTTTTTGCTTCGACTCTAGATTCATAGGATATAGCTGATCCAAGTTTCGTAAAATTGCAGGTGCCAGTTGAACTCGGTAAAACTTTTGGATCATGATACAAGGTCTGGGGCGGGTTGGATCATCCAGGATTACAGAGTTCTTTCATAAACAAATTCAGGCAATTAGATCAAGTAAAACAACATATTTATTTTTTCGTGTACTTCGCGCTAGATTTTGGTGATAATCTGGAGTTAAAAACTATTTATTTTAAATTATATTGATTTACAATTTTTTGTCTGGTTTCGACGTGCATGTGGACTAACTGTTAAATACAATCCCCTGATCAGCATACACTAATGCCCCGTCAGGTCAGACCAAGATTGAATAACAGAACAAAATAATTAATATAGACCATATTTCGCTGACCTTGCTCTGTCAGTCCAACACTCGCATTCATCTTGCCAGGAGATCGTTCACTTCCTTCTGCAGCAGGCTGAAGCTTTTTCTTAGTGTTATCAATCCCGATCGTTATGAAACATTATATCTATCCCAGTTCACTAAAACCTTTTGAAATCTGTACCTCTTCTGATCTTGAAAACTGGTAGTGCCCAATGCCACAACTGCACCCTTTGTTATCCCACCAAAAGCTTGGAAGATCCTTGAGTCGAATATTATATTCTTCATCCCTGGGTGAAGTCGATAGGCATGTTGAGACGCTCATTTAGCTCATCTTAAAATTATAGTCATGAATCAGGCAAGAACTTAAGAGGTAGTTGCCATTATTTTTGTTAATCTACATTTTTTTTTTTCCAAGTAAAAAAGGACCCTGTCCTACCACACAAGCAACTGTGAAAGACACAAAATTTGTCACATTGAAGTGATGAACTACCAAAGGTACTACCATTAATAATTGCTCAATAAGCTGAGAGCCACAAACCTTCCCCTGTCTCCAGAACTCACATAATTGGAAAGTTGACTTTGTGATCTATGTGACAAAACATGACCAGCAAGATCTTCGATAGATATTGATTAAGAAAAAAAGATCTTGGATAGATAACTATGAGACTAAATTTCAGTTTCAACTATTTCTACTTGTAAAATTATAGTGTCGAAACCATTGCACATTACTCAGCTTGCAGGGAAATTCCAAAAATGAATGTCCCAACTATGCTGGTTGCGCATTAAATATAAGAGAAGGTTTTGTTTGCGGTTGTTTTACCAACAAAATTATGTTCCTACCATGATCAAACCCATAAAGTTACATACAAGAACATACATAATACAAGAAGAACATACATATTCGAGAGAGACTCACTTTTTTTTTTTTTTGCTACAGAACTCATGAAAGGCAATACTGATCGATACAGGGTGGCAGTTTGAAGATATGAAATATAAGAAGCATTAAGCATACACATATTATTAGTTCTTGGATAGAGAACCGGCATAATAAGTAAATTTTACATTCTAATTATCAATTCTCATGACATCAAGATAAGATTTTCCACATGGTTTACTCGCAAATAAGCCTTTGAGGTAGTCATTCACGATAATTCTTCTAAATAATGCTGGATTTTTCTCCGTAACCAAGCTATGTGCAGGTCCAATTTCACTATCAAATCTGGGATAATAGAAAGTAGCAATGGAAAGTCTTTCTTTCAGTTTGTTTACAACTGCTCGATGTTCAATACTGCGGTAGATCCCATTGGTAACAATCTGGCAACACAATATATGACAAATCACTGGACGATCATAAAGTTTTTTTTGGCTCTGACACATGCTATGAAATATACAAAAGTTTACCTCCAGGACGTCTCCAATGTTTACTACGAAAGCATTCGGGAGGGGTTTGATCGGTATCCAAATTCCATCTTTCCTTACTTGAAGGCCTTCCATTTCATTGACCTGTAGAAGGATAGTTAGACCAGCCGGATCTGAATGAGGCATTAGACCAATAACCTTCTCTGGTTGAGGACATGGAGGATAGTAATTCATTCTCATTGACTGTACTCCATCCTCAAACAATTCTGTTATCTCTTTTGCGTCCATCTTAAGAGATTTCTCCATCATCCCTAAGATCTTTATGGCTAGATGTTTCGACTCTAGTGAATAAGCATCCATTGTGTCCCTGCATGAAAATGTTTCGAAGGTGAGTAGATAGCAACACGGAGGTAACCATGAATGAAAGGTTCTCACCGAAAGGGCAACGGGAGCTTTGGAAATAAGTGAGGCTTTCTTGCATGTTTAGGCAATGTAAACATGAAAAACATATCGCCCCAATCAAGTTTTTGCTCGTCAGATAGAACGAAAGCTTGCCCGAACCCTTCTATTTCGTTTTCTTGTTGCCAAAACCTTTTCTTTTCTTCTATTGGAAGATTAAAGAATTCTTGAATCTCATCTTTCACCTTTTCAACCAGTGTGGTATTAACTCCGTGGTTCACTAACTATATTACATTACAAATTCATGTTAGAAACTTGTGAAATATAGTACTATGGTATGTCAGTTTATCGAATTCATATCTAAGTTGAAGGTGACCATATCAAAAAAGGAATGAAAAGAAACTTCGTGTTATATACTAAATTATACCTGAAAGAAACCCCAGTCCTTGCATGCTGAGTTCAGCCTATCCAATTCAGAATTCATGTTATCACCATTAAGCAATTTCTCCATATCAATAACTGGAACAGTTGGAGTTAAAGTAGGATCAGAGATGATGATAGGAGCGTCTAAATCGGACCTTACATACCGTGGTGGTATTGTATCTATGGGTTGTTTGGCCAACTCTTGGACATTAGGAACTAGTTTAGAAGCTCCAAAAGACACTAGCTTTGATCCCTCCATGAATCTGCACAATTGTTTTTCTATATCTCGTGTAGCTTGGAAGGGAAAGAATTAATATATATGTCATGAATTTATGATATTTGCCTTATCCATCTACTTACAGATATAAGTTTAATGGCTTGTAGTTATTAGATTAACCTAACTGAAAAAGACAATATATAGTAATGTTAGATATTCTTCAATAAGATGGATTTATTTGATGGCTTAGCGTGACCGATAATTCATCATTATATATATACATAAATCAGGACTATAGTAGCTAGTGCCATGAAGTCTCTCATTCTTAATTTTCATGACATCCAAATAGGATTTCCCACCAATCTCACAAGAGAAGAAGTCCTACTAGTATACTAAATTATGCCTGAAAGAAACCCCAGTCCTTGCATGCTGAGTTCAGCCTATCCAATTCAGAATTCATGTTATCACCATTAAGCAATTTCTACATATCAATAACTGGAACAGTTGGAGTTAAAGAAGGATCAGAGATGATGATAGGAGTGTCTAAATCGGACCTTACATACCGTGGTGGTATTGTATCTGTAGGGGTACTACATACTTCAACCAATCAAAAGCAGCCACGTGGCACAGTCACTCATCCACCAGGTCGCCACTCTCTCTACCTACTAGTAGCTCGTTCACAACAGCTCGACCTCATAACGAGCAGCGACCTGCTTACACACGTGCTCTCATTCAATGCACAGAATATTCTCGTCAGTTACATAATTAATTCACAGGGATGATCCACGCGCGTTACACAATCAATCCTCATTATGATGGCGGAGAATCTGCAAGATCCACGATCCACGCCTTTCTACCTTCTATAAGAACAGAACTACGATGGCTTGATTTCAAAGTTTAATTCCCCCGAGCTAGAGTACGTAGGCAATCTCAATCTCAACGAGGTGCAGCCACCCCACCTCAAACACCCCCATTTGGTCAAGTCTCCCAACGACCTGACCTAGTAGTGCATTAATCTAGGAATAGGTTAATACATTTGGCGCCGACTGCAAGGAATTCGATATAATCGAAAACCTAAACCCTCCCACCCAATATCAAAATCACTAATTCGAAATGACTACCCCAGAGTTAACTATTCAAGATCTGCATGCTCAAATCACTGTTTTGCAGGAAGAAAATGCACGTCTAAAAGCCGCACAAACCAACCCTCAACAGGGAGAAAATAGCGGACATGGAGTCGTCCCCGCTGACGATTCCAACCAGAAATTCGAACAACTCAGCCAACAACTGGCGGAGTTCAAAGCCTCCCAGGCTCTCCTTCACTATTCCAAGAGCCACACCGCAGAACAAATTGCTGTACAGTCCCTCCAGCAGTTCCAGGAGTCTCGTTTCTCCAAGGAGATCCTTGACCATGATCTACCGAGCAAGCTGAATGCACCCAAGTTTGACCAGTATGCCGGAGTCGGAGATCCAACCGACCACATCAAGGGATTTCGGAAATCCCTTCCTCTCATCAAAGAAGATCATCTTCTATGTTTGCTGTTCTAGTCCAGCCTCACTGGACTTGCTCTCGATTGGTTTCACCGTTTGAAATCAGGATCCATCAGCTCCTTTGCAGAGCTCGAGAAACAATTCGTCATCTTCTACATCCACAACAAGAAACGCCCTGTCACTATAGATTCCATATTCAAAGTCAAACAGCAAGATGGTGAGTCTCTGAGCACATTCTTTGCTCGTTTTAAATCTGAATTGCATTCCATTCAGGATTTTGCAAAGGAGCATGAGGCCTTTGCAACTATTGCTTTCTCTCACGGTCTGATCCAGGGGTCCGACCTCCACAAGTCTCTAGCAATGAAGAGACCTTCATCACTGGACGAGCTCTACCTGAAGGTAGACCGTTATATAAAGCTCGAAGAAGCCCTCACTGGGAGGGAAAAGAACCATGTAGTCAGCAATATCGAGTCTGGCTCAACCAAGCGACCTCGATCGGATGGAAAGAGGTTCAAAGCTAAGTCGTTGCCTACTGAGCAGCGAGAATATCACCGGTTCACACGACCAGCCGGTTATATTTACGAAAGAATCAAGCACAACCATTGGTGCAAGATTCCTTCCTTCACACAGCTGGAGGATACATCTGGTCGGCCGTACTGCAAAGTCCATAAGGTACGGTGTCATCAGACCGATGACTGTCGCGTCCTGAAACGTGCACTTCAGACTTGGGCCGAAACAATTGGATCCTTGGCAGACAAGAGGATTCTGCAGGCAAGAGGGCGAGGAAGGGATCCAGAACCCCTCCCCGCTCCCCAAAGCGTCATCACAGCAAGGCCAGAACGGCCTCAATCAGTCCAGTACGCAGCAGAGGGCGTAGCCTCTCTCAACGCTTAGGTCCAACAGGCAACCTACGCGACCACATCAACAAGAAGGTCGCAAACAAAGTCGACAGCGACAGCGAGTCGGACAGTCATGTGGTCTACATGATTGATGAATCCAACTACACCCCGACTTCAAGAGAAAAAAAGAGACGAGTAGAACATCTTCATCATGTCTACTCAATTACTGGGCGAGCAGCTCGCTCTAACATCCCTGCCCGCCAAGAGTCCGACATCACTTTCACCTTGGACGATCTCAACAAGGTCGTTACTCCACACAACGACGCCCTAGTCGTTGAACTCAGAATAGCGGACTACACCATCAAGAGGGTATTCATTGACCCTGGGGCATCATGCAACATTCTCATGTACAGGACCTTCAAAGACATGAGATTGCCCGATTCAGTTCTCATCCCAGATTTCACCCCAATCTTAGGCTTCAACAGTTCCAGAGAAGATCCTAAGGGAGAAATTTTGTTGCCTGTCACTGTGGGCAGGAAAGAAGACAAGGTCGTTATCACGGCAAAGTTCAACATTTTAAACATCGCAAGTAAGTACAATGCGATTCTGGGTCGAAAGTGGATCCACGCTATGAGAGGTGTGCCATCAACATACCACCAAGTATTCCGCTATCCTGGTCCCCATGGGATAATGGAACTTCGTGGAAACCAGAATGTCGCACAGGAATGCCACGGCATTATTGCAGCTGTGCCACCTTCAAAGCCATCCACCTCTGGAAGCAAGGATGCTGACAACAAAGGAAAGAGCCCGACCACAACAGAGGCTCAAGAGGGCAACAACAAGTCAAAGAGCCCGTCCAAAGAAAAGACCGAACCTGCCAAATAGCAACTACAGAAGGAGCAAGCGAGCTCCCCCAAGCTTAATCTCGGAAGTACTGATCCAGGTGTGCGAGTGAATATTGGGTCAGATGAGGACCCAAGATATGTCTATGTAGCTGCTGAGTTGGAAGAAGATAAGTTCAAAAACTTTGTAAATTTCCTTTCAACTAATAAAGATGTTTTTGCTTGGTCGTATATCGATATGCCCGGAATAGATCCATCAATTGCATGCCATAAATTACGGGTCAATCCCAATTATCGACCTGTAAAGCAAAAACCAAGAAGGCTTGCTCCCAAATTCCACGAAGCCGTCAATGAAGAGATCAATAGGCTTAAACAGGTCGGCTTCATCAGAGAGGTCGATACTCCAGACTGGCTAGCCAACATCGTACCAGTCTTAAAGAAGAATGGAAAAACAAGAGTCTGCATCGACTTCACAAGTTTGAACAAAGCTGGTCCTAAAGATTCATTCCCATTGCCACGAATCGATAGGCTAGTCGATCAGACATGCGGTTTTGAGCTACTGTCATTCATGGACGCATACTCAGGGTATAACCAGATCCCAATGTACGAACCTGACCAAGAGAAGACCTCTTTCACAACAGAGCAAGGTATTTTCTGTTACAAGGTTATGCCATTTGGGTTAAGGATGCAGGAGCGACCTATCAAAGACTGGTCACCAGAATGTTCGACGACCTCCTAGGTCGAACAATGGAGGTCTACATTGACGACATGCTAGTAAAGAGCGACAAAGAACAAGATCATTTGTACAATCTCGACCAAGCATTCCAAAGATTAAGGCAATACAGAATGCGTCTTAATCCAGAAAAGTGTCTGTTCGGGGTTGCATCAGGAAAATTCCTCGGCTACCTAGTCACCAGACGGGGCATTGAAGCAAATCCTGACTAGATCAGAGCCCTGATCGACATGCCTAGCCCAAAAACAAAGAAACAAATCCAGAAGCTTAACGGCATGGTGTCAGCTCTGAACAGATTCATCTCCAGAGCATCAGATAAATGCAGACCAATGCTTCACATCCTAAAGAAAGGGGCTACATATGAGTGGACAGAAGAATGCGAGAAAGCCTTCAATGATCTCAAGGCATATTTGTCTACTCCACCAGTTCTCACAAGGCCCAACGACGGAGATGTACTTGGAGTTTACCTCGCAACATCAGATTTTGCGATCAGTGCAGTGCTTTTTAAAGAAGAAAACCAGGTCGAGCGACCTATCTATTTTCACAAGCAAAGTCTTACAGCAGGCAGAAATAAGGTACACACCTCTCGAGAAGTTAGCATTAGCCTTACTTTACGCTGCATGCAAATTCAAACCTTATTTCCAAGCGCACACTGTAAAAGTAATCACCGACTAGCCACTACGCCATATTCTTGAAAAGAAGAACAAAACAGGTCGTATGGCTCGATGGGCAGCTGAATTGGGTGATTACACTTTTGAGTTCGTTTCACGACAGGCCGTCAAAGGCCAGGTCGTTGCAGATTTCTTGGTAGACTATCCAGCAGAGGATATCAATTGGGAACCAGAACCTGAAACAAGGCAAGTCCATTACAGTCCTCCTGACACATGGCAGCTATATGTGGATGGTTCCCATAACTCCAGCGGAAGTGGCATAGGTGCTGTTTTAATTTCTCCTGAAGGTTCACAACTCGAGAGATCAACTCGTCTCGATTTCGCGACCTCCAACAATGAGGCCGAATACGAGGCTCTAATCCAGGGTCTACAAATGGCCATCGACCTACAAGCAGTTCGCCTGAAGGTGTACAGTGACTCACAACTGGTAGTCAATCAGATTACCAGTAATTACCAAATAAATGGGGTCAAACTAATCAGATATGCCAGCAAACCAAAAGAGCTCATCAGCAAGCTCAGTTATTTCACAATCGACCACATACCAAGAGATGACAACAGGCATGTTGATTCATTGGCATTCTTGGCATCTAAGATCGAGTCAGACAGACCGCGGGCTCTCACTATAGCAATCAGCACACAGCCCGCTTATCTAGTCAAGGAAGAAGATGTTCATCAAATCTCTGATGTACTAGAGACAACTCCAGCAGACATCCAAGGAACTTGGATGGAACCTTTCGTTACTTACCTTCAAACTGGTGTCCTACCATCCAACAAAAAGAAAGCCAGTCAGCTGTTACATAAGGTCACAATGTACAAACTCCATGAGGGTAAACTTTTCAGAAAGTCTGCAACTGGTTTGTTATTACGATGCCTAATCCCCAAACAGGGCCAGATGATATTTCAAGAAATCCATGAAGGGGAATGCGGAAACCACTCTGGAGGGCGAACCTTAGCCCATAAAGCAATCTCCCAAGGGTACTTCTGGCCAAGAATGAAGGAAGATGCTAAGAAATTCGTTCTGAAGTGTATTGAATGCCAAAGATTCGCTGATAAGCAACATCAGCATCCCAATGATCTCATTAACATCACTACACCATGGCCATTCCACATGTGGGGGCTTGACATAATAGGCCCCCTAATCAAAGAGAAGAAGTCAGAAAAGAGATTCGTTCTAGTGGCCGTCGACTATTTCACTAAATGGGTGGAAGCTGTTGCACTAACCAACGTCACCTAAGCAGATGTGCAGAGATTCATGTGGGAAAACATCATCACAAGGTTTGGCCTACCAAAAAGAATAGTCACAGACAATGGCACTCAGTTCGTTGGCAAAAACATTAAGGCTTTCTACAACCTATGGAAAATCGAACATTCAAGGTCAACGCCTAGATACCCACAAGCCAACGGCCAGGTCGAAGCTGCAAATCGACAAATTCTCAACAACCTGAAGAAGAAGCTTGAAGATCAGCATGATCAATGGCCACAGCAGTTAGAGAACATCCTATGGGCTTATAGGACAACTCCTCGTACTTCCACAGGGATGTCACCATTCAGTCTCTGCTATGGAGTTGAGGCAGTTATTCCCACCGAGCTAACATTTGGAACGACCAAATCTCTTCTGGTCGACACAGAGCTTAACAATCAGGTCTGGTCGTTCGGGATCGATCTCCTCGAAGAACGACGAAATCACGCCGTTATAAAGCTCGAGCAATATCAACAAAGACTAAAGCGAGCTTATAACAAAGGCGTGCGACCTAAATCTTTTCAACCAGGAGAACTAGTTCTAAGGAAAATGTTCAACAACAAGAGGAAGAACATCATTGGCAAACTCAATGCCAACTGGGAAGGACCTTACATTATCACCAAGGTTCAAAACAACGGTTCTTATCGTCTTCAAACACCAGAAGGAGAGATCGTTAAGAACCCATGGAATGCTTATCACTTGAAAAAGTTTTATCAATGAAATGTAAGCATCAATTCATTACATTTCAATATACAAACACATTGTTGCGTTTATCTCAGCTCAAACATGAATGGCTCCTAAAGGTCTACTCCCTCGACCTACAAATTATCAAAACTCTAGTCCCTTTGATGATTTTAATTTGTTAAGTTCAAACATCTGCAACTTAACTTGGTGCATCGGTCATATCATTCCCACGACGTCTGTGCAATCAAGCAACCATGCACACGACCTCACCCACTAGCAGGTCCAACACTATGATTACTATTTGTTTGCAAAACTCATACAAGCAGACAACATAACAAGAATGACAATGAAAGGTAAATCGTTGAATATCATTTTTTTACTTGATGAGATTTCTAACAATTACAGGCAAAAACAAAAATACACTAAGGCATGTAAAAGGAACTGTTTCAGTACGTCCTGCTTGCAGCCATTCATCTCGCCTACCTGCCTTCTGAACGAGCTATCAGGACTCCCTGGAAACTAGCTGATCAGAACGGCTTAAGCTCATCAGAATTAATGTTGGTCAATACAACTCCAAACAAAACCAAGTGTTTCTCAAGCTCACAAGACTGCTTTGAGGAAAACCAAAGAAGACATACTGCAAGAACAAGGAGTGCAAGAAGCAAACTTTGCACAAGGTTACCCAATACAAGAAAGGGGGAATCAAGGCTAGTTCACTGCTGCGTAGGCTGGTCGCTGGAACCGTCAACCTCCATACAGCCACTAGCGACCTGGTCACTAGGGCCCATCGAGGCGTCCTGAGCTGGCGCCAAAGTTTCTTCAGCACCACCTCACGTCTCCTCTCCTTCGGGCGACCCCATCATAGCTTTCTGCAGTTGCTCACAGTAGGCCTACCACGCCGCACCATTCTCCTGGCTTACATTCTGCCAGTGTTCAGCAGAAGCCGTAGCAGCAGCCAGATTCTCCTTCAATTGCACCACCGTCTCCTTCAAAGCTGCGACCTGAGCATCCCTGTCCCTCACCTTGCACTCCGCAACAAGAGCAACGTTCTTCGCCTGCTCAAGCTTCTCATTCATCTCCTTCAGCTCAACCTCATCTTGGGCACCAACTTCAGCGACCAGACGAATTTCCTGGAAGCTAGCGTTAACCTGCAAGTGCAAGCAAAATTAGGCAACAACGACTAAGCAGAAACAAATAAAATCAAACTTATGGCAACACTCACCAAAGAAAGCGCCGAATTCAACTTTGAGCAGGTGACCAATAGAGACTGAGACTTCACTGCTCGAGCATCAGCCTCCAGAACGATGCCCTCATTCACAGCCCGGGCGACGCAGGGGTCATCAATGGCACTGTCGTTATCATATACGACATGCCTCTCACCACGGCCATCCAAATAGTCGAACGGCCCAGGACGAAATTCAGATGACACACCTTTGCCTTTCACCAAAGGTCGAACAGCAGTCTTCCTGGACACAGCAGACATCTCAGGAGCTCTAACAGGCGGGGCAACAGCAGGTGTCGGCACAATGGGCCTCTCCAGCAGCTTCAGGTTACCTGAATGAGACCTCTTCTTCTGCCCAGAAAAGGCAGGCAGTTTTGGAAGTGCGGGCGGGGGAGACACGACTAGGGGGCTCGCCACTGCCTCCGACTGGCGCGAGCTACCACCAACTCGCTCCTTCTCCACAGGTCGTTCCTTTTCCGACCTACGGGTAGCGCCACCAGATCGCTCTCTCTCAGCAGGCCGAGAGCTACCACTAGCTCGCTCCTTCTCCACAGGACGCGAGCTACCACCAGATCGTCTAGTCTCAGCTCTATGAATAGACGACATATGGGCCTTCCTCAACGCCTTCCTCCTTCGAAGCTCGTCTTCAACGGTTTTTGGACCACCTTTGGGAAGAAAATGCTCCTTCAGGTGGGGTAAGAGATTTATCTTACGTTTGTCAGCCAAGCAACCAAAACTGTTCAAAACAGAATGCAGATCGTTCTTTCTCACAAGATGATCGTCCCTGATCGCTGCAAAAACACACAACATAATCAAGTCCAGGAAAAGGGAAACCATCTACTATGCTAAGACTAACGACCAGAAACTTACGAGTATCATTCCTAGTCACATGACGCAACTGGATACTCCCCTCAACGATCAACCCAGTAATCAGCATGGGATCTTTCCACCATGGCTCACTACTTACAGGATGGATCAAAGGCAAACGTTCTGGCCTAACTTGCATGTTATAGCCGGAAATATCAGCCTTTAAAGAGCGTTTGAAGGAAAAATGGTCCAACACATCTTTCACAGTGATGCGCCCCCTATGCAACCTATTCAGGTCGTCAATGATCCTCATATTTCTCCAGAAATTGCCATTCATCTGGCAGGGGGCTCGACCAATGGCATTCAACAGATCGACCACCAAACTGGACAATGGCAACCTCAGCCCAGCTCGGAATTGGTTTAAGGTGAATACAGTAGAGAAGGGATTTTTGGGTCGATACTCAGCAGAAAGTAAACGATCTCCTAAAAATCTAATCTCCAAATGCTCAATCGAGTTAAGCTCATACTTTTTCCTAAACGCATAATGTCTATTTACATACTTAGGGTTCACTACTCTACACATTGAACCGTCGTCTCCTTCCACCATCTCTTCATCAGACGAATCCTCCCCATGAGGGCCACTACTCTGGGGGCTATCAGAGTCAGCACCGCGAATGGGAGACACGGCTTCAGAATGAGTCCTTTCAGACTCATACTCCTCACCACCACCACCACTCAAGTTATCATTTTGAGAGTCACTCAAGTCAGACATTTTCTCAAACAACAGAAACGAAAACAGAAGAAGAAAGAAAAGAAGGAAAAGAAAACTAACCTCACGAGCTCTCAAAGTTCTTCAGGTCGCAAGAGTAAAAGCGGCAGCAATTCAAATGAAAGTGAGATAGGTAAACCCTTCTCAGCAAAGCTACAGTTTAAATACTGCAGTTCGTGCAATCCCAACCATCAGTTCGAAAAAGGTGAACGGCTGAGATCGAATAGACGATCCACTTCCATTGCAGTTATTTTCCACTTCATAAAAGATTCACATCCACCGTCGGATCAATCCACGTGTCACGCAACGACTATATCAGGCAAGACGTGCGCCAGTTGCCATAACTGCGCAGCTAACTGCTCGAGGAAAAATCTTCCACTTCCCCGTAACAGCGCCATGATTAGTACAAACAAGCCTGCATGAATGCCACGTCAGCAAATTCAAAAAGCAAACTACAAATCAGCATCGATAAGAGTCCTTAGTCTTTTCAGCCCGACTTTTACAACCGAACTAAAAAGAGGGGGCTTATGTAGGGGTACTACATACTTCAACCAATCAAAAGCAGCCACGTGGCACAGTCACTCATCCACCAGGTCGCCACTCTCTTTACCTACTAGTAGCTCGTTCACAACAGCTCGACCTCATAACGAGCAGCGACCTGCTTACACACGTGCTCTCATTCAATGCACAGAATATTCTCGTCAGTTACATAATTAATTCACAGGGATGATCCACGCGCGTTACACAATCAATCCTCATTATGATGGCGGAGAATCTGCAAGATCTACGATCCACGCCTTTCTACCTTCTATAAGAACAGAACTACGATGGCTTGATCTCAAAGTTCAATTCCCCCGAGCTAGAGTACGTAGGCAATCTCGATCTCAACGAGGTGCAGCCACCCCGACCTCAAACACCCCCATTTGGTCAAGTCTCCCAACGACCTGACCTAGTAGTGCATTAATCTAGAAATAGGTTAATACAGTATCTATGGGTTGTTTGGCCAACTTTTGGACATTAGGAACTAGTTTAGAAGCTCCAAAAGACACTAGCTTTGATCCCTCCATGAATCTGCACAATTGTTTTTCTATATCTCGTGTAGCACGGAAGGGAAAGAATATATATGTCATGAATTTATGATGTTTGCCTCATCCATCTACTTAGAGAGATAAGTTTAATGACTTGTAGTTATTAGATTAACCTAGCTAACTGAAAAAGACAATAGTAATGTTAGATATTTCTTCAATAAGATGGATTTGATGGCTTAGCGTGACCGAATATTCATCATTATATACATAAATCAGGACTGTGACAAAAAATTCATCATTATATACATAAATCAAGACTGTGACAAAAAATTCATCATTATATACATAAATCAGGACTGTGACCGAATATTCATCATTGTATACATAAATCAGGACTGTAGTAGTGCCAATAAGTTTCTCATTCTTAATTTTCATGACATCCAAATAGAATTTCCCACCAATCTCGCAAGCGAAGAAGTCTGGTAATTATAATGGACTATAACCATGATTCTAAATTTTTTCACGATTAAACCTTCCTATGTCTCCACCGACATTCTAGAACTCACATTTTATTTATTTATTTTTATTTTTATTTTTTGGTTATAATATTATTTTTTATTTTAAATTTATATATTAATCGTGTCCCAAAGGGCTTACAAAGACATGGTCCGAACGCTACTGATGCTCCCACCTAAGGGTCCACACCGCCACCTTGCAACTCGAGCAATTCTGCTACTCAGGGATTTGTTTTCGCTAAAGAACACCTAGCCACATCATCATCATGGGAGAACACCTAACCACATCATCATCATAAGAACATGGGCCTCCTAATATCGAACCAGGCCCGAAGGCTGACCCACCTAAGAATTACATGAGAAATTCCCCCAAACAATCTTGATAGGATTATCTAGATAGAATAGAAACTCCTATCTAGATGTCATGAAAATTGAGGATGAGAGCCTTCATGGCACTGTTATTTGTCACACTCAGCCTATATATATATTCCTCCTTGCGGGAAAATCTAGTTAATAATAACTTCAAGTCAGTAAGCTTTTCTCTCTAAGAAGATGGATTATGCAATTATCATAAAATTCATGACATATATATATTCGTCCCGTTCATGCTAAACAAGATAAAGAAAATTGTGCAGATTCATGGAGGGGTCAAAGCTAGCGAAAATAATAAATTTTCTTTTTTTTTTTTATCGGAGTAAAATTGTGAAAACTCCAAGATACAGGATGCCACCAAATTAAGAGGGAGAAAATAATACCCGATGAGCGCTCAACTATTAACCATTGATTGATTTGATTCTACCACAACTAGGATACGTATATTGCACACATCGGATACCATTTAATGCATACGTACTACAATTGAAAAACCTAGCCATGCATGACTTTCTTAGGGTTGATGGGGGAAAAGATGACAGGTAATTGAGGATGTCTTTCAAGAAATGAGGATGAGTTATTATCCTCCATTTAGACAAATGCTTTCAAAGTGGACTGATTTCAACATATAGTCGAAATTAGGTAACCTAATTTTATTTCCTACTTGTTTAAAATTATGGGACACCAAAAATTTATACGGCCTATTTAATATCGATTTTGCTTTTCTTTTTCTAATATTGATTTTATACTTTTATAAGTTCTTTCAGATTATTATTGGTGGAATATATCGTAGCATTGTAATCCCACAATGGTAAATCCAATGAAGGGTTAGGGAAGGCCCTCCATAGGTACATTATAGAATTGTAGAATCTATGATTTCTTATAGTACCTTAATTTTAATAAAAAAAAAAAATTAATTTTGAAAATATTCAAAAGTCGGATTGGAATTATAAAACTAGTTCCAATTCCGTTTTTCTGAAAAACGGAACTAGCTTAGGATAATATGTTCCAAATTCGGAATAAAAATTTTGGTTGAGGGGACCCCTACCCCTTTTATATGACAAGAGGTTTTTATCAAACAATCAGTTGTTGACGTGTTTCGAACCCAAATAATCTCTCCCCTTTGTGAGAGGGATTGTACCATTGACTCATTGAGCCACAGGCTAATTCACGCAATCACGCATTGTTAAATTAGAAGATAGTGTGTCATATACATTTAGTGGACCCAATTGTGACTATATATCGTCCAAGTTTATGTATAAAAAAGCTGAATTGCTCACATTTAGCCATCAAATCCAGAGTTTTGCAGGAAAATCTAGCATTACATTTATATTTTCCAATTATTAGGCTGATCTAATAAGTGATAAATACAAGTCAGTAACCTTTTCTCTCAAAAGAAAACTGATGAGACCATTATACTAAAGAAAATAGTGCAGATTCATGGAGGGATCAAAGCTAGTGTCTTTGGGAGCTTCTAAACTAGTTCCTAATGTCCAAGAGTTGGTCAAACAATCCATAGATACCATACCAACACGGTACGTAAGGACTGATTTAGAAACTCTAACCATCGTCACTGATCCTGCCTTAACTCCAACAGTTCCAGTTATTGATATGGAGAAATTGCTTGATGGTGATAACATGGATTCAGAATTAGATAGGCTGAACTCAGCTTGCAAGGACTGGGGTTTCTTTCAGGTAAGATTCAGTATATAACCTTTACCGTTCTTTATATATATGGTCACCGTTGGCTTATGTAGAAACACTGACAGACCACCCGGCCTACAGTAATACAGTACGTAAATATTCCCTGTTTCTGACCCGAATCTTTAATTAATATAATGTAGGTTGTGAACCATGGAGTTGATACCACACTGGTTGAAAAAGCGAAACATGAGATTGAAGAATTCTTTAATCTTCCAATAGAAGAAAAGAGAAAATTCTGGCAGCAAGAAAACGAAATAGAAGGATTCGGACAGGCCTTCGTTTTGTCTGACGAGCAAAAACTTGATTGGAGTGATATGTTTTTAATCTTTACACTGCCTATACATGCAAGAAAACCTCACTTATTCCCAAAGCTCCCTTTGCCCTTTCGGTGAGAACCTTTCATATTACTCATGGTTACTGGCCTGTGATTGCTCTCTACTCAACTTTTTGTAACATTTTCATGCAGGGACACAATCGATTCTTATTCACTAGAGTTGAAACTTCTAGCCATGAAGATCTTAGGGATGATGGAGAAAGCTCTAAAGATGGATCAAAAGGAGATTACAGAATTGTTTGAAGATGGCGCACAGTCATTGAGAATGAATTACTATCCCCCATGTCCTCAACCAGAACAAGTTATTGGTCTAACACCTCATTCAGATGGGGATGGTCTAACTATCCTTCTTCAAATCAATGAAATGGAAGGACTTCAAGTTAAGAAAGATGGAATGTGGATACCTATCAAACCACTCCCAAATGCTTTTGTAGTAAATATTGGAGACATGTTAGAGGTAAGCTTTAATTTGTTCAATTTGGTAGCATTCTTTTGTGACACAGAATATTTAGTGATTATGCATAACTGTGTTGCCAGATTGCTACCAATGGTATCTATCGCAGTATTGAACATCGAGCAACTGTAAACAAACTGAAAGAAAGACTCTCCATCGGCGCTTTCTTTTTTCCACCATTTGACAGGGAAATAGGGCCGTCCTACAGCTTAATTACAGATAAAAGTCCAGCATTATTTCGAAGAACTATAGTGGAAGACTACCTCAAAGGATTTCTTGCACGTAAACTTGTTGGAAAATCTTATCTTGATGTCATGAGGATTGATAATAATAATTAGAATGGAAAATCTACTTATCAAGAGTTTGTTTATTACTATAATACCCTGGGTGGCAGGTGGTTTGCCGAGGGGTGCGTCGTATGAGAACTAAGAGGGATGTCCTGGCATTGGAATATATCTATAGATCCGTCATATATATATATATTATCACCGAGGCTTTTTGGGTTCACTTGCATGGCTCTAGAGTTCGAAAGAACTCCGGAGTTAAGCGTGCTCGGGTGGGAGTAGTCTCAGGATGGTGACCTCCTGGGAAGCAGGTTGCTGCCCATAAACCTCACACTGTTAGCCGACCGCAGTGGCTAAGTGGGGACAGTATCGGTGGTGGATATAGGTCGGGTCGCTATAATTACGAATATCAATAGTTTTTTAAGAGTTTATGTATATACATATACTTGACCCCAGAGATATTATAATGTATTTGGTTAGGAAGCATAGAATTTTTTTTTTTTTTTTTTTCTTTTAGTCTAAAACAAATTTTATTGATAAAAGAAGAATTACACAAAGCTAGAAGACAAACGCGCTACAAACTGCGCTGCAAGCCCATTTTGAATAGCAAAACAATTTTTTTTTTATTTTTAAGAAAGATCCCAATAGGGGGTGGGGTTTGGCTAGACCCCTACCTGTATTTAAAATAATCAAAAAGCCATTGAGGGGGCTAGGCCTTACCTCATTACAAGTAGGAGAAATTACAGGAGCCCAAATGCCTAGAAAAAACAAACAGAAAAAAGTCGAAGAGAAAGTCCAGAAAAGAATTAGCAGTACAGAAAAATCCCAAATCAAAGTCAGCTCCTTGGAACATGAAGCGCCAAACGGAGCTGCCTTTTCATTCAATAGGCAGTTGATGCAAAGAAATTTCCCCAAGAAATAATGGCTTCCTCCTCCAACTCTTCTTCTAACTCTGATTCTTCCGCCGATCGTCGTCATGAAGCAGCTGTTCTTTATGATCAAATGTACCTCGTTGTTCAACGATCCATGTGTCTGCGAGCATGAATCTTTCCATACCAACTTGAAAATTGTGTGCCTAACTGCTGTGAGTGCTCCCAATCTGAATGAAGATCAACTGTCCAATTATTTTCCTCTTCCTCCAGAGAAAGTGAGAAGAGAAGATTGGGTTCACTTTGACTCCTGGCTGATGGCTGGTGGAAAACCAATAAACATAGAATATGCCAGTTAAACACCATTAACTAATTATCAAAGAGTATCTATCGATAGTATATTGTATATAAATATTGATTCTTCTGCACAAATATTATCCTTTGATGTTGGCAACGAAACAACAATCCGTCTTTTGCCATTTTCTGAGGATGACTGCCCTGTCTGTCCCATATGATATGCCTACATTTTTTTGGCTCGCAAAAATGAATGGTTTCCCAACTTTAATGACTAATTTAATTATAGTTTTTATCCTCAGTTTGATGTTTGGATGTTGAAAGATGTTAACCAGGGAGAATCGATAAAACAATTTTAATTCAGCTTACCAAACGATATGAACAATTTTTTACCTATTTTGATTTATGTGTTTTTTTTTCGCTTCAAGAAGATTACGATGATCTTACGAACAATTATCATTTTAATATCGTACGTTTAGGTGATCAACGTTTTCTGAAATTTCAGATGCCTGCTGAGTGCTGAGCATAGTTCTGGGAGATGATATCAGAGGTCTCGGATTTGACCCCAAAGTGTTGCATTATGAAGTATTTTTACATTGAATCCCAAAAGTATGTTGTATGACTTATTAAAATCTTGTAGTAGACTTAATATGTGGTTCAGTGTTCTCATCATATTTTGCTTGAAATAAAATTCCTTTTTGGAGTCAAGTCTTTTGATTTTTCTCTTAATTATCAACTAGCAGGCCTAAGTGCATTGAAGCTTCCATGTAAGACATAATACAATCTATCCATCACTAGTAGTTGTAGACTTGTAGTGAACTTTGAAATGAAACTTCATGTGTTGAAATTTAATTCTAGAAGATAAATGATACAAAAATTTAGTATATTGCTTATTTGCTTAGATAATCTCGCCCTTAGCGCAGGCCGGTCCTCTGTTTTTCTCTTGGCTCTAGCCTTGGCAAAATCCTTATTCGATTTTTGTATTCGTCAGTACCGGGTAAACTATGGTAGAGTCACAGGTCTTTGTAGCTTATAAAAAGTGACATGCATATATCAAAATCTAAGGTCAATATCATAGATGCCCAGTGACGCGTTTAGGAGAAAAACTAAGGAAGAATTTGCTAAACACATGATGACAAAGTGGAATAAAAATTATTCTCATTCAATATAATACAAGTACATAGGACTGCAAAAAACTATCTCTCATTTCTTTCTCTTCAGAAATCTACAAGTTCTAAATAACTATGACCACAGAGAACAACAACATCATCAAACCTTCAGGTCCCTTTGGATATCAAGAACGAAAAGATGAAATTGATGAAGAAGAATTATACTCTATACTCAAATCCAAGAACAACAGAAAGAGACAGATGGTTAACTGTGCTGGTTGCTGTATTGCAGGTATTTTAATTATAGCAGTAGTTATCACAACTCTAATGATAACCACTTTTCATGTAAGACCTCCTGAAATCAAGATTATACGAATCGTTATACCTCAAGTATTGCTCAACAATAAGACAACTCCTACGATTAACATAGTTGCGGAATTTTCTGTTAAAAATCCAAACGTAGCATCATTCAAGTATGGTAACAGTACTTCTTTGCTTTATTATCGTGGTAATAAATTTGGTGAGGGACATACACCTTCGGGACAAGCCAAGGCGCGACGTACACATAATATGACTATGTCAATAGAAGTGATTACTTCGCGTATTTTAACTGATCCAAATTTTCTGCATGAGATTAGTTCTCGGATTTTGACGATGAGTAGTTATACTAAGTTGAGTGGAAGAGTGAAGATTGCTAAGATCATTAAGAAGCATGTTGATGTGACATTGAATTGTACCATTACAGCCAATGTTACAAGCCAGATAATTATAGATCAGAAATGCAAAAAGAAGATATCACTCTGATCTAATTAACAACTATTTAGCGTTAAACTCAAGAATGATATGTTCATATGTTGCAGATCATCAGAGAGGTGCTTAAAAGGTAGCTGCAGTACTTAGAATCCATTTTTACATAGTTTTTGAAGTCTGTAATAATCTTGTAGGAAATATTTCGGCAAGTGTGGTATGTATAGTTGTATTTTCCGTATAGATATACTGAGTTCAAATGTAGCATTTCTATACAATTTCAATAGATTGATATGAACTTGAACCTCTTCTAAGAAATGTATTGTTAGACTTAATGTGTGACTCTCATCATACTTCTTTTCAAATATTTTTCCTATCTAAAATCTCTGTCGCACGCTCACTACCCTCAAAGCATGACTTTGAACTTAAGCTTCCATGTTGAAATTTGTATACATAGTGGGGAAAATAAAATTTTAGACGTAAATGAGATGATCTGACATTCTTTTTTCTCTTATGATGCATATAGACTGACCAGCTAAACGATGACCATTCCCCTTTTGTATTTGAAAGATTGTACATAAAAGGGACTTGAAGTTGCGGTATATTAAATGTCCTTATACTGTGTGGGAAATACATGACAGCCTCCGGGAGAGAAAAAAAAAAATGACGGACCCTCATAAGAGTCCGAAAATCACAATTGGCCCAACTAAGGAACCATTTGCAAAAAAGGCCCCAACGCTAATTCCAACCCTAATATACCCCTTCCTCTTATCTCTCTCTTTCTTTCTTTCTCAATCCAATCTCTCTCTTTCTTCAGAAAACCACCTCCTCCACCACAATTTCAGGTGCAACCTTTTTTTTGCACACAAATAGGGAATTATATTAAGAATAAAAGAATATTACAGCAGTAGAGATGTTTTAGATCAACCAACAAACAAATTAAGCAAATCTATAGTAGATTCTACTAGGACATTCTAAAGCAATAAGACATTGTTCAGACCATAGAACTGAGCCCATGTCCATCTGTGCACCATGCTTTGCTGCTGCATCTGCTGCAAAATTCACTTCCCTGTAGGTGTGTGAAATTCTCCAACTAATCAACTGCTCTATACTTTTCCTCCATCTCGCACGAAGGTGCCAAGGTACCCTCCCTTTAGAGAAAGCACGCACTAGCGCCATGGAATCTGCTTAATTCAAACCACACCTCCCTCCATTCTTTCTCTGCTGCCAGTTCAGCAGCAAACACAAGAGCTTGGCATTCCGCTTCATAGCTAGTAACAATCCCAAGGCCTTTGGCTATAACCCCAAGAACTTCCAAGTTTGAATTTCTACTTACTATACCTGCTCCACCATGTCCAGGGTTCCCCAGTGAGCAACCATCTGTATTGATTTTCACTATGTTACCATCAGGTGGTATCCAAGAAACCTCTTTGATCAGCTGCAGAGGTCTTGGCCTTCCTTTCACATTCAGATTACTCAAAAGCTAGAGATCTTGACAATCATTGTACATTGTCCCTGGTGCCAACAATCCAGCTATACTGATGCATTTGAGAGTTTCAGTTTTGAGTCTACGAAACTCAAAAGAAATTCCATCAAAGTGCACTCTGTTCCTTGCCTTCCAAAGCTGCACCATGAATGAAATCACTACTGCAGTACTCCAAAGCTGCCTCACCAGTGAGCTTCTCCCTCTAGCTGCTTTGGTGACATTACCAAACTCATAAGAGTTAAGGTTGACCCTGAAAACTGCAGCCAACCAGTCCCACAGTTTCCTTAAGGTCTCACACCCCCAAAATAGGTGATCATAAGTCTCTTCCTCCTTCAAGCACAATCTGCATCTAGAAACCACTTGAACCCCTCGTTTCCTGACCTGGTCGTCAGTAGCAACAGCCTTCTGAATGATCTTCCAACCCATCCCAGCAATTCTTGGATGGATATGTTGAGCCCAAACCCAAGAGTGCTATGCCACTATAGGACCCTTTTTTCCTTATAGCTTCATATGTTTCTTTTACTGTAAACTGTCCATCTACACTACTTTTCCAGACTCTGATATCTTCCGCTTGTACAAGAGGACGAAGGTCATGTTGTTGAATACCAAGCTTATTGAAAACCTCCAACAAAGTAGCAGGGATGCTCCATTCATTGTCTTCTATGATATCAGCGAGTTTTGCTTTGAAAACCTTCCAGTTAACACCCTTCAGTCTGTCAGAAATGGCCTCTCCAATCCAAGGGTCCTACCATAGCTTAATAGAATGCCCATTGCCCACAATCCAACTAAGATGAGGTTTCATCTCAATTAGAGCCCACCCGACGCCAGGCTAAATGGATGAAGCTTTGTGATAGCTGATCCATTCTCCTTGCCTACTTGTAAACTTGTTAACCATAAATTTACTCCATTCTGTCTTCTTCTCCAGTAATTGCCATGCCAACTTCATCAACATAGCTAGATTTAGGTCTCTTAGTTTCCTAAGACCTAAACCTCCCTCTTCCTTAGGCTTGCACACCTTCTCCCACTTGAGCGTGATTGCTCTTCTCTCAGTAGGGTTACCAGACCATACGAAGTTTCTTATTGCAGCCTCCCCTTCCTGAGTACACCTTCTTGGCCATTTGTAGATCCCCATGTTGTAGATGGGAAGGCTACTAAGTATGGATTGAGCAAGAACCACCCTTCCTTGAAAAGATAGTAAACCTCATGCCCACGCATTTGCCCTCTTCTTGATTTTGTCGACCAAAACCTGAATCCATTCACTTCTGACCCTTATTTGAAAGAGAGGAACTCCCAAATATTTTTCCGGGAGAGTGCCCTCTTTGATGCAAAACAAGTCTTCAATTCTCTTTTTTCTTGTTGAAGTCATTGCTCCCATGAACAACTTACTCTTTAAGGGATTGCAAATTTGGCCTGAGCTCTGTTGATAAGCTAACAATAACTCTTTCAACCTTCTAAAACCTCTCATCCCACCATTAGCAAAGATTACTATGTCGTCAGCAAAAAGTATATGAGTAGGACCAACAACAGAACCTGTAGTAGCCATATGCTGCACACGACCCCTATCAAAGAGATTGTTAAGCCCCCTACTCAATACATCTTCAGCTAGGTCAAACAGAATTGGAGACAATGGATCTCCCTGCCGTAAACCTCTCTGCACATTGAAGAAACCACATGGACCTCCATTTATTAAAACTGAGACCTTGGAGCTGTTGAGTATAGTGAGGACCCACTGACACCATCTCTCCCCAAAGCCAAATCTGCGCAAAACTTCTAGAAGAAAAGACCAACTCAATGAGTCAAAACCTTGTGCCACATCAAGTTTTAGAGCTACATTGCCTCCCCTTCTCTTCTTCTGTAGTTCATTTATCATTTCTGATGCCAATGCAATTCCAGAGTTACCATTCCTGCCCCTAAAAAAAGCCAGTTGTTCATTGCTGATGTAGTTCTCCACCACATTTTTCAGCCTGAGAGACATGATCTTAGTAATAATCTTAAAAAGAAAGTTACTAAAACATATTGGTCTATAGTGATTAACAAGCCTTGCATTTTGATCTTTTGGAATTAAAACAAGGAAACTAGAATTCATACCTTGGGGCAGTTTATTATCTTTAAAGAAAAAAATAACTGCCTTACAGATATCCTTGCTGATGATACTCCAATAGGTATGGTAGAATATGCCTTGGAAGCCATCTGGGCCTGGGGAGCTGTTAGGATCCATTGACAACTGCATTTGTAACCTCAGCTTCTGATGGAACAGCACACAACATATTATTATCTTCACTGCTGACCTTGTTTGGAACCAGGTCCAATAACTCAAGTTGCAGCTCAATGCTTTGTAGCTTATACTTCTGTTCAAAGGCATTAACAATACATCTCTGGATGTCTGACTGTTGAGTCAACACTGTACCATCATCAGTAGCAATCTCCAAGATTTGTGATTTCTTGAGATGCAACTTGTTGATGGCATGAAAATAGGCTAAGTTCCTTTCCCCTTCATAAGCATCCTAAATCCTTGCTTTCTGCCTAATGGTGGTATTGTATGTCTTAACTGCTTCATACAATTCAGTCTCCTTTTTTATTTCCTGCTGCTGCACTCCTTCATCGAAAAGAATCACCTCCTGTTCAGTTTGCAGCATCTCAAGCTCTTCCTCTAAATTCTTAATTTTCAACTTAGAGTCACCAAAAACTGCCCAACTCCATTCTTTTAGGACTGCCTTTAGTCTCTTCAATTTCTTTAGAACTTTTCTGATCGGGACATCGTACAAAGGTTCATTCCAACTGCTCTCAATTACACTCATTAGGGTTGCATGGCCTATCAAGACCTTTTTAAACCTAAAGGGAATGTTATGAGGCTTTGGAACCATTGTGCACCACCCTACAATAGGAGAATGATCTGAGAATTTCCTATGCAGGACCTTGCTACGCCAACTACTGAAAACATCCAACCATTGCCGATTGACAAGCATGCGATCAATTTTCTGCACCATCCTTCTTCTCCCATGCTTCATATTACTCCAAGAGTACTTAAACCCCTGAGTAGTTGAATCAATAAGAGCTTCTAAATTGATGAAGTTAACAAACACATTCATAGCTATTCTACTAGGAATACCTCCACCCTTACTTTCCGTGATAGAGGTCACTACATTGGAGTCACCCACAACTGCATAAGGTCCATTCACCTTAAGATTTATGAGCTCTTCCCATAAGCTTCTTCTAATACCATACACAGAGCTAGCATGGACAAAAGATATGGTAACCTGATCCCATGTCACTGTAATTTGTTGGTTTGACTTAGCAATACAAGCAACATTAAGACCCTCCCTCCATATCACCCAAATATTGCCGACCCGGTCAGGACTGTCATTATGAATTATTGAACTACTGTACCCCAGCCTAGCAGGAATTGGAGACCTGTTAGGGGGTTTTATTTTAGGCTCTACTAAACATAAGAAATCGAGCTTGTATTTTACGATAATATCTTCTAGATAGGAGTGTGGTTCGGTTCTTTTCACACCCCTAATATTCCAGAAGACTATCGTCATGATCTACGACTCTGAGAATTTCCAGCCCCTGAGATAGAGGGAGATTTCTCCACCCCTTTCTTTCGGGACTTTTTTGATTGTTGTACCTGCCAATTACCTTCCTCCCCACTATCAGCCCAATTGACTCTACGCAAGACTTGTTCTGCTTCTTGCAAAACACCAAACATGTTGGTTGAAGTGGATTGTGTTTCTCTTACTATCCCCGGGCTCCCTTTTAGAGAACCATATCTAGCATTACTATGAGTAGAGCCAGGAGTGACACTCTCGCCACAGGCCGAAAGTTTCACTTTAATGAACCCATCATAGACTCCTACGGGGCTCCCAACATAGCTACTCTGCACAGCTCCACCAAAACTCCCTGCATTATTATTCTGCCCAATAATCTCATTTTCTT
The DNA here is from genome assembly GCA_023053565.1 of Aquilegia eximia. NCBI lineage: Eukaryota > Viridiplantae > Streptophyta > Magnoliopsida > Ranunculales > Ranunculaceae > Aquilegia > Aquilegia eximia. The sequence continues at coordinate 23,638,571 of JALIGU010000005.1, forward strand.
CCACATGATCTACTGCAGCTTCCACCATTAAGATTGGATCAACCATAACAACTGAAGTAGTATTTCCTGGATCAGCCACCACATTGACAGTTATTCCAGCAACTTCAGTAGGTTGTTGATCAATTGCTTGTTGTACATTACCCTCCTTGGCTGCTGTCACATTAACTACTTCAACCACATTGTCCTCAACAGTTAGTGGCCTTTGAGAATCATTTACTAGACATCCATTGTTATCCTTGGCACCACTAGTCCCTTCACCTGCTCCCTTCTTTTTTTTGTTCTTCTTCTTCTTAGTTTTCTGCACTTCTTCAAGTGTTTTTTCCTGAACTGCCTCCTCTTTTCTAATATCCTTTTTGATAGCTTTACATTCATACATGAGGTTCCCCACAATTTTGCAATGACTACAGAATTTGGGGACTTTAGGTACCTCCACCTCTTGAAGAAAAGATTTTCCTTCCTCCTCCTCCACCCAAATCTGTGATGGAATTGGCTTGGAGAGATCAACATCAACTAAAACTGACGCGTAATAGCGGAAAGTTCTATTGGCTGTATGACGATCAATCCCAACAGGATAACCAATTGTTCTTCCCAACGACATCAAAATTTCGTAGTCCCAATATTGTTGCTCTAATCTAGGAAATTTAACCCAAACTAAAGCATTTGATTTCATTTGCAATTCTGGATCAAACTCCGGCGACCATTTAGAGAGCCGGAGAGTTTGATCCCCAAATTTCCAAGGTCCACCACACCAAATGCGTTTCCAATCCGCTTCACAGTCAAGCCGAATCATAAAAAACCCTTTTCCCAATGGAATTAGTTTTCAGTCCCCTTGTGGTCTCCACTTCTCAAGAGCCATGGATCTCACATCCTCAAGCTTGATTTTGTTGAAATCTAGCCTACCAATGAGACAAAATTTACAGTATTGTTTTCCTCTTTCCACTGCCGCCTTTGTCAAACGAATTGAGGGCATGTTGCCTTTCATTTCTGGACAAGGAAGCTCCTCCACATCGATGCTTTGTGGTTGTTCACCTCTCACTATATCTGCAAAGGAAACCCCACTAATGCTTTCTTTCTCCTTCACTAGAGTTTGGTCTCCAAAAACTTTCTCCGAAACAGCTCCAGAGTAGAGATACTGATTCGGGCGTCCCCCAAATCCAAATGGTTCAGTAGTCATCGAAAAAGCGAGTTAGAAACCTCCGGTCAAGCTCCGTTTACCATCTTCTTCGATCTCCAGGTTACTAAAAGTCGAATTAGTAACAAGGTTTTAATCATGTTAACAAAGTATTTTAGATTTCAAATAATAAAGCTTCGATTTATCCTTGAATCAAGGATTGATATCCAACCATTACACAAAAAAAAAAAAAAAAAACACAATTTAATGGAAGTGGGTCTGTCCTATAATTTTTGTTTGCAGAAAAAGTAAAGTGGAAGAAGGAATTTGATTTTGTCCATCTCTGTAATTTTTATAACAAGTTGGCTCACCATCACCATTACATGCCAGCCTCCAAGCCATAGTCATATTCTGCAGGTTGGCTCACCACTGCCATTCTCATATAATGATGAATAGCCATTACAATATAATCTTTACAAGATAATGAGCTAGATGATATAATTATTTTTCTCAATATACCATTAAGATGAAATTTTGGTGTAACGTAATCATCCTCATTTAAACCATATTCAAATGTTGTTTGCGAGGAAAGCTCGATTTCAACTCTACACTGACAAATAAAACCCACAAAAAGAATCTACAAATTCATGTGGAGTGAACACATCAGCAGCCCCCGCCCCACCTCTACTTTTGTGTAATTCGTTTAGCTTATCAATAAAATTTGTTTCTTAAAAAAAAAAAAAAAAAAAAACTCTCCCACTTCTATAATTCTGTTCTTTCTTCGAGTCTTCTTCCTCATTATTTTTTTTTTATAACCTCTTCTTCGTCCTTCTTTACACCCCCCCCCCCCCCCCCCCCGATAAATATGTTACTGTGAATTCTCTTCCCTTTTTTATATCACTCTCTTAATTTCTCTATTTTTATACCTTCTTCTTCTTCTTCAACATCTCTCATAAATTCTTCTCAATTTCATCTTCTCTTTGGTATCATTCTCAAATCATTGAAAAAATTAAGAGCAAATTTGAGATACCCCTGGAATAGTTAGGACTCTTTGCGATTGCCCCCCCAAAAAACTTTCATTAGAGATACCCGCCAAAAACTCATTTCGAGCCGGTGAACCAAGCCATTGACCAAGGTTAGACCAGTTTTCATCGCCCTTAGACAAAAATACCCTTCTCATTATCCACACCCAACAAAACTTAATGATAAGCCCATCACCCCACCACCACATCAACCCTACCATCACCCCCACCCCCACATCTACCCTACCATCACCCCTACCACCACCACCACTATCAAATTTCTTTAAATTTTAATCTAAACCACACCACCACCACCTTACCACCAACACAATATCTACCCCACAACCACCACCACTACATCTACCCTTCCATCATCATCACCACCACCACTATCAAATTTCTTCTTAATCTAAACCACACCCATTAGATTAGTTTGAATCAAAATTGAAATTACTTAATACAATGTCACCAATCTCTAAACCACACCCATTCAAATTTCTTTGAATCTTAATCTTCTTCAATCATTCTCATCAATCTATAAAGAATTGGAGGAAAAACATTCAGATCTGAATTGGTGAAAATCTTTGTTTGATTACTTCATGTTAATCAATAAATGTGTTGAACAACTTGACTACTACTACTACTACTGTTGCTGCTTCTTCATCTTTGTTCTTGTTTGAGTTGATTTGAATTTTAATTTCAGATCTGTTGATTACTATTGTTGTTGTTGTTGCTTCTTCACCAATTTCAAATCTCTAAACTATTGTTGTTGTTGATTAATTTCAAATCTGTTTATTATCAAATTACTGTATCTAATCTTGGAAAGGGGTTCTTCTTGGGAATTGTGCGAAATTTGGTGGTGGTGGTGTGGTAGATGTAGTGGTGGTTGTGGTGGATACAATTTGGTTATGTTAAGTGCTTTGTTTACAATTTAATTGAAGAAAAGGGTGTTTTTGTCCAAAATAGATGAAGATTGGTCAAGCTTTGGTCAATGGCTCGATTGATTAGCTTGAAATGAGTTTGTGGGGTATCACTAATTAAACTTTTTTTGGGGGGCAATCGCAAAGAGTCCATATTTTTTAGGGGGTATCTCAAATTTGTTCAAAAATTAAAGATAACTTTGTAATATCTTTGGATAACCGGAATTTCATTATTAGTATTCATAATTGTATTCAGAATATATTTGACATTAAAAAAAATGATATTTTTTAAATTTTAGGCTTTTGGGTTTAATAAAACAAAGGGTATGGAAAAATTGAAACTCATGAACTTATTATACTACTTTTCTACAATCCGTTATTTCCATTTGAATCGCAAGAATGAAAGATAAGAGGTTAATCGAAATTACCATAATTAAAATCAAGATTAAGGAGATGGAGATGGAACCTTGAATTGAGAAGATGAATTTGAGGGAAATTTTTTTTAGAAAGAAGGTTGATGACATGGCTATGCCACATCAACATACATATCAGTTTGTGAGTTTATTTGTAGGAATTGTTTGTGAGTGTAGAATTATTCTTTAATAAATGGATCATACCAGATATATCTACTGTGATAAGCCAATTACCTATAGATCCTACACACCATTTCTGATGAGCCTCTGGTAGTTCAATTTCCTAAAAATTTAATTAATTTTTTAATTTTTTTAATAAAAAAATCCACGTCAGTGTGACGTATGGACAAAATTTGTCACGTCAGCATGACTTAACGGTTCTGTTAATATAATTGGACGAAAAATTTTGGGAGTCCAAAATTGAAAGATATTGAAAAATGTGTTGCACAAATTGTGAAAATTTGAAATCCATTGTCTAAATCGAACAAGTCACCAAAGTACATTGCCTACGTTATTGAAGAAGTGGTTATTACTGTGATGAGTATTACACTTGATGTGCCTCCGGTAGTTCAATTTCCTAAAAAAATAATTAATTTTTCAAATTTTTTTTTTTAATGTGATAAGCCAATTACCTGTAGATCCTACACACCATTTCTGATGAGCATCTGGTAGTTTAATTTCCTAAAAATTTAATTAATTTTTCAATTTTTTTTTGATAAAAAAATCCACGTTAGTGTGATGTATGGACAAAATTTGTCACGTCAGCATGACTTAACGGTTCTGTTAATAAAATTGGACAGAAAATTTTGGGATTCCAAAATTAATTTTGAAAGATATTGAAAAATGTGTTGCCCAAATTGTGAAAATTTGAAATTCATTGTCTAAATCGGACAAGTCACCAAAGTACATTGGCTACGTTATTGAAGAAGTGGTTATTACTGTGATGAGTATTGCACTTGATGTGCCTCTGGTAGTTCAATTTCCTAAAAAAATAATTAATTTTTCAATTTTTTTTTTTTAATGTGATAAGCCAATTACCTGTAGATCCTACACACCATTTCTGATGAGCATCTGGTAGTTCAATTTCCTAAAAATTTAATTAATTTTTCAATTTTTTTTTTGATAAAAAAATCCACGTTAGTGTGATGTATGGTCAAAGTTTGTCACGTCAGCATGACTTAACGGTTCTGTTAATAAAATTGGACGAAAAATTTTGGGAGTCCAAAATTGAAAGATATTGAAAAATGTGTTGCCCAAATTGTGAAAATTTGAATCGGTTGTCTAAATCGGACAAGTCACCAAAGTACATTGGCTACGTTATTGAACAAGTGGTTATTACTGTGATGAGTACTGCACTTGATGTGCCTCTGGTAGTTCAATTTCCTAAAAAAAAAATAATTTTTCATTTTTTTTTTACTGTGATAAGCCAATTACCTGTAGGTCCTATACACCATTTCTGATGAGCCTCTGGTAGTTCAATTTCCTAAAAAATTAATTAATTTTTTAAATTTTCTTTTTTAATAAAAAAAATCCACGTCAATGTGACGTATGGACAAAATTTGTCACGTCAGCATGACTTAACTGTTCTGTTAATAAAATTGGTCGGAAAATTTTGGGAGTCCAAAATTGAAAGATATTGAAAAATGTGTAGCCTAAATTGTGAAAATTTGAAATCCGTTGTCTAAGTAGGACAAGTCACCAAAGTACATTGCTTATATTATTAAACAAGTGGTTGTTACTGTAACGAGTACTGCACTTGATGTGCTCAGCTCAACCCAATTAATCGTACTGTGGTATAAAGAAACGCCTGGACCAAAGCATCGTATATGCTACATATGAGAGGTATACTTAAAATTTAAAAGGTAGCTGCCGAACTTACATAGGTTTTTAAGTCTGCAATTTCAGCTATAGCGCGCAAAAAAAGTCTGTAATCTCATTCTCATAGGAAATATGTATTTCGGCAAGCGTGGTATATGTAGGTGTATTTTCCGTGTAAATATACTGAGTTCAAATGTATAGCATTTCAAGAAAGGGTATTGGCATATTGCTAGACTTAATATGTGGTTCAGCATTCTCATCATATCTCCTTTAAAAAGAATTTTCCAATCTAAAGTTTCTATCTCTAGTTCACTATCAAAGCATGACTTTGAACTGAAGCTTCCCTGTGGAATTCCATCACTCCTACTTGCAGTAAACTTTCTATGTTGACATAGACTTAATGTTTGGAAATTTGGCTACATAGGGAAAAAATATTCTTAGACGTAAATAAGACGTTGCGACATTCGTTTTTATCTTATGTTTAAAGCCTGACCAGCTAGAGGCAGTCCAGTCCTGTTCTCCTTGATCGATTTTTGTATTGGTCAGTACCACGAGTAGCAGCGATTCTACCCGAGAGATAGGTCCCTTTTGCTTAAATAAAATTGTGAAATAAATTAACGGTCATCATTGAATGCGTCTAAGACGCGTAAATGGCATAATTTAAATAGAAAATGCTAAACACATGATTACAATAATTGGTCAGAACTCACCAATAAGTACTAAAATATTACAAGTCAATGTACTTAAATAAGTAAGTAAATTGTAGTGCATAAACCATATCATTTGGCCTCCTTCTAAGATCTAAAAGTTCCAAAAACTATGACAGAAAACAACCAATTCAAACCATTAGCACCTTTAGGATATGAAATCAGAAGTAGTGATGAATCAGCAGAAGAAGGATACACTTCCATGTTGAAATCCAGGCAACACGATCACAGGAGACGTGCGATCATTTGTTTTGGTTGTTGCACTGCAGGTATTTTGATCTCAGCTGTACTAATCACAGTTCTAATGTTAACCGTTTTGCGTGTCAAAGATCCTGAAATCAATATGAATAGAATCACAATTCCTCAAATATTACTCAACGCCGCAGTTCCTTCTACAATCAACATAGTTGCTCAATTTGCAGTTAAGAATCCAAATATAGCTACATTCAAGTATGCAAATAGTACTACTTTGCTGTATTACCATGGTGTTATTGTTGGAGAAGCACATATACCCTCAGGACAAGCTAAGGCGCAACGTACACATAATATGACTATGTCAATAGATGTCATTACTGCGCGATTGTTGGCTGATTCAAAGTTTTTGAATGAGATTGCTGGTGGAACTTTGACTGTGAGTAGTTATACTAGTTTGAGTGGAAGGGTGAAGATTATCAAGATCATTAAGAAGCATGTTGATGTGAAAATGAATTGCACCATTACAGCCAATATTACAAGCCAGGGTATTGTGGATCAGAAGTGCGAAAAAAAGGTTTCACTCTAGGCTAATGATGAATTATTCAGAGACGACTTAGGTGAGTTACGATGTATGAACAATGCTTAATTAGTGTATCTTTGTATTCTTCAATTCTGTATACTGTATATAAACAGGGTTGAATGACAGATTTAATACAGAGTTCTTCATTTTTCTGAAACTCAGATGATGGATTTCATTCACCTGACATGGTGGCATGGTGCATGCATTTTTTCCAAAGTTGACTTAATAACGTCGACATCTTATTACTAAATTTGAATTGAATCAATCAATCAATCCATCATCCGAATTATTAAAAGCGTTGTAAGATATTAGATAACTGAATCACTGAATATGGTTTACGATAATCGAACTGGAACAATTCGTTCACCGGTGAAATGTTTACAATACCACAGGTGCATATCTGACTCAATATTGTTGAGGTCTGTACTGTAGTACCAAGTTATGTTGAGAAGCCCCTATGTCAGTGTCAGTATTCTTGTTCGTGCCTACACGAATATCTTGATTAACCTTTTCAATTGAGACCAGACCCGAAGGCACCTACGACAAAGTTCACACATCGAAAGTATAGCAAAAGCCGAACGGCAACTATTGAGTGAGATCACGCTATTTCTATTTCTCGGATTTTCATATTAAATGGAATAAATCACGCAATGTTGTACATTATTACAGACTTGTCACATACAAATTCGGTCGAAAAAAATTCAACTTCCCCCGAATTATATTCATTTATACATAATAATTAATCAATTTTTCCCAATTTATTTACCTATTAAATTACCAATGTAGTAGTTCAAAACATAGTTTAAAATTTCATTATATTTCGCGAAATTTTAAAAATTCGGAATCATGAATATCCACTAAATTTCACGAAAACAAGGCTTGCAAAGTTATTTCCACTGTCGGAATCTCCTCGAATATGCCGTTATTTTAGGAATCGAAATTTTAAACTATGGTTCAAAATGCCGCGATAAAACACGAAAAATCTTGATATTTTGCAAGTTGCAACCCAAACCCAAATCCAAAGCCTAAGTCTAATCAGATTTCATATTTACCTAACAAGTCCAAAGCTCAAGTTGAGACACAAACAAACAAAAGAAATAAACAGAAAACAGAGGAAAAACAGAGAATCTGTGGGAAGAAAGAAGGAAGAACAGAAGGTTGGTGAGGTTGGTAGTAGTGGGAAGTTCAGTTTTATTAAGAAAAATATATAATTTATATAACTAAAGTAAGTAAAATATAAATTATATTTTATACTCAAGTATTCCAATTCATTGTTTCTGTCTTACTTGTTTGTCATTGGAATTGGTTAAAAATTTTCTGAAATTTTGAAACAAACTCAAACAAGTAGATGAAATAAAAACAAGAAAATTTTGTGTTTAAATTGTGAATTAATTTTATTGTGTTAATCCTCTTTAGATGCTTAATCAATATGCATCCCTTGGATCTCTCTCTTTCTCTGTTTTTTTCGGCTTTTCTATCTCCTCTGTTCTTGAGTTGCAGAAAGAAAGGTATACAATATTAATTTTGTTTTATGAGTAGATATCAAGAATCCCCATGATTGATTTATTTAGAATTTGTATGGAAATCTTGATTTTTTTTTTTTAGTTCATTTGTTTGATAATATGTGTTTTTGCATGTTTTATTTGATTTTAGTAAGAGAGAAATAATTAACTTCATTTATGTTTTTTCGACAAGGATTTTCGACTATGAAATTAAATTTTTGCTTGATATAGAGATTTTAGAGACATAGTTCTTGAAAAAAATGTACAAATTGTTGTCGATTCGCGCTTGCATTGCATGTTTATTTAGTATTATTACTTGGTTGAAATGTTAATGCATGTAATTTTCAAGTAAGGGTACTTTTGATCTAAATATGAAATGAACATGCAAGAATTACTGCGACTAAAAGTCTAAAATGGTAGGAAAATTTATTGAATTATGATTTGGAAGATGTTTTTGTTAACTTTTGTTTAGGAATTATGGAAGATACAAAGGTTTGATAGCATTAGTTCATTAGTTTGAATTTGTTCATGCAAAATGCTAGATCTGTTAGATATAAGGGTGTTAGATTCGAATATCGTTCGTTATAGAAAATCTTAAGTAGCCTCTAGTAAGAGAGTTGAATTTAGTTTCGATCGTGCATTTTGTCGTGTTCTTCGCGTAAAACAACATATTTATTGGTTAATTGGGTCTGGACATAGGCCAATTTTGTCGCGATGTTCGAAGATTTTAATGAAATCATTTTTGTTTGTTGGAGAAGTACATCCTATAAAACATCACGTTATTATCTGAAGAAGTGCAGGTGGGCTTTAAGTTGTATCGACAAACCAACTTTTGATTAGAAGGATATAAGTTCGATTGTAGTAACATATAGACATGGTACCTCCAACCCTTATTTTTGTTTTTGATAAAATGTAGAAGTATATTCATACTCATATCAACTAACACTCCTGAACAGCGTAAACAAGGTACCGTCAGGTTGAAACTACCCATAGAGACAGACCTCTATTTACACAATTCCAAGTCCCAAATTCAAACTCTTACCCCTTCCAGCAGTAAATAATAATGCAGCAGCAGAGAATAGTGCATAATGTACCTTGACTCACGGGACTAAACCCCGAGCTTCTGTTGCGCAGACCCCCTTCAAGCAGGACCCTTCATCATCTGCTGCCTGCTGCCTGTACCTGAGATCCCTCCAGTTTGTTCAGTTACACACCTCTCTCAAACTACTATTGCAGGCCATTGATTCAGTAATGTATGGAATTGGTGTTTCCCCCTTTCAGTTAGGCTTTCCTTGCTAATTGCCAACCACGATGGTACCGTCGCCTTAACTCGCCTGCATGCAGCTTCGACAGAAAAGGATACCTCTTGAAAAATGTTCATTGCGCATTGACCATGTACACCAGAGTACCTCCAACCCTTATCTTAGTAGTTAGTTCACACGTAAAGCATACGGTAAGGGAATATTAACGTGAGAGCTAGTCTTGTTATCGGTTGTTTGAGTGATGGAGGGATATTAGTTTCTATTGTCGACAGATTGATCCCTTCTCAGTATGATGAAGTACCTATGCATGTCTGTTACATCTTAGGAAAGAAAAAGTAAATCTAATGATATTTGTTTTGGAAAATGTTTTACGCGTTTAAGTTCTCATTTACATTCTATTTACTAAAAACATTTAGTGTTGCCGCGTTGGACTCAACTTATAGCCTGCCATCAATGAAGTCAAGTAAATATCAAGTACACTAGTTCTTGCATTGCGAAGCACATGAAGCTGTTTTACTCTGTGTATGTGCAGTAGTTTGTTGTCATCGAGTGGTATGGCATAATTACATCTTAGTGTATGGCTGTTAAAGAGAAAAGAAAGAGTTGTTGTTTTCATGCGAATTTCACGTGAGAGGTCTGACAATGGAGTTATTTTAGGTAATAGCAAATATATAGCTGTAGAATCATGGCAGGTACACAGCTCATTATCTGTAAGTAACAGCAATCTACTCGTGGTAATCATTTTTGTTCATAACGATGAATTGCCGCCTACTGCATATAAAAGTTTGAGTCCCTTGTATCTACAATAGGTTGTGTTCTTCTCCTCTAGGTAGTCTGAGGCTGACAGAACATGTTTAGATTTCAAATAAACTACGCTTTTGCTTTTTGGTGAGATTTTAAACCTAATAGGGCAATGTAGTTTGTCGATAATCTAGCAGTAAATCTTCACAAACTTAAATTCAGTTGCGTTACCATTTTCTGAGTTTGTAAACGATTTATGAAGTATCATCTAAGTATGTATTTTCTTACTGTAGGCTCAGTGGTGCACGCTTCCTGGATTGCACGTTTCTTGGGAAGAATGAAGGAGAGAGTTTTCTCGGTCTTTTCAATCTACTGAAAAATATGCTGCATTAACTGCAACATGTTTGAAGTTTGGAATGAAGCCAACCGGTCCGTATCTCACTACGATTGCGTCATCTAGATGTTTTCTGTAATTGAGATATCCCTTTTAAAAGTTTTAATGTTGTTTAATTAGTAAACTCCATCCAGTGCTTTATATAATGTTTTGTTCTGTTTTCTTTCTTTTGCCCTATATGTACTAGTTTTCTTGGGGTGACTAGACTGACGAACGCCAAAGCATGTATTTAGCGTCTAGGAATCTAGCAATCAATAAATTATAGAAGTACCAAATCGACTCAGAAGTGTTATGTTTATACTTAAAGCTTTATTCCTAATTCATTGATATTCATTAATCATTGTTTAACAGTAAGAATTCAGGCTTTTGTATCACATCCTGAATTATATAAGCTTTGCTCCACCCTGTCGACATCTTCAAAGTTCCCTCTGCGTCACAAGAATCCATCCCGCTCTCAAATTTGTTAAATTATTTGGGGCTTTAAAACCAAAATGCCAAAGAAGGATTATTTGAATTTTGACTCTTCCTTGACCTTGAAGGATAAGAATCTCCAGCACAAGCTGTATTATAGTCTCAGATGCTCTTCAACTTCTTCTGCCTCAAAGAGTCTCAGTGAACTAAAACCCCGTTGTCCACCGCATTATATCAAACTCAAATCCGTAACATTCTTTGTCATCTTTAAACCATTTTTAAGAACTTCAACCATAATCGATCTGGTTGATTGGTTAACTGGATTTTTTTCGTGTGTGTGACCAATTAAAAATGGTGTATACTTTCCACAGATGAACGCTAGGGTGCAGGTGTAATAAAAATTTGGATGTATGAATATAAAGGTAAACTAGGAAAAGAGCAATTTTCTAGATGGTATTCAAAATGTAATATTAATATAAGATATTGCTTCACTCTGCATTACTTACATCGAACTCATTTCTTTGCTACTAGTCCATGTTTATCCCATTGTCCCACTAGTATGGGATTGACAGCTTGAATAGTGTCGATTTCTTTGTCATGGACTTACTTAGATTTTGAGCATTCTGTTTGTTCAATTTATTAATAGTAAATTCTTTGAACAAAAACGTGAATTTGGTATGAAATAATGGGATCATGTTGTGGCTACATAAAGTCGCATTTGTTCTCCTAGGATTCTCATTTTTCTCTAATATCTCAAAATTTTCAAAGGAACTGAAATCGAACCCATATATAGAAGTTGTTTGGGCTCGTATTAATGTCAAAATACATGGTTTTAGACAGATATATAGTTGCACTTTGTACTGTAAAAGATGTTCTAATGTCATGCAAACTATGCTCCTCATCTGTTGCTACCAGATTTGAAAAGTTAAATGGTGTGAGCAAGTAGAATTGAGAATTTCTTTTAATAAATTTGACTGTAGCTCCTCCTTTTGTTCTGTTTTCTTTCTTTTGCCCTCTATGTACTAGTTTTCTTGGGATAACTAGACTGACGAACGCGAAAGCATGTATTTAGCGTCTAGGAATCTAGCAATCAATAAATTATAGAAGTACCAGATCGACTCAGAAGTGTTATGTTTATACTTAAAGCTTTATTCCTAATTCATTGATATTCATTAATCATTGTTTAACATTAAGAATTCTAGCTTCTGTATCACATCCTGAATTATATAAGCTTTGCTCCACAGTCCACCCCCTCCTATTGACTATTCGCCGATATCAACTTAGGACACCCTGGCAACACCTTCCAACTTCCTTCTGCCAACTCACAAGAATCCCGCTCTCTGCCAGATATATCAAAAACTGTGACAGTAGATATATCAAAAACTGTGAACTTCCTTATCGCAGTGCAGAACTTCATCTACGGTCAGACTCCAACTACAATAGCTGTTACTAAATCTGCGCCTTTTATTTGTTTAACATCTTCTCCTCGGCATCTCATTTATAGCAATTTTCATTAGAAAGGACATGAACTAATTAATAACAGGGTCCAGATATGCAATACTTCACAAAGACACTGATTAAATGTTGAAGGATGTGCGAATAAATCCAAGAATTTCTCTGTCCTTGACCTTGAAAGATAAGAATCTGCAGGCTGCAGCACAAGCTTTATATAATACTAGTTGTACCCGTGGCTATGCCACGTTAGTTTCGACCAGATAAATAGCTTTTGATTCTTAGAAAGTGGTAAATAATAGATAGCAAGACTAAACTTAAATCTTAAGAACTTGGACTATGGGAGTAAGATAAATAAATCTAAAAATCAAGTATTAGAAATATATATTTTTGTCATTGTTCCATCACATCTATTGTTGCTTCAAGTATGTTTGTTTCCAGTTTTTGTTTGAACTTCCATATATTCCATACCAATATTGTTTATTTTGGTTGTCGAAGTATTTTCTAAACTTTTATTTTTTCGATATATGTATTTGTGGATGTACTTTATTGCTTTGTATCCGAACGTTGGATTGAAGCTTTTATTGTTGTTTATGTTTGTGTTGATTGTTAACAGACCTTTTGGATTCATGGTTTTCTTGGGAATTTTTTAGTAGTTTTGTCCCCCTAAATGACAGAAATTTTATCCAAATCTTGTCATATCCCGAATGGTTTTAAGTCACTTTTAATAACATCATATTTAGAACTATAATCATCGGCTGTCTTTGGTTCATGGAATTTAAATTCCAAAGAAATGAAGGGTACTAATGTAACAGTGAATGATAGGAGAGCGAGAGAGAGTGGGCAGAAAAGGGAGAGAAATAGAGACAGAGATTGATGAAATTCTTACTAAAGTGAAACACTTGTCTGCTTTGTCCTAATAATTATATAAAATGGTTTGTTTTTTTTTTTAAAAAAAAAAAAATGAAAACCGTATTCAAATAAAATAGCTATGCCCGGAATCTGAATTCCGATCTCCTACTCAAAATCTTTTAAAACTTAGCCATTTCTATTTATTTTTCCAGGAACCAAATGCATGCGAATCAAACACATCCTATCAACTCATATATTTTATAGAACCAAAAATATATTCTTGTTCATTATGATAACTTTTAATAATTTCAAATGGATTATTGTGACATCAAGTGTGACTGTAAAGGCAGTGGAAGGATATCAAGCAAGTGGATTGTTAGTTTTCAGCATCAGTAGGCTGATAGGGTGGTCATTTCTATCTTCGTAACTATAGCAATGGTCTCTAACATAGATGGACAAATTGAAGATTTAAGGCATCATTTGATGGTCTACATAGTAGTTTGTATTTTATTAAACACTAAAAAAACCAAACCATATATAAAGTCTGATGAGCACACATAGTTTAAATGCACCATCAAATACCTCCCAGAGGACATGCTCCTCTTCGTACAAAATTATACATAACCCACCCATAAAACAGAAACACCATAGAGTACACATACAAAACATATCTACCAGCATAGACAAAGCCTACAACTAACCAGGCATGATTAACTACATCTTTATTCATACTCTAGTTGTCAAGAAACTATGCTGCACTCTGTCCCTGCAATTTACAAACTAACTGCAGCCTGCAAAAATCAGTTGAAATGCACCCTACAATAGACCACTCAACAGCACAGTCTTCCCAGTTCCTGTTACCACACCATTACACACAACAGAATTACAACTGATCAACATGCAGTTCATCAATGGGCTGATAGGGTAGTTATATCCATCGTTGTATCTCTGCAAGTCTGCAACCATTGCTTTGAACAATGTTGTACGATGTTTAAATTGAGAATTAAAAATTGAGTAGGATCCCTTACCACTTGAGATACAACTGATAACAAACAATTAAGTATGATCACCTTACCAAAAAAGAATAAAAAATGCAACAAACTCCTAACAAAATACAAACTTGTTGAGAATATAAAACACGTTAGAAAACATTAATATCAATATAATCAAATATGTTTCTCACATTTATTGGAGCGACTTTGCTCATAGCAGAACTAAAGAAAAATTGGATCACATTTTCCTTACATCTCTCGCATATAGTGCATCCAAACACAAAATTGATATGATATTTGCACTATTGTATTGGATCTCACATGTAGTCCAACATGACTACATGTGTTGAGGACCCTTATGAATGTAACACTGTCAGAGATTTCTCCTGCACACAACATTAAAGCAAGTGCAACTTTGTGTTCCCATATATAAATTGCAAATCCCTCAATCATTTTGTTCCAGGAAACAACATCATTATTTTGTTAATCCATAATATTTTAGACTCACATCCACCAACCCATAATGTGCATAACCTGAAACCATCAAAGTCCATGTAATTATGTCGCTTGCTACCCTGCTTTTCTCAGTTCACAAAATGTTCTTGAAGCTTCGTTATAAAATTTGTTCTTTGCAAGAACTAAAAATAATTGTGTTCCATAACACCGTATCAATTCAAAGAGATTGACCACATAAGCTACATCTCTTATGAAGGCATTGCAGACAAATTTGCTTATCTCACCTTCATTTCTTAAAAACGTGCAGTGCAGGTGCTCCATATAATGATATAAGAACTCCTTAGATTGTTTTCCTTGTCATCTCCGGAAGCTGTAGCTTTAACATTTAAATCACACATTTTGCTTGGAGCTGTCTGTAGTAAGTTG
The DNA here is from genome assembly GCA_023053565.1 of Aquilegia eximia. Lineage (NCBI taxonomy): Eukaryota > Viridiplantae > Streptophyta > Magnoliopsida > Ranunculales > Ranunculaceae > Aquilegia > Aquilegia eximia. Next base: position 23,653,825 of record JALIGU010000005.1, read on the forward strand.
GAGAAAGTTACTCAGAAAAAAAAAAAAAAAAAAAAAAAAAAGTGAATTATTATTTCCGTCAACTTCCAGCTATCAGATAATAGTATAATACAATAATATCTTCTTTGGAAAGACAAAATAGGGATTTTTCTAGCTGACAGATAATAAATTAGTCTACTGTTTGTTTCTATGGTCGTATATTAATCACTTGTACTTTCTATAAAAGAAAAAAATAACAGAGAGAGAGAGGGGGAGATAAAAACCCACTTTTAACAATTATATATTAGAAAATACCACATTGCAAATAGAAGGTATAGTTATTTACAAACACAATAAAATAAGAGTAAATAAATGAAACTCCCCAATATAATGTAATTGGGAAAGGGAGTCTTCTCATATAATTAGCTGGGTTGTTGAAACATAATCAAGCTTAAATATAACTGCACTTGGTTGAATTCTTTTCATTGTTAAAGACATAAAGCCAAAAGCAGTGTATAATATTTTAAAACAAATACGGAGGCAAATACATACTGTAGGGAGCTCATACATACCAACGCACTATCAACAATGAAAAAATCACGATACCAACTTTATTAATGCTTTGATATTCTCATTAGAAACACAATGTAAAAGGCATCAACTAAAATAAAACATTCATCCTGATCTCCTTAGGAATCCAAATTCAAAATCAAAATAATGGAACAAAATAACAGGAAACCTTAAATAGGAGCTCATCTCCAAGCTTAAAATAATAATGACAACATCAAATTTATTCTGCTCTTGCATCAGTTTGGGTTGTGTTCAAACTGCCGAAGGCACACCCATATGTATTATCTATCAGTGTTCATAATATAATGTTTTCCATTTTGTTACCCTCTGATCAGTAGGCAAACATATAGTGAGCACTATTAACTTTCATTCGGCATCATCATTATACCTGACCTTGACAATTAGACTGGTTTGAAAAATTACTTGTATCTTCTAGTTCTTGTTGTTTCAAGAGCAAAGCGGCATATGGATCATAATAAACTTTCAGATACTCATCCTACAAATATACCAAGTAAAAGAAGATGGGAGACTGAATAATTGTTACTAAAAGTTATTACCATTGGTAGATTTCAATCTATCGCAGAATCAAAGCAATAAACTTCAAAAACAACTCCACACTCAATGGATCAATACTGGAATAAACTTGTCCTTCGGTTTTATAGGCAGTATGTATATTTGGTTTTCTAAACAGTCTACATTCTAGAAAATTGCTGGATTTTTTTTTTTTTTTTTTTTTTGCTAAGGTGAGCTTCATTAATAAAAAGAAAAGGAAATACAAAAGAAATTTGAGGAACTGAGTATATATTCCAAGCTCTTCATGCTTACATCAAATCATCACTTAAGTCTATAATAAGCTTTGTAGGTTTCCTCCAAGCAAGTAATGAATGTGGGTCTAATTAAGCTCCACTCTTTCATACCTAAACAACTCCACACTCAATGGATCAATACTGGAATAAACTTGTCCTTCGGTTTTATAGGCAGTATGTATATTTGGTTTTCTAAACAGTCTACATTCTAGAAAATTGCTGGATTTTTTTTTTTTTTTTTTTTGCTAAGGTGAGCTTCATTAATAAAAAGAAAAGGAAATACAAAAGAAATTTAAGGAACTGAGTATATATTCCAAGCTCTTCATGCTTACATCAAATCATCACTTAAGTCTATAATAAGCTCTGTAGGTTTCCTCCAAGCAAGTAATGAATGTGGGTCTAATTAAGCTCTACTCTTTCATACCTAAGTTCAGAGTTGACCCTCTCTTTGCTGCCATGTCAGCTGAAAAATTACCCTCTATAAATATGGGTTATACACAAAGATTGGATTTTTTTAGTTGCCCTCATAAATTGAGCTCGAACCTGCTATGGAGGACTCCGGTTACTACACACCTAAGCAGTTGGTATGAACTCAGTTTCCACTCATAAGTTCAGCCATCCTTGATCAATGGCTTCTTCAATAGCTTTAGTTATTGCCCAACACTCAGCTGTGAAGTTATCTGTGATGTCTAGTCCTTGTGCCAAACACCCCATAAATTCTCCTGAATGATTTCTATAGATCACTCCTATGTCGCCTTGTCCTGGGTTACCTATAAAGGTGTCATCAGTATTAGCTTTGACAATAGTGACATTAGGTGGTCGCAAACCTCTCTAATACTTCGAGAAGTCCCAGTCCTACATTCAACTCCCAATTTCAACAGCAACTGAAGATCACTAACAGATTTGTTCGTGTGACCTTTAATAAATCATTCAGCATCTTTAATACTTCTGCATACCTCCATTCTCAAATACAGTCCTTTGACCGTCTTATTTATCCCAACTGATAAATTTACCTAATTAGGTAAATTGTGATACTGACAATTGGTTGATAGCTCTGTTGTAAAGGTTGATAAGTATTTTCAACCAAAGCTCATCTCAAGTCCAATTCGAAACATAAGAACAACTTAAGCCCATATAACATAACAACTTAAACCCATATTCTGTCTCCAATAAGGTTTCAACTAAAGCCCATCTCAAGCCCAATTCGAAACATAACAGCAACTTAAGCCCATATAACATAACAACTTAAGCCCATTTTTTGTCTTTATCTAGTTATGTTTATCTCCCCAAGTTTGTGTGTCCACGCACAGTATAATATAGATAGTCTCAGAAGCTCTTCAACTTCTTCTGCCTTACTGAGTCTCAGTGAACTAAAACCCGCATTATATCAAACTCAAATTAAACTAATCGTCGTCTTTGGACCATTTTTAAGAACTTCAACCATAATCTGGTTAATTGATTAACCGGATTTTTTTTTTCCGTGTGTGTGTGTGACCAATAAGATATGGTGTGTACTTTGCATGAATGAACGTAGCGTGCAGGTGTGATATTTGGATGAGAGAATTCAGTGTATGCGCATTCCTATTGTCTCGCAGTGTTGTCTATGTAAGTTGAATTTTGAATCATATCAGCACCTCTTCTTCTCTTGTCCCACGACTGTCAAGCTCTGGAAAGTGTTATGTGAGTTGTTCTGTCATGCTGGGCCACCAGATAATTTACTGTCATTGTTAAGAATGAAAGAAGGAAAAAGCCCACTTCTAGCAGGTCTGTGGAAGGCAGGTTCTTTGTCACTTTTGGTGGAGGTGTGGAAAACGAGAAATAGGCAAAGATACGATGACGTGCAACCCAATTATAGGGAGGCTACCTTCAGAATCAAGAAAGCTGTGGAGTTGGCATACATGATGATCCCTGGGTCACACTATGGCTCAGATTATGATAAGAAAGTGTTGTCGAATCTAAACTTGCAGGTCCAAGAAGGTAGCCAGAAACTATCATTGAATGTTACTAGTTACCTTCACCTCATGGAATGATAAATACAAATAGTGATGGGGCATCTCATGGTAACCCAGAACAGGCAGGCTGGGGAGTTATTTTCTGAAACCATGGCAGTGCAGTGAAGGGGGTGTATTTTGGTGGTCTTAATTATGAGGCAGAGTGTGCCGATATCATTTAAGCAATGGAAAAAGCTAAGGAAAAAAGTTGGGACCAACTATGGGTGGAAACTGATTCAGTTGCAGCTACTAGAGCATTCAACAGTGGTAAGTCTCACTAGACTGTCCAACAGAGATTTGTGCTTTTAAAAAACTGGTTCAAATGGTTACTTATAATCAGTACAAAGAGAGAAACCAATTTTGCAGCAGATGCTTGTGCTGCAAAAGGAGTTCACTTAGCTAAGAGCATTTTTAATGGTCTCCTATATCTAAAATTATAGAAATTCTAAAAAAAACCAGCCCTAACGATGTTCTAAAATTATAGAAGTCACGGATTCTCAATTTTCTCTAATATCACAAAATTTGAAAGGAATCATTGCCCGACTTTGAAATCAAATCCATAGAAGTTGTTTGGGCTAGTAAATGTCAAAAAAAACATTGTTTTAGACAGATATATAGTTGCACTATACACACACACAAAAGGTGAAAGGTGTTCTAATGTCTCATGCAAACTATGCTCCTCCCCTGTTGCTACCAGATTTGAAAAGCTAAATGGTGTGAGCAAGTAGAATTGAGAATTTCTTTTAATAAATTTGACTGCAGCTCCTCATTTTGTAACATAGATATTTCTTTTAATGTTTTGTTAGGTTAGAAAACTCCTCTGCTTTCATACCCTCTACACAAAATTGTTCATTAACCACAAATTGATGAACTCATGCACAGATCTTGGCTTAGTAACTTCAAGCCCATGGTAGTCTCACTTAGTGGTTCAACTTAGCTTAAATCTGGTAAATTACGGTCAGTTGTGTGATTCTGTCATGCACACAATGCAGAGTGTAGAAGTGTGTACTTGTGAGTTAGAAATGACCAACTCGCGCGCACTTGATCGAGAGAAGATCGTTATCATATCATATGCTTGATGATTACATGGAACATAATAAGGATCTCATGGCACTTCATGTACATGAGTTAAAACAACCATTTCTATGTGTTTGGGTGTATATAAGGGCCTGCAAAGTTTGAATGTTTGATTATTAAGCCAGTTATTCAACATGTATATTTATTTCTTTTGTATATTTTTGTTATTTTATAAATCGTGAATTAACATAAGTTAGTGATGAAACCGGCACGAAGTGGTTTGACATCAATTTTGTGACAAAGTGTCCTTGGTTATCTCGCCTTGAATTCATTGTTAGGAAAATCAAGATGTACGCATGGTCGTCTCGTGTCCTTCGTGTCTCTTGGTTCTGTCTAGGAAAAGTTATTGGGTACTGGACGTACGTACCGAGTTAGGACGTACGTACGTCCACTGAGGCAGTAGACATCTTTTGGTCAGGACGTACGTACGCAGTTAGGACGTTCGTACGTCCAAGCAGGCAGCAAATTTTTACCGTGTGGGGACGTACGAACGTTGATTCGACGTACGTACGTCCAATATGGATTTTCAGTATTTCGGCCCATTTTCCTTGGTTTCCAACCCTAAGTATAAATAGGGTTTCTCTTCCAAAGAACAAGTCAGTTCTTTGGCCGTCCATTCTTCTTCTAGTTCATGTGTTTTGGTTTAGGTTTTGGTATTGAAAGTGTTTGTGGCTATTGAACTCAATTCCCTTTCTTCCCCCTTCTCTCAATTCATATCTTTGTGATCTTCAAGAGTTATTGTGAATTCGGCTTCGAGTCTTCTTGTGTGTTCATCAAGAAGTCGAGTGTCTTGTGCGTACATCAAGGTGCTCTGGTGAAGTCAAGGTGTTAGAGATAACCAGGAGTATCAACTCGCAGTGAATGCAGGTAGTTGATAGGTTTGTACATCTCTTTTCATCTAGTGGATTATTTTGTTGTCGCGAGGACAACCGTGGACGTTCCCTGTTTGGGTTTTACCACATTAAAAATCTCTGTGTGTTATTTACTTTCTGCGTATTGTTTGATTGCTTGTTTGAATTTACAATTGTTATACTAGCACTATTTGTAGTTTCTCAATTGGTATCAGTCGCTGGGGGCTGGTTAAGGAGCGTAAAGGCTCACGCTAACGATCAATAGTGCTTTATGGAACCTCACAAGGTTGCTACTTCAAGTCTTCCTCCACAATTCAGTGGAAAAGACTTTGGTCATTGGAAAGTACGGATGCGAGCTTATCTCCAAGCCTTAGGAGAAGAAGTCTGGCTTTCTGTTGTCACAGGGTGGAAAGAACCTCTGACTACTACAGGTACTGGTGATACTGCTGTTACATCACTGACGCCACGTGAAAAGTGGACGCCTGAACAGAAGTTGTTGGCAAATTATAACAACAAGGCACTCAATGCTATTTTCATGGCATTAAATGCTAGTGAGTTTCGTCGGGTGCAAGGCTGTGAAGAGGCTAAAGATGCATGGAACAGGCTTATCTGTACACATGAAGGTGACGAAACAGTCAAAGAAAGTAAGCTGGAACTGTTAACATCTCAGTTTGAGAATCTACGGATGGATAATTCTGAGACCTTTGATGATTTCTTTATTCGTCTCCAAGACATCATAAACTGCAGTGCGGCTATTGGTCATGCATATACTGACACACAAGTGGTACGTAAGATATTGCGTGCTTTGCCTCCTCGGTTTCGTTCTCGTAAGGATGCCATCACTGAGAGTAATGTGATTAAGAATATGTCCATCGAGACACTTGCTGGGAAACTAAGGACATGTGAGATGGAACAGGCCTTGGAAGAACCTTTGAAGAACAAATCTGTAGCATTCAAAGCTACATCGTCTAAAGAACCTTCCACAGGACCTTCTGATGATGAAGAACAGGATGTGGATGATAACTATGCGTTTCTGTCACGTAGCTTTCAGAAGATTCTGAAATATCAACAGAATCGAGACCCTCGAAAGCGATTTCCTGATTCCTCAAATGCTCCTAGGAGTCGTGGTTTTGAGCGATTCTCTGTGGATGGGAGAAGAGCTCGAGTTGATCGTAAAGATGTCCAATGTTACAAGTGTCGTGAATATGGACACTTTGCAAATGAATGTGACAAGAAGGTGGATCGCAAACCTGGTGATAATTCCAAAGTGAACCTCACAGTAACATGGGATGATTTAGATGAAGATGATGATGGAAATCTCTCAAATGTTGTCTCCAATTATGTGGTCTTCAGTGCATCCCTGGATGAACATCCAGGAGGTATTGTATCCTCTACTGATGATATTAATGTTTCTGATTCTGGTGTTCATGCTACTACTAGTGAATTATGTGATATGTATAAGTTTTCCATGCAACAAGTAAAGTTGCTTGAAAAAACTAACACCGTCTTGCAGGATCAGGTAGATAGTCTTGGGCAGGATATATGCAATCTTACAGGTGACTCCAACATGTTGAAGGAAGAATTTGTGAAGGAAAAGGAGGATTTCCAAGTACGTATTGCCACTCTGGAAAAACTGAATAATGATCTGGAGACACGGTATCGATCCCTTGTATTGGAGCATGAGAAAGTAAAAGCTGAGTTGTTTGCTGCTAAGGTTGGGTTTGGTAAAGCAAGTGCTAATCTAAACTCTCTGTTGGGAATTGGTAAATCCCATTCAGATAAATCTGGTTTAGGTTATGACACATCTGTTCCTCTTTCTACTGCTAGCACTTCCCGCACTACCTTTGTGCGACCAACAAGTGTCGCTCTTCCTGCTCCTGTGCAGGTGTCTAGTGTGGTATCACCACCCAAGGTTACTCATGTAAAGCATGTCCCGAAAAAGAATTTTAGACACAAAGGCTTTAAATGTCTAACATGTGGTCGCATGGGTCACACTTCTGCTTTTTGTTGGAATAATTTGTATCCTGCTCATCATCCCTCTTTTGCAGGTAATTCATATTGGAACAAGTCTTCTAATTTCTCCATGCAGGCTCCATACATGTGGAATGGCTATGCTCCGTGGGGTTTACCCAGAACTTCTCCTTATGGAAATCGTCCTCAAACAACACCCATGCCTACTCCACCACCACATTTCTGGGATAGGAGTATGGATGCATCCAGGAAAATGGTATCACACATGGCTCGTTTGGTTGAACCAATGTCTTTATCATGGTATCTTGACAACGGTTGTTCGCGTCATATGACAGGTGATAAGACTCTAATTGATAACCTGACTCTTGGTTATCGAGGTAAGGTTAGGTTTGGTAATGGTAAAATGCTTCCGGTTGAAGGTAAAGGTAACTTTTCTGAGGTTGGATCGCTCAATAGTCATGAGCTTCTTTTTGTTAAGGGTCTTAAGTCCAATCTATTGAGTATTAGTCAGTTATGTGATGCTAAGTTTAAGGTTGTGTTTGAGGATAATAGGTGTGATGTTTTTGATTCCAATCATATCTTGGTGTTAACTGGTAGTCGCTCATCTGATAACTGTTTCATTGTCACTACACCTCTTCCGCATTCATATACCTAATGTGTTCATTGGAACTGTCTGTGTTTAGGATGTTTAGGTTCGGTCATTTATTATTGTTGTTGGTATTGAGGACATACTACATTCTCTATTGTGTGGATTCTATTTTACAGATGTTTCTAGTTTGGCGTCCTCAACTGTTTTTGTGTCATGCATAGTTGTAGGGTTACATTATACTCTCTTCGTATTGGTAGTTTCTTGCATGATGCATTTACATGTGGTTGGCTTGTCTTTTTCAATACCTGCATAACTCCAGTTTTCTATGGTTTCTTTTCATGATCGTTGTTTTTCTTTTATATTTACTCACCTCTTGTAAGTGGTCAATTACTCACAAAATCCCCAGCCATTTGAATGTCTTGAGAGCATACTCATTTGGCTAAGAACCCATTGGGGCTGTGAGGGTCATGCTCTGACGGATGCACTCAGGAGATGTTAGTTCTTGTGTTGCACGTTATCATGGTATTGCACTTCTTGAGTGTGTTTTGCCGAAAAGATGTAGGCTACACCCTACCCTCGTGTTCTGGTAAAAGATGGAGATACTTTATACTCCCACACGGGAATGGCATTTTTTTTAACAAAAAAAAAAAAAAAAAAAAAAAAGGAATGATAAGTGTCTGTCACACTTGTCTAGTTGGAAGACAAGAAGAAAAACAATTTTTCTGTGTTTCCTTGGTTTTGTTGTGCTCGGTTTCACCTTCTCCTTGGTCTACTTGCAAAAGGCTTTCAATGTATTCAATGATCATTTTTTTTTAATTTGTTTCCGGAGGTTGGTATTGGTCTATCAGGTTCTTCTACATGCTTGCATCATTCTAGTAAGTACCATGCCATGGTGTATGATGTCGTTCTTCGATTTTGCATTGTCTTGAGGTTGAGGGTTGTTTATACTATATTCGGCTGTAATTGGAATCCTTATGATAAGTAGAAGTGTTTTCTTGTGATGTCTCTCAATATTTGTTCTTGGTAGTTCTTTGGTTTATTATCTGACTGTTTGGGTGGTTCTTCATTTTTTTATATATATATATATTTCAAAAAAAAAAAAAAAAAAAAAAAAGTGTTCGTACGAACGCTTTCATGACGTTCGTACGTTTAGGTGGGCAGATCTTTTTTAAACGTACGAACGCTCCTAGGACGTACGAACGTGATCTTAGTCAGATGTTTGGTTTTTGGGTCCCGACGTCCGAACGTTTTCAGAACGTACGAACGTTCGTCATACAGTTCGGCCCATTTGTGTTTAAATTCAAATTTTATTTTGAACCAAAGGCTAACTGTTACATCAATCGTGCCCCTTTCTTCTCTCTTGCACGAACATTAGGAAGTCTCCACCTTCCCTCAACGTCTTTTGTTTGGTCTTTCTCTTCCTCTTCTTCTTTGGTGGTTGTTTATTGCTTCACTCAAGCAGTTTTTTTTTTCTCCTTGGTGTCCACTCTGTTCTTTATCAAGTAAGTGAACTCGACTCCTTCCCACATTCTTCTTTTTCTCCCTCTCCTTCCTCTCTTGGTATTGCATGATTATTCTCTTGGTTTTGTTGAATTGCATGGATAGTTTAAATTTTTTTTTTGGAAATGTTTGTTTCGATTTATATTGATTGTGTTGGTTAGTCTTTCACTTCATCTCCTTGAAATTGGTGGACAACTTGGCTCTCTCTGTTTATTGTAACTTCTACTCTATTGTTGGGTCTATTTGGTCGTGTGTTTGGGCGTTTGACATTCTACATTGTTGTCGATTACATGAGTCTTGTTTCTGCACATCAAGTGTTTGATTAAATGCCTCAATGACATGGTTATTGTTTATTTTGTCGTTTTTCTTACATTGTTGAATTGTTTGCTGTTGTGCTTGCGTAGACAATGGCTTCCAAGCGTGCACGCACCACTCCCACCACCACGGCCTCCACATCTAAGGGTGCGTCTTCTCGTGCTCCACGGGGTCGAAGCTCCACTCCGGCCTTGTCGCCTCCTCCCACATCTCTTGGTGAGCGATTCTTTGACTTGGCCGACATCGCTGCTACCCCTCTTGGGACTACTCAACTTGGCAACATAACCCTATTCTTTGAGACTCGGAATTGGCTAAGGGTGGCTCAACCAATCACCAAGTACTCGGTTGAGCATACGATAGCCTTCTATGAGACGAAGACACCCTCGCAGAATCGCTCGAGTTTTTCGGTCTTGATTGAAGGTCGGAGATACACTATTTCTCCTAAGGTGGTACGTGAGGCGTTGGGTATTGACGGTGATTTTATTCCTGAAGGTGCTGTTTCTGTCAGATGGCCCGTTCCGGATACGATTCAAATTGACTTTGTCAATCAAGTTCAGCAGATGTTTATTGATGGTGTCACGGAAAGGTATCATGCCAAGCACTACAGCGCCATCCTCTTGCACATGGTTGCCCACTCGAACATCTACCCCTCCAAGGGCAACAAGATCATCATGACCGACGACATGGTCAAATTAGTGGTTTGTATGTCGGTGCACCATCTTCATCTTTCTGAGGTCATCTACACACGAATGCTTCAGATCGATGCAGCTAAGGGTACTCTTCCTTTCCCTAGCTTTATAATGACTATACTCAAGCACTTGGGTTTTCAGGGACAGTATATGGGGGTGAGCCCTCCAAGCTTCGTTGGCCATGATTGGGTCAACGCCATCAAGAAGGGCTGTCAGTCTAGAAAGTCGGCCTTTGAGTCCGTGGGTGCGCGTCTGACGCATCACCTAATTTGGGGAGGCAGGGCTCTTGTTCGCCATGATGATTTTGATCGGGCTTTGACCTCTGGACGCCCCATCTCAGCCTCTGCTAGGGGCAATCGGGCTGTTGCAGCAATTGATGCTCGGGTTTCCTCTCTCCGACGTCGTCAGGATCATATGGATGCTCGGTTAGATCGTTTTGGGGTCATTCTCTCTCGTCATGATGTCATGATCAGTGATATTCATGCGATGAACGTTGCTCAGATGCGTCATCTACAGCTGGACTTCACTCCCACCGACTTGCCTCCATTTCCGGAAGAGGTGCCTCCAGTTCCAGGTGAGAGTGATGGTGATGACTCAGAGAGTGAGGACGAGGGTGATGGTGAACACAGTGATGGTGCCTCGGAGTCCGAGTAGTTGGTTTTCTGGTTTACTCTCCACATTTTTGTACTTAACTTTGCTCTTTTGCTATATCGGTTTGTTTCTATTTTTTTTTGGATATTGAGCATGTTATTGGATATTGCTATTTTAATATTAGTTCAAGTTTTTTTTGTTTTGCAGTAAATTTCTGCTATTTAGGTAATGGACCTCTCTTTTTGGGCCCATGTTAGGTTTACTCTTGTTTTTCCTATATATAGTGGAGTCTTCTCTTCTTTTACTCCTATTGTATCTTCTTACCTCCTGCTATTTCTCTCTTTGTTCTTCAGAATTTCCAATGGCAGAATATGAACTTCATGGTGTATTTGTTCCGGGTGTTGGGTATGTGTCGTTTATGGTGATGAAATACAAAAACAATGCTAAGGTTTGTCGTTTATGTCGCGTTCCCCATGGGTATGACTATATTCATCGACCTTTTCTTAATCTTTGTTTGGTTCATGTCAATCATTGGGAGAGATTACCGGGACATCTTCAAAATCACATCTTGGAGTTGGTTGGTTATCCGAAGGTTCCAGGACTTGCTGCTCCACTTACTGACTGTGGCTTGGACAGCAGAATTGAGGAGTTGTTTTGTAAGAGTGAATGGCTGGAGGATTATGATGATCATGTGATTGCTCGGTGGAATAGGCCTTCGGCTCGTGCGGAAGCTTACTTCTCCAAGCTTCCTCTAGGTCATTGGGAACGGGTTTTTCGAATTCGTTAACTTAAGCCTTGTGTTTTTGTCGTTTTGTCTTTTATGTTTATGGATTCCTATGTTTGTTTATTAGTTGATTTCTTGAACTTTTAATAGTTGGGTTAGTTTTATCTTTTTATCTGTTTTGTCTTTATTGTTTGGTATTGATTTCTTTTTCTTGGTTCTTTGTTTATTGTTGTTCTTTTATCGTTTCTTTTGTTGGTTGGTTATTTTGTTCACTTGTTGTGACAAAAAGGGGGAGATTTATGACTCTAATTACTAACAATCGTCTTCTTGTTGTTAGGTTATTTTTGGGTCATGTTTCAGGTATGCTACACGTATGGGGGAGTGAACGTGTTGATGAGTTTAGACGTTATATAGTTATGGGGGAGTTCGAGTGTCAAAAATATTTTGGAGCTCATGAAGTATGGGGGAGTTGCTCGAAGAAACTTCTGTTGAATCCTTGATTGCTTCGGAAATTCCTAGTTGCTTCCGTTCGGTCTCTGATGGTTAAAGCATCTTGCTAAAGCTGGATAACAAGAATTAGTGACTTGTTATGTGTTTATATCTTGAGTGATTTTGTAGGCATGTTTTATAAATGCCATGGTTTGGGTTTGTAAGCACGTCTTATAAGTGCTATTAGAGTCATAGGTTTTTGTCACAAAATCAATGTCAAAGGGGGAGATTGAAACCGGCACGAAGTGGTTTGACATCAATTTTGTGACAAAGTGTCCTTGGTTATCTTGCCTTGAATTCATTGTTAGGAAAATCAAGATGTACGCATGGTCGTCTCGTGTCCTTCGTGTTTCTTGGTTCTGTCTAGGAAAAGTTATTGGGTACTGGACGTACGTACCGAGTTAGGACGTACGTACGTCCACTGAGGCAGCAGACATCTTTTGGTCAGGACGTACGTACGCAGTTAGGACGTTCGTACGTCCAAGCAGGCAGCAAATTTTTACCGTGTGGGGACGTACGAACGTTGATTCGACGTACGTACGTCCAATATGGATTTTCAGTATTTCGGCCCATTTTCCTTGGTTTCCAACCCTAAGTATAAATAGGGTTTCTCTTCCAAAGAACAAGTCAGTTCTTTGGCCGTCCATTCTTCTTCTAGTTCATGTGTTTTGGTTTAGGTTTTGGTATTGAAAGTGTTTGTGGCTATTGAACTCAATTCCCTTTCTTCCCCCTTCTCTCAATTCATATCTTTGTGATCTTCAAGAGTTATTGTGAATTCGGCTTCGAGTCTTCTTGTGTGTTCATCAAGAAGTCGAGTGTCTTGTGCGTACATCAAGGTGCTCTGGTGAAGTCAAGGTGTTAGAGATAACCAGGAGTATCAACTCGCAGTGAGTGCAGGTAGTTGATAGGTTTGTACATCTCTTTTCATCTAGTGGATTATTTTGTTGTCGTGAGGACAACCGTGGACGTTTCCCTGTTTGGGTTTTACCACGTTAAAAATCTCTGTGTGTTATTTACTTTCTGCGTATTGTTTGATTGCTTGTTTGAATTTACAATTGTTATACTAGCATTATTTGTAGTTTCTCAAGTGAGATATTGGAGATATATTGATCAAAATTAATCAAAGAGACATTCGGTGAAATTAATCTTTACGGCCAAAGGGTGTTCACAGAGAGTACGACAGAAAAACGTTTTTTGCAACATTTTGGGTTTACTTCGATCACACTTGTATGAGCACTATACTGATCAGATGTGATGTTATCAGGCTACCTATCAGTATGTAATCTCATTACTATTGCCCGATGAAGATGCTAACTGTAATAGAAATATCTCTTTTAAGTTTTGAAGTTGTTTCTGAGAACCCAATATATGTGCAATATAACAATAGTAAAGCACACAATAAAGCAATAAACAAATAAACAACACACGATATATTTAACGTGGTAAAACCCAATATGGGAAACGTCCACGGTTGTCCTTGCAACAACAAATAAATCCACTAGATGAAAAGAGATATACAAACATATCAACTACCTGCAATCACTGCGAGTTGACACTACTGGTTATCTCTAACACCTTGACTTCACCAGAGTACTTTGATGTACGCACAAGACACTCGACTTCTTGATGAACACACAAGAAGACTCGAAGCCGATCTATGAAGCAAGCTTACACCAGAGTTCCTTGATGAACACACAAGGATACTCGACTTCTTGATGAACACACAAGAAGACTCGAAGCTGATCTCAATATTCAATAAGGAAGAAGAAGATGAATGGGGAAGAAGAAGATGAGTTCAATCAGCAAAACAACCTAAACCAAAACCTAAACAAACTCCAAGACTAGAGATGAATTGGACGGCCAAAGAACTGGTTTGTTCTTTGGTAGAAAACCCTATATATAGTTAGGTTTTGAAACAAGAGAAAATGGGCCGAAATTGACAGATTTCATATTGGATGTACGTACGTCGAAACAGCGTACGTACGTCCTTGAGACGTAAATAGTTCGCTGCCTACTTGGACGTACGAACGCCCTAACTAGGTACGTACGTCCAAAACACAAAAGTTTGTTGCTGCCTTACAAGACGTACGTACGCCCTAACTCGGTACGTACGTCCTATACCAAACATGACTTAGACAAACTTGACGCGAAGAGAAGAACTAGGGACGACGCGCGTACAACGAGGTTTTCCTAACAATGAACTCAAGGCGAGATAACCGAGACAACTAATGTCACAAAATTAATGTCAAATAACCGAGTGTCGGTTTCAATCTCCCCCTTTGACATTGATTTTGTGACAAAAACCTATGACTCTAATAGCACTTATAAAACGTGCTTACAAACCCAAACCATGGCATTTATAAAACATGCCTACAAAAACACTTAAGGTAGAACACATACCGAGTCACCAATTCTTGACGTTCAGCTTGAGCAAGACACTTTAATCATCAGAGACCGAACGAAAGCGACTAAGAATTTAGAACAACTCCCCCATACTTCATGAGCTCCAACTTTAGATACTCGAGCTCCCCCATAACTGTACAACCTCTAAACATCAACACGTTCACTCCCCCATACGTGTAGCATACCTGAAGCATGACCCAAAAATACACTAACAGAGAAGAGAAGAGTGTTAGTATTAGAGTCATAAATCTCCTCCTTTTTATCACAAAAGAAGCAATGTGACAAAGAAAAGAAGTAAGAAAAACTAAACCATAACAAAGAAAAGAAAAGAAGAGAAGAATAAAACATGTTAACAAGAAATAGATATTGAACAGAAGATATAGAACAAACTCTTGTCAACACAACACAAACACCATCAATATGAGAAAAAAAAAATCCTTAACTAAAACAACTTCACAAACCTTAACAAGAAGATAAAGAGAAAAGAACATATGTACCATAAAACTGAAGATGAATGCATCACAAAATTCCCAAAATAGTAGCCAATCCCAATCCGTACAAAAATAAGAGGCAGGGGATAAACAAAAGATTGAACAAATAAGAGAATTGAAGTGCATCATGAACTAAACCTCGGTGTGTGTAGATGCAATGCAATGCATAAAAAGAGAGAAAGTTCACCACTAGAACACACCCTTTGAAGACCTAGAATATAGAATTATCAACAAGAGACATACGATTAGTAATTGAGCATAGAAGAAACAAACTTCAACCCCCTTTGAAACAAACGTTATGAGTAGAAGGCAAACGAATATAAATATGATCTTTCAAATGAAAACCAAGACATCCAAAAGGCAAAGGAATATAAACTTTATATGTCTTACATAAAAACAATGAACATGCGCTTGGATTTTTATTTTGTCGCATGTGGTGGAGTTTAGTCTACATCACTCTAATGTTATTCTCGCGTGGGAGGGATTTTTGCCTCCATCTTTTCAAATACACGAGGGTAGGGTGTAGCCTACATCTTTTTGACAAACACAAACTCAAGAAGTGCAATACCATGATAACGTGCAACACAAGAACTAACATCTCTTAAGTGCATCCGTCAGAGCATGACCCTCACAACCCCAACGGGTTCTTAGCCAACTGATATTGCTTTAAAGACAATCAAATGGTTGGGATATAGTGAGTTATTGACCACTAACAAGAGGTGTAAGAGGAAGATAAGAAAGTTCAATAATACGAACAACAAGATAAACATTAACCACAACAGAAGAGAGATAGCTCAAGTGAACATAAATACTCAAGAGATGGAGAAGTTCTATGAGCTCAAAGAATATGTAAGTGGTTTCCAAAAACTCCCATCATGCAAGCATGTCGTGCACTGTGCAAACAAGCGAGGAAAAATGCATGATACATACCAAAACATACTTAAGAGTTTAGAAAGAGAAAACACCCAAACATATTGCAACTTATTTAAGACAATTGAATTAAACCAATATCTCAGAAAAGATGCATCCAATAACACATACATGGAATAAATAAAAAAAACAAAAAAATAGAAGGAATAACCAACAACCCCCCCTTTTTTTTTTATTAACAATGTATTCAGACATGCAACATGATCTGCAAGCTAAACAAACAAAGCATAAAAAATAGAAGCACCAAACAAATAGCCTATGTGGTTAGAGAAATATGCAGTTCAAATACACAAGGCTAGAAACAAACTACATCATCCCAAATATGGGACACCACCAGACTTTTGCAAGTCCAGAAAAACCTGCAACTTATCTTTTCTTACCCATACTTGTTTAACATTAGGTGTGCACACCTTGAGAGTTGAAAAGATGTGAGATTTCTCCTTAACAAGCTTTTCAATAGACTTGTCCTTAACTAATTTCACCTTAGTCTTTGACTTCCTTTTGTTGGAGTGCCTGTTTTTCTTAAACCTATGAGAAGAAGCATTAAAAGTCCGAGGTCTAGAAAATGCATAAGAAGAAACATAAGAATCAACATGATTATAACGATGAAGAGCACGAGAATAGGATGCAACATGTTGATTAAAATCCCAACAAAAGATATTCAAATGACCAACTCTACCACAATAAGAACAATGAAAAACATCAGAATGTCTCAAGGAGGTTTTATAAGAAGATAAGGCAGTAGTGGGTGAAACATGTATGTCACCATTGTGTTTGTGATATTGTCCCTTAACAAAACATGTATCTCCAGTAGGAGAACAAGATGTCTTACCAGCAAAAACAACCTTACCATTAGCCTTAGACTTAACATTTATGCGAGAAACATGCTGAAAAGTATTAGTATTAAGTCTAGTCTCAATAGGTGGGGTAGGCAAAAGGGCAGGCAAACTAGATTTTACAGAAGTAGACACACTAGATGGTCTAGTAGAACTAGCAATACGAGAGTCAAATTTAGTTTTGTCCAAAACCTGCAATTGGAGTTGAGTAGACGTTAAATCGTTCTTTGTTACCTCATACTCCACCAATAGAGATTTGTATTTCTCATCGACCTCCTGATTAGCCTTCTCTAAAGCTGCAATTCTACATAACAAGTCAAGTTTTTCTTTGTCAAATAATTGAGAAATAGAAATTGCATCATCTGCAGCAGAAAGAATTTGTTTTTCAAGAGTCTCAATTTTATCCTGCAAAGTAAAATTAGCCTTTTCTAATTTTTTTGATTTTAGAATCATAAACTTCCCCTTGAAGCATATAGTCTTCTGCACAATATATGAGTCGTTGTTCTAGAGAATTAACCTTAGTCTGCAAAACACCATTATCTTCAAAACAAAAATTATCAGAAGTAGTAGACAAATTACAATTAACTTTATTAAACTTTTTCTGCAAATCAATATTAGCTTTTTGTAATCTTTCACATTCTTTTGCAGAAAGCCTGTAAAGAAGAGCCCAATCACTATTGCTAACAACATACAAATTATCATCCTTTTCAGAATCAGATTTTGGTTTTATGGATTTAGACGATTTAGCAATAAAATTATTATGACCAGACTCATGAACCATTATTGCACTCATAGGATCTACGCGTGAGCCATTACGCTCCATAACAAGCGTCCCGCTCTGATACCAAATGAGAACCCAATATATGTGCAATATAACAATAGTAAAGCAAATAATAAAACAATAAACAAATAAAGAACACACGATATTTTTAACGTGGTAAAACCCAATATGGGAAACGTGCACGGTTGTCTTTGCAACAACAAATAAATCCACTAGATGAAAAGAGATATACAAACATATCAACTACCTGCAATCACTGCGAGTTGACACTACTGGTTATCTCTAACACCTTGACTTCACCAGAGTACCTTGATGTACGCACAAGACACTCGACTTCTTGATGAACACACAAGAAGACTCGAAGCCGATCTATGAAGCAAGCTTACACCAGAGTTCCTTGATGAACACACAAGGATACTCGACTTCTTGATGAACACACAAGAAGACTCGAAGTTGATCTCAATATTCAATAAAGAAGAAGAAGATGAATGGGGAAGAAGAAGATGAGTTTAATCAGCAAAACAACCTAAATCAAAACCTAAACAAACTCCAAGACTAGAGATGAATTGGACGGCCAAAGAACTGGTTTGTTCTTTGGTAGAAAACCCTATATATAGTTAGGTTTTGAAACAAGAGAAAATAGGCCGAAATTGACAGATTTCATATTGGACGTACGTACGTCGAAACAGCGTACGTACGTCCTGAGACGTAAATAGTTCGCTGCCTACTTGGACGTACGAACTCCCTAACTAGGTATGTACGTCCAAAACACAAAAGTTTGTTGCTGCCTTCAAGACGTACGTACGTACGCCCTAACTCGGTACGTACGTCCTATACCAAACATGACTTAGACAAACTTGACGCGAAGAGAAGGACTAGGGACGACGCGCGTACAACGATGTTTTCCTAACAATGAACTCAAGGCGAGATAACTGAGACAACTAATGTCACAAAATTAATGTCAAATAACCGAGTGCCGGTTTCAGTTTCATTAGTAAACTCCAGTGTTTTATATATAATGCTTTCTGTAACAGAAATATCGACACAAAAGTGTTATGTTTATACTTGAGGTTAATCACAGTTCGTTGATACATTCATGCATGATTAGTTATTTAACATGCTAAATTATAAGCCTTGTTCCACCCCTTGCTCATATACATTCCTAAGTTCTGATGCCTCGTGAGCAACTTTTTGATGAAATACAAGCTGCTGAAGCACCCCCTCTGCATCATTAAAATCATCCTGTCTGCCAGATATATCTAAAATCTGTGACCTCCTTAGCATATCCCAGTGCCGAACATCCTTTATTGTCAGACTCCTGGACACTCTAGTAGTTCTTATTAAGAGCTGACAAATCTGTGACTTTTTGGTTGTTCCACAATCTACTCCTCAGCCTCTTCGTATCTCCTTCGTCCATAACAGCAGATTTCATAGACAGAATCGTATGAGCATCTGCTTTCAGAATACAAACTGGACATGAAACTAGCAGGTCCAGATGCAATACTTGACACAAAAAAACCAGGTTATAAGTCTATTTATTTGGAGACCTTAGATGCAAAGAATTCAATTCTCTATTTAGCTTGTTTCGCTTGTGAGCTTCGTAAGATTTTCAATTTACTCTAATATCTCAAATTTGAAATGAAAATTGTCTGAACGATACGATTCACAGTTTTCTATAATATCTTAAGTTGGTTGAATTATTTGGGGAGTTTAAAACCAAAATCCCAAGGATTTATATATAATTGCAATGTGCATACAGAAGGTGGACATTTCTAGTATTGTGTCATGCAATACATACAACTGTGAGATATTGCAGAAATCATACTAAATGTGTCAAATAAATCATGGAAACAAAGAGCACAAACGACATTTTGCCGGAAAACATGCCGGAAAATTTCAAAATTAAGCAAATTAATTTCCGATAAAAAATCTGGCAGCTGCAAGCCTGCAACACCAACATGGTGACAGATAGATCATTGTGAAAATTTTCAAACATAGCATAGCATAGAGCCCATCAATACATTTCTTTCACCATTGATACTGGGCGAGTATAGAGCGTATGGGCCAAACATAGTGCGCCATATTACTCATATAGTTGTTTTGTTGGCCAGGATAGAATCTGCATCAGCACAGCTGCGTTAGTCTCAGAAAGCTCTT
The DNA here is from genome assembly GCA_023053565.1 of Aquilegia eximia. Lineage (NCBI taxonomy): Eukaryota > Viridiplantae > Streptophyta > Magnoliopsida > Ranunculales > Ranunculaceae > Aquilegia > Aquilegia eximia. Next base: position 23,673,544 of record JALIGU010000005.1, read on the forward strand.
CAGTTTCCTTTGCCTGAACTAAAACCCCTCTGTGCACCACATTGTATCAAACTCAAACTTGTAACATTCTTCATGTTGGACCATTTTTAAGAACTTCAACCATAATCTGGTTCATTGAACTGTATATTTTTTTCGCATGTCGTATAAAGAATAAACTCGGGACTGTGCGATACAACGCCCATGGGGCTAAAATCTAGGGATATGATGAAGTGGTACTTCTGTCTTCACTTCTACTCAAAGAGTTCATAGCTTAACTTGTGAATGTTTCTTGTAATCTTTGGATGATTGATTACTGAAATTAAAATAACATTATTTTGATAGTCACCTACAGATTGTATTGTCAGATATGGCAACCTTGTTTATGTATGAGTTCCTTGAAGTTGAATGGACCTCTTTTGATTAAACCAAGCTTCCGTCCATCTTTTCATGCAAATCCAATCCTAGTTGATCAGGCCAAGACCAGACTTCAGAGTCGTAATGCTCTCCATATATCCACCATGGATCGTAGGTTCACACTACTGCCACGTGACACCTAGCTCTAAATCCAATATCTATGTAAGGACAGAATAATAAAATATCATACGAACAAATTTTGAACAAAACAACAGCGGAAGATTTATTTAAAAACCACACTCTGTGTATACATAAATACAGAAATTAGAACAACCCAAAAGGATTAAGAGTCTAATTAGTTTAAGATCAAAACAGTAATTACCACCTAAGCTCCCCAAACCGATATGCCGACATGCTTTGATTGCCCAAGCCCAAAATCAAACAATGCATACACATCAGCATACATACATACATACAAGGTATTACAGATAAATTCAAAATCTAATATTAACACCAAAGGAAAAGAAATGCTTGGATTAATTCATACATCTTTGAGCATTTCATTGATTCAAGTAAAGACCATGTCATAAAAGAAAGATCGGCATTTTACAAATAGGATCTACACAGTGAATAAAGTTGTTGATACAAATTACTAGGTAAGAATACTATTAAGTGCAGAATTAAACAATAACAGTAAATAAGATGAACAAAACACAAGATCTCAAAGAAAACTATCTTCTCTACTGTATATTATGAAGATTACAAGAATCTCTGCCTCATAATACTCTCTAGACAAACTAATAAATAGTTGTTTCTCTATGTCTTGGTCTATGTTTTGGTTTATGCCAAAACATCAATATTTATAGGCTTTGGACAACTTGTAGTTGGCCAAGAAAAAGGATTTCCTATTTCCTAAAATTCTTATCCTTGTATAACAAGGAAAACTCTTATAAAAACTTTCCTTTCCTTGTCCTACAAGGAAGAGGAAACTAAGTTCCTAAAAGAAGGATACACCTGTATCAGTTGTAGGCCCTTTTTTACAAATAGAACTTATACTTGCGGACAAACAAAGTAGAGGGATGCACTAATATATAATAGGCATCGATATTGGAACTCAGAAGTCTTCTTTTGCTTCAGAACTACTCAGAACTTATACACCTGAACAAACAAATTGTTGCATATCTTGACCCTGGCATTAGGCGTTTCATGTACGTCCTATTTCTAATGAAATCCTGTAAAGTAGAGGCCGAGGAGAAGATTTAAAACAAATAAAAGGCACAGATTTTGTCTGATGCCTGATGCTAGTAAGAACTATTGGAGTGGAAGTCTGACAGTAGAATAAGTTCGTTCTGCACTGCAATCTTATGCTAATGAGTTCAAAACTTATTTCTGAAGTTCTAAAAGAAGGTTCACACATACCATCAATAATGTTAACAACCCTAGCTAGTGTCACAGTTTCTCATGGATCCATGCTTTGACTAGTAGTAGTAAAACACGCAGTGTTTTAATTGATTTTTGATTTCTTATCTAAAATTTCAAAAATTGAAGCAGCAGAATCGATCGCTTTCGTAATATCTGGACCCAACGCAATGATTTTTGATAGTCCTACTGCAGCCATTGTCAAAACAAAGAAAACCTGCACACACATTGCAATTAGGAAATGCTAATTAAACATGATATTGATCCTAGTAAATTGAAAAAAAAAAAAAAAAAAAATACTTTCCGCCCTACCTTGAAAACTTCCGCAAATGTCGCTTTCCCCTGTTGCACCAGTTGAGCTCCAATGTAAAAAATAAGAGCATAATTGCAATAACAAGCAAAAAAGGAAAATCCATGAACTGCGCCACAGACTAATCCTTGCCACATTCTATTTATAATCGGAGCTTCACATTTTTTTTGGTAAAGGTCCATTATCCTCTGCTCTGCACAGAAGGATGAAACTGTTCGAATGCTACTCACAGCATCATTTGCAACTTGACTTGCTTCTTCATACATCTCCTGCATATACAATATGATTTAGTATATTTGGCATAATTTTGAAGATATTACAAAACAAAAATATTGCATGAGCATAATAGATTGTTGCTGCACAATGCAAGTCTGTCATGCATGTTTAGATAGGCCGTGCATGGTTTCTGTAGTGTTTCTCTATCTAACATAAATGATTTTTACTATCCTTTGTATAATTATTTACTAGTTTCTTTAAAAGTGAGGTGGAGACCAACCTTTGATTCTACACTGAAACCCTTTGAGAACTTCATCTGTACATATCCTTGAAGGCCCACCAATGGCAACAGAATCAAACCCATGAATGCAAGAATCCAATTAGCTTTGAATGCAATTATAAGTGCTGCTATGACTGTTGCTATAGTCTGAACTATCAGGGCCAAATAGTCGTCTACAAGACTCTTCACGGATGTCGCATCAACAAATAACCTTGCATATATTGCATCACTAAAAAAAGAAGATAACTTTTATCAGTCATGGAAGTACAGAAATTGGAGCAGCTATAAGTTTATAGAAAAAGCAAACGAACCTTGAATGCGCAGGGTCATCAAACCAACTCATTTCTTGGTAGATTATATTTCCAAAACACAGAGATTGTAAACGTTGAATCAGCTTACCACCTGCAACTCCGAAGAAGTAGTGCTTTAATGGTATAAAAACAAGATTGAGGACACCAAGCAGTACAAACATGGATGCCCAAAACTTTGAATCTTTACGGAGTTCATCTGGCGGTTCATAAAAGATTTGGATTGCAGTCGAGACAAAGAGCCAGAAGACTGGTATAAGCACACCACGTACGGCTGCAGCCAACAATCCTATTCTCAAAAATTTTAGTTCTGGCCGGTTCATGTAGGCTAGCCTCTTGATGAAAATATTTGGTTTTGTTTCCTCATCCTTCCCTCCCCTTTCAATGTTGCTGCCACCTCTTATATCACACTCAGTAATGCTTGTCAGGTAGTCATAGGCAAGTGACAAAGACTGCCTTGCACTTGAAGAAGTTCTACATGTGTATCTCCTCATCGATAGCATTTGGCTTCTAAGTTTATTTACAGTTTTATCCCCAGAAATCAAATCAACGCTATCTGGATCATTAGGTTGTACATCTTCAGCTTGTTTGGCTCTTTCCTGCAAGCAGATGAGTTGCGAGTAAGCTCCTTCAGTATCTTGGGTCAACTCCACATGAGTTCCTATGACATGTTAAGAACATCAGTAAATTTAAGATCCCCATTGTGTAGTAATACTGTGATAAAAGTAACATTATAGAAATTCCGTTACCTTGCTCAATGATTTTTCCTTGATGGACAACTACTATAGTATCAACGTTCTGGATAGTGGTCAAATCATGTGCAACCACAATGACCGTACGATTTGACTTGATTCTTACCAATGCATCTTGTACTATATGCTTAGATTCAACATCGAGTGCACTTGTTGCTTCGTCAAGTAGTAGGATCTTTGGGTCCTTTAAGATTGCTCTTGCTATTGCAATTCGCTTTTTCTGTCCACTGGACAGTTGAATTCCACACTCACCGACGATTGTGTCAAGTCCCTGTAATCACAACACAATGCAACTATATCCTCCCCATATTCATTCAACTAAAATTGTTACAGGTTGTATAAAGAAATAAATTAAACTAATTATGCAATTACTTACCTTCGGTAATTTGTCAATAAACTTTGCAGCATTTGCAAGTATAATCGCTGTCCTAATTTCGTCATCTGTCACGTTTTCCTTTCCATAGGCAATGTTTCCTTTTATTGTTGTGCTGAATAGAATTGGTTCTTGACTAACAAGCCCGATTTTCTCCCTAATCCATTTCAGCTGCAAGTTCTTCAGGTTTATACCATCAATCAAAATTTCACCATCATGCGGATCATAAAATCTTTCAATTAGACTGACCACAGTCGATTTCCCACTCCCGCTCTGTCCAACAAGAGCTGCGGTTTTCCCAGACCGAACAATCAAGGAGAAGCCCGAAAATATTTGGACATCAGGCCTAGCTGGATAGCTGAAGTAAACATCTTTCAGTTCTATCTCCCCCTTGATCTCTTGCGGCACAATCCCATTTGTGTCGTTGGAATCTATCAGTGGTTTCCTTTTAATTGTCTGGATCATTTTGTTAGCCGCAGCTTGTCCGGCATCAATTGAATTACAGCAACTCAAAGCGTCTGCTAAGGACCTATTTCGAAAACATTTGCAATAGGAGATGAGGGAAAAGAAAAATATAGAACCAAATTCAAACAGAAACCCAATTATTGTTTAATCCTAACTTACATTCGACAAGCTATGATTGCAAATATGACAGTTACAACCTGTCCTCCATTGTAACCTTTCTCGATGATCAGCTTGCTGGCAAACCACACAGCTAGACCATAACTACTGTATAGAACTAGAAGAACTGCACCAATACCAAAACCTGAGACCAGGTCTTGCTTAACAGCGGAGGCATATGCAATTGCTATCGATCTATTGTATTTTTCTATGGTTTCCTTTTCACCAGTGAAGGATGCAACCTTGCATTACAAGAACATAGTTTTAATATTATGGAAGGCTACACTATATATATATGTTAAATAATCATTCAATAAGCCTGATTTACAATCGCTTACCTTTCTAATAGCTCTTATCGTTTGTTTAACAATATTCTCTGCCTCATCATATGGAATTTGTTCAGGGCTTACCAATTTCGAGATGAAAATAGTCAAATTTCGACTAGCTGCTATAAGGAAAGGAATGCAACACACCAGTACAAGAGCAAGAAACCAGCCTTTTAAAAATGCTATCATCAAACAACCATAAACTGTCGAAAAGATTTGTATGGTTTTTCCGATCTGCGTAAGAGTTTTTATAATAAGTGAATTCTTGATAGTCAGATTTCATAGTTGTCATTATTAATGTATTAGCTAGTGCCAAAAGTAACAATATCTCACCTTTTCACCTATGGCATCTTGTATGAGAATGGTGTCCCGAGACATTCTCTCGATTACTTCTTCTGTTGTTGTTTCAGTGTCGAAGAATGTAGTGTCCTGTTTAAGTATGGTTTTCAAGTACAGACCTCGAATGCGGGCTGCCTGCCTTTCTCCTGTCATCATCCAACAAGATACCTCTGCAATGGATTAAAATTAAAGTTAGATATTTATCAGGATCTCTTAAACCTTATGCTCTGATGAAATGATGAGCAAGTAAACATATAAATAGAAGGATATATGCACTTACGGAAAAATGATGCTATGGCAGTTCCTATAGCTAAGTATACATACATCAGAGTTACCTGCGCACATAAGATTGGACAATATCGATATATACTTCATTAGCCGAAGGATCTAAAAGCGACAATATTAACTAAACAAAATTACTCGTCCGAATTCAATATGCCTTAATTTGATCAAATTAAGGGCATTATTTTCTTCAAAAAGTTATTGTTGTAGATGTTCAAATCAATTGTAGCACAGATAACTTCCATGTGAATAGTTGTGAACCTATTAAATCCCCATGGACAATCGGAGAAGACAGATAGGTGTTTTTAATAGTGTTTGATGTACCATAATACTACCATGTAATTGAAAATTCAAAAAAAGATGAAGTTTTACATACCCTAGATAGATCAGAATTTTTTTGTGAAGGAACAGATGAATTGAAATCTACCATGTAATTAAAAGTTGAAACCAGATGAAGTTTTACATACCTTAGATACGTCAGAAACAATATTTGAAGGATTAGATGAACCACCAAAAATATTGATAATTTGGCCAAGAATTGATGCCATGAGGTATGGTGCAAGTCCAGTAACCATTGCACAACTACTTCCTACTATCATCAACATGATATCTAATATGTCTGCAAAATAAAAATACCATAGTGGCACATTGTTTGCATCTCTTCCACTCCAATGTTCATCACTTTTCTTCTTTATTGTTTCTATAATTTCTTCTTTCTTTTCTTTCATCTCCTCCATCTATATTATAAATAAACTTTTTTTCAATAACAAATAATACCATAGACGAAAATCTTCAAACCCTAGACAAAACAGTTGATGAAAAAAAAATTGTAAGATAATCAAACCAAGTTTATATTTATATTGTGTTCAGGTTTCAAACGTTATTGAATTAAGAATTCGATAGGAATTGTGATTCTGAATCTACTGTATGCAGGGATGGGACGGGTGGGAATGTGGGATGCAAAAATTGGGATTACGGTTGGGTTTAGGATTCAAATTTAGAACCCGGTCCGGTTATTAGCGGGATGTGGGATTAGGTCATTCCAACCCAAATCCGCCTATATATATTACTTAAACCCTAATAAGAATTTATAACTTTTTTTTATGAATTTGGATTAGTAGTTTTAGAAGCTACGGAATGGATTATTATTCAATTGTATAAGACCTCAAGTTTAATTAGCTATGATTTTGATTTTGAGTATATTGGTTTAATGGATTACTAATCCTTAGGCCCGTATAATGCACGGGAAAATCTGATTGCTTTCGAGTGTTTTTTTTTTTTTTTTTTTTTATGTTGCTTTTGGTTTGTAAGTTGTAATATTTTGTTTAGCTCGTTTCAAAAGTTTATGATTTGGTATGATTTCATTTAGAATTATTATAAATCTTTGAGTATTGAAATTGAATGATTATTATATGTACATAAAAATTAAACCCAAAACAGTTGAAAATATCTAGGAGAGTTGGATTTTGCAGCACTCTCAATTCTCGAAGTTTCAATTAGAATTTGGTCTGGCTCGGTTGTTGAGGTTTCATCATTTCGAGCGTCTCTTAATTGGCTTGTAACAGTTAACATTCTGAAAATTCGAAATATTTAGCAAACTATTATGATGATAAATACGGCTTACTTGTAATGTGACAGAGAGATCCCATTTGGCCCATGTAATTAAGTCTTTCAGGAAGGCAACCATACGATCCATGTCTATGTGAATCTTGCGACCTTTTTTTATATAGTCTCATCTGCAACACATTTATTGTACATACATTAGATCACAAATTAAGGGAAACTCAAATAGTCCCATAGCCCGGTTCAGGGCCCAGTTGCATAGTGGGGCCAGTGGACATGTCAGTATATGGGACCTGGTCACCCCACCCATAAACCGGGGCTTCATCATCAGCAGTGCCCGGCACGGTGAACTCCACCTCAGTCTTGACGTCCTCAACGGCCAGAGCATCTTCAACAGGGATCTGAGAGCCACTACCAATCCGTGTAGTCCCCATCACCGGTCCCCTCAGCACTCGAGGGATGGCATCCTCCCTTCTCGGGCTGACAGGCTCCCCCTGGTCAGCAGGGGAGGTAGAAGCAGCTCTCTTCGATCCCCGGGCAGACTCATCTACCACAACCTTGCCCCCTCGGATCAACCGGGGCAAGGTATTGCACAAAACCAACTTCAACAGAAGGAGGCTGGGAAGGTCTTACCTCTACCGGAGCCTCCACTCCAGCATCTGCAACACTGGGGGCGTCCACTTCATCCAACGGACCCTCCGGGACTACAGCTGGCTCGCCTCCCTCAGCAGCAGAGGCGACCACTATTTCCTCGGACACACCTTCCACCATCTCCGGCTGGGCCAAGTTGTCCACCTCAGCATGTACCTGCACCGGGGTAGGAAAGAATCCCCCAGTAGCTGATTCGCCAGACCCACATGAAAGAAGAAGTCCACTATCCCTCGACATCAGACTTGGATCACTGGAGGAGTCAGATGAGCCATAAAAGACATGTGGCCTCTTCCGGCGACCCAAGGGAGGGTTTGAATGACAAGCAAAGTTAGCATCACTGACCTGAACATCCTCGACAACTGGGATGACCTCCGGCAGAACATCCGACGACTTTGGCTTGTCAGGAGGAGATCTTCCCCAAACTGGAAGAACCTCATCGGGCCAGTCATCCATCTCCCCCCGCAAATCAACAACCTTACTCTCAACCGGAGGCTTCCCCTCAACACTAGGGACCGTGCTCTCTACAGTGGAAGCACCTTCACCAGAGCTGGACTCCACCTCCACAACATGCGGAGGAGCCGGCAGGGCAAGCCTCGTCGGGTAGCTGATATCCGTTACGATCTGGTCAGGGAGCGTCAAGTCCCGCAGGTCTGCGGGCAGACAGAAGAAGGGCTCAATGTTCCCCTCAGCAGCAGAAGAATCCGCCCTTGCTGGCAGAGACACTTGAAGCTGACGTTTCCCTGCAAACACAAGCACAATGTTCTTGAGCCAGAGCTCAACAAGCACACGAAGCATAAGGGCAAAAATGAAAGAAAGGTCAGGCGTATGCTTACCTATGAAGTCTCGCGGCACCGGTATCTGCGGTCAGACGACCACCCTGACACTCGGTAGCAGGGCTCAAACCAATTCCCATAATGGTTGGGAAGTCCAGACAACATCCGGGCAGTACGCCAAGAGATGGCGTAGAAAAAACGTTCCTTGGCCTCCCGGACGACCGACTTCATGAGCATGAACACCTCGATCGAGCCAAATGGAATCTCGAAAATGGAGAGCGATCAGCCCAATCCGATGCACGATTATCCAGAAAGACACATGCATCTGACCGGGCGGGATCCCCCACACGACAACAATCTCAAAATAGAAGAATGCAGCGGAAGCTGCATGCCATAAAGAAGCTGGTAAAGACTTACCGCGATCAGGTTGCCGGAGCAACTGTCTGAAATGAAAGGGTGGGAACCAAACCAGACCCCTCTCCAGCCGAGCCGCTCCTGAACTTCCGCCGCGCTCATCCGTTCGAGTTCAGGATTTCGGGAGGCTCAGCAAAATCCACAGGAGCCACCTCCGCCAAACCATCAGGCGAAGGGGGATCCGTCCCCGGAATACTGCTTGGCACGCTTTCATCAAAAGCAGGACGGGGAGCTGAATTCTGGGGCTCCACGTCGCTACTAGAGCTCAGAACTAAGGTTCTCCTCATCCTTGAAGGAAAATTCGCAAGAAACAACGGGAATTCGGAAGATCAGAACCTAGGGTTTCGGCGAAATGAAGTAAGGATGCAGAAGTGAGAGAGGGAAATATACCCCTCTCTCCTCTGAACTTCTCCTTTTATAAGGCAAACCCAGGGTCCACCGGCTGATAGCATTCCAGGTTCTCTTAATGAAATCATCATTAGGGTCATTAAACCAACTGGTTTTAATGACTCGATCAGCGAAGAGTCACAAGCTTTCACTGGAAGTTGAAGCTGCACATTTTCCAGCCAACAAAGGAAGATTTAGAGAAGATAAAGTGGGGCCACTTAACACAATCAGTTGGGCCCCACGCCACACAATAATCTAGGACCCACATCAGTTGAGACCCACCTCATACACTCAGCGAGATCGATCCAACATCTACGAGTGGATCCACATGGTCCAGGTCAGCGACATGTGGACCTCCGGTCTACATCACCATGGTCAAGTAAAGATTAATCGATATGTGTTTTTGCACTCTACATAACAAGAAAATAACTGGACCTACCTACCGGAGCTCAAGACAGTAATAAAAACATGATTTTATTACGAAATGCATTACACGCGGTGCACCAAATCCCCTATATAGTGCGACCGGAGCTAAATCACATCAAAAGGGGAGACGGAGGATTCAAACCGGACCCCTCAGGTGAATCAGGAAGGTCGTACCTAACTTTTGCTGCGGCATACCCAGCCTTCCAAGACGTAGCAACAACAAAGTCTGCTCGCTCCTTGGCGACTGACAACTCGCCCACCTTTTCTTCCAGCTTTTCCCAGTAGTACTCTACAGTCTCCTTCGTACCCGCTATCCGGGCATCATACATGTATTTATGAAGAAACTGCTCCTTACGAAGCTCGCTGATCTTCTTCTTGAGATCATCCACCTGATGCAACAATTTTCGACTATCTCCAATCGGTTGTCACTCAATGCACTGGAGAGAGGTCTAGAATCTGCCATTATAGGGAAAGCCGGAGTATTAAAGGGATTCCTTCATACAAGAAGAAAGGGAGTCACGAGCCATTGTAAACAAGACTAACAAAGTTGGTGACTCAGTAGAAAAAGGGAGACAAAAGACAGAATAAATAAATGAATTTATTAACTTGACCCAAACTAGGGGCACTACTCCCATACATAGTGCGAGGAGCCGGGAAGGGACCGGTCAAGGGTTCTTCTCTTCTTTGACCAAATGATATCCAAGCCTCTCCAACAATTTATGTGCGGTAGCAAGTTCCCGCTGAAGAACCTAGCTAGATCCGTTGAGTGGCAGCCTCAAGCCTCCGACTATTATCAGCGAGGTGACCGTTCATGGTAAATAGGCTCAGGCGCACTTGTCAGATGTCTTCCAAGCAGGCGACCATCATCAACTCGATACGGCGATCCCGACCCTCAATTTCTAGGGCCATGCTCTCCCGCATGTCCACGCGGTGTACTTCTGGATGGTACTCCGGTCATCAGTCATCCTTCAGCAGAAGCTTCAGCAACAACAAACAGGGAACGGAGAGAGAAAAGTGGACATCCGTCTACACCTCCTGTTCCCTATTTATAAAGGAAGAAAGAAACCCTAAACCTTGATCCAAAGGATATGGAATCGTCATCAAGAAGCGTGTCAAGGAAGGAATCCTCCGAATCTCAACAGTCGAAGAAGATATTGTTAAGATCTTTCCCAAGCAGATTTTCTACTTGATAAAGAGGGACGATGTGTGTACCCTAGGTAAAAAACCCGACAGGTGTCACCGATGGCTGTATAAGAAGCTAAACTGGGCACCTGAGCAGTAGCCAGCCAAGCCTGGGCTATCGGGTAGGACCCAACCCGGTTTCAAGAGATCCGCATACACTCTGTGGACCTTGACTCACCAGATAGTCCACTATCAATGGTTGGAGCCCCGGTTACTGTATAAGAAGTTGCACCGTGGGCTCCGATACATCGACCAGGCCCACCTCAGTCAAGTAGGCCAGGTCCGGCCTAGTAAGGTCCAACAGCGATAAGGGCTCATCCAAAGCCTTAGCACAGAAGTCCAGAAGACCTGGCCAGGGAGTATGCAGTGTAGATTGGGCCCCCGGTCAGAGGAATCAAGCCCAAGTCTTTGATTTCAGGCTTGGTCAATCCAAGTCCCAACCAACTGGCCGGATAAGTCCAACGAGATTCCAGCCAACAGAGCCCATGGTTCTAGCCTGCTGGAGAAGATAAAAGAAACCCAGGTTGAACCAGGACCTATCAGAGGATGCCATGTGGCAGTCAACCTGGTTAAAGGGGATTCAAACCAAGGAGATAACCGCTCGACAACATGCAAACTATCTCCACGGAAAGCATCTTCACAGTTGAACAACCCGAGTTCTTGGAGTCAAAACCAGAGGGGTGGTTGAGCCAGCCTCCTCCGGCCTACTACAAATACATGAGTTTTAAACCTCCTGAACTACGAGTCTTTCACTGAGCAACTCCATTAGAGCTTAGTGGAAGCAGAGACTTGATTCCAAGTTCATCATCTTGGATATGTAAGCTGCCTAATTCCGATCAGGTCCAGTCTCACTGATACCCCCCATCCTATCTCTGTCTATACAAGGCTTTTCATTGTAATTGTTCGATCAGTATATACATATCTCAAGTTTGTGGATCAAATTTTGGCACCCACACTCGGCTCGCTCAAAATATTATTTGGTCGAGTTTAATAAAAAACTCGGGAGTTGTCTTGGTGAGTCGTAAGTATGCTAACACTTAAATATATGGTAGTCATATATTTAGTCCATATTAATGCCAAGAAATGGTTGTTGGTGGTGATTTTAGTTTCCAGGGGTTTTTATTTAACGAAAATGAAATTACTATAATGCATGTATGTATACTCTCTATTAAAGTTGGGCATGCCCTTAAAAAAATATTCTCTCTCCAAATTAGAGAAAAATTAATGCTCTAATTGAAGAGAATTTGATTAAACCTTGAAATTGGAAGGTTGTTTTAGAACTTTTACATAATGCTTAATTAGTAAGGCTATTTAAGTAACTTAACTATAAATTAAATATTTAAAGTTAATTTTAAGCTAAAAACTAATTTATAACTTTATTAGTATTTTTTTATAACTTCATAAACACTAATTTGTGAACACCAAAAGTGAACCAAATTATGGGTATTTTCTAAAAATCACATAATTAACTTAAATCAATATGTTTGCAAATATTTGAAACCAATTCAATTGAACATCTTATTCAAAATATTATTGAAATTTAGTCCAAAGTTGTAATTAAATCTATTGTAAAAAATAATAAGAAAAATTATACAACATAAAAAAAATTTAATATGGTTACAACATAAAAAATTTAAAAAATAATAACGTCAACCATTATATAACCTAAGCAAATATGGTTATAAAAATCTCGATCGTAAGTTCGGAGACATAGTTTACACTTTAATTTATATTAGTGAAATGGTTAAAAGATTGTATGGGAAAAAATTCAAATAATAAATCCTTAAAAATATTATAAAATGATGGAGTAATTTTATTATTATTTCAAACATACAAGTGCGATTTATTATATATATTATTTCACATCTCTTATTTAATGAGTACACAAAAAATAAAAAAACCAAATTTAAATGGATTTAATTTAAAAATTAAAAGTAAAAAACTTGAATTATTTTTATTTTTTATTTTTTATGCTACAAAATTAATACAACGGTATTCAAGACAGCGTTGAAAAACAATTGATCTAACTATTATATTCATATAGTCAACATTGTAATCCTCGACACAATATATCCGTTAACGACATCATTATACCCAAAAGGAAAAATCCCTCAAATATAATAATATTTTTTTTAGGGCTCGCATAATGGCAAATTTATGAAGAACTTGAAAATAAATATACATACACGAAATAAAATATAAGTTGATATGATTATTGATTACTCCCAAATATATAAAATTCGTATTGCAAAACTTAAGAAAACAATTCTACTTTCAGTCGATTTCAATAGCAAAAATTAAGATTAATTTTTTTTTCGTAGAAAATAAAAATTAAATTACAACATGTAAACTAACAACCGTGCATCACACGGGTTAAATATCTAGTGTGATTAGTTGGTAATATGAACGAGTCTAGAGATTCAACTAGGCCGAGTTCCGAGTCACTTATTTGTCTTAATTAGGGGTATAATGGTAAATATAAGTCTTTGTCACGCTTTATATTGATGTCAGTCGTCTCTCTGCCATCTCATTTAACAGAGAAAGAAACAAGAAACAAGAAACAGAGAGAAAGAAAGAGAAAAAAAATGGCAAGATATATGGAAATCATTGCGTTTATTGCTACTCTAATGTGTTATATACCTCTTAGGATTATAACTCCGGTGATGTTGGTTTCATTTTGTTTGGGTTACTTGGAAGAATGGAATTTTATTATTGTTGGTAGTAGAACTGAGGTGATGTTGAATGCATCTTTCGTTAGTACTCTTGTTTTACATATTTTATCAACAACCCTATTTGAATTTTGTTATCGCATGTTAACTTCAAGTGATTTTTCAAAAAGAAATAAACAGATTTTGATTAAGTGTAAGGTTTGGGTAATGATTTTGGTTGATTCAATCTTGACATATTTACTGGAAAGTGAAGATGATGAACTTGATTCAATGAAGTTGGTTGTGATATCTGTTTCTTTATATTTTATTTCTTGGATCAAGCTCCATAATGAAAGGTATGCAGACAACACTGGTCTCTCTGTTCCTTTGTTCGAAATATTCTTGCTAATAGCCATTCAACATCTTCTGGAGCAAAATTTCTATACATTTCTAGCTTGTGGAAGTTGTTTCATTGCTGCTGGACTAGTACAAGTACATATACACATCTTCTCACTCTCTTTTTTTTTTTTTTTTTTTTTTTTTCTTGGATCTTTTTTCTCATTTTAATTGATGATTTGATCTTGATATATTATTATATTGTCTTGATTTAGCTTACTCCAGGTTTGGAATTTCGACGCGGTAGCATTGGTTCGGATATACTTGGTTTTCTTGCCGGTGAAGTTCCTCCTTATATGGATTGAAACCAAAACTTCTATCTGGGTTTGGTTATGGATCATACTGTATTCAAAACTTCTATATATCTGGGTTTGGTTTCAGTGCATTGGTTCGGATGTTTTGGAGTAATTTGGATGTTGATGAAATTGATCACTGTAGTAGAAAGAAACATTTGTATGTTGATGATCAGATTATATCAATGCTAAAGTTTAATTAGTTGTTAATTTACTCTAGCTAGCTTGTTTTAATAGTTTTGCATTTGCATTTGCATTTGCATTACTTCTTTTATTTAAAAACACACACACACAAAAAAAAAAAAAAAAAATCAGAATCTGACCATCCAATGGGATTTTGCTTCCAATGTTTAAGTATGTATTAGCTATTAGCTTGGAGGAAAACCAAAAATTCCAAAAGATTGATTCATCTTATGTAATTACACCATACTAATTCAATGCCATTACTTATTAGTATTTACTAGCTAGCTTGATTGAACAATGAACACTATTAGAAGATGAGATCTTATGAAAAAGCTCATCAGGTAATAGTGTCATACATACCCAAAAATGATTTTGGAATCAAATGTGCCAAGAATATTCTGAAAGGTTGCTTATAAAAGTGTGACATTATAAGTTTACCAAAACGCCCCCAAACACACACACACACACTCTCTCTTCCAAATCCCATGTCCATTTTACCTTGCCACATCAGCTCAGCCGTTACTCTTAGTCAACAAGGCACACGGGTAGTAATTCCAATGGCAGTTTCGTTATTCAAATCAATTACATGGGTAGTACTTTGACCTACTCCTTTCTCTCTCTCTCTCCAATCGTGAAAAAAAAAAAATTAACAGATCATGCACCAATGTCAGAAAAATCATTCTGTCAGACCCACCTCTCTCTCTCTCTCCAATCGTGAAAAAAAAAAACGGATAACAGACTACGCAGCAATGTCAGAAGTGTCAGACCCACCACCCCATGCACCCTACGTACGTACGTACTCTCAGCTAATCCAAATCACCAACATTATTCTCCTGCCTGGCTGGAAAATACAAACAACAAATTTAAGGGGATTTGCTCTGCTGCTCCTCGCCACATATATATTCTCAATCAATCAATGACTTTTATATATAATGGATCCTTACCTTTTCGTAGCCGTTTGATCCATACTTTCATACATTTCTTTGATTATGTACTTCTGATTTTTTTTTTTTTGCATGATTACCATCAAGATGGCGATACCATATTCACGGACATTTTTTTTTATAGATTGCAGTACATCTATTGCGCAGAATGATAGAGCTTGCCCATATTAACATGAACTAGTATAATTAATACTGTAAACTGCTACATATATAGCAATGGATATGTATGGGAATGGATCATAATTAAATATATATATACTGTACGTATTAGCCTAGTAGCTAGAAATGCATGCATAAGAAAGGGAAAATTGAAAGAAATATGAACCCTTGAGTAGTTCTTCTATACATGCAGTAATTTAAAATTTTAATATAAATTTAAACCCAAAAAAGGAGATCGATCAAAATGAAAATTCTCGATCTATCTATATTCCTTAGGATGCTCATCAGCTGGTTGTGCATGGTTCAACCATATGCGCGCAAGCTAACTAGCAAACTGCATGCCACGGCCATGAACGGGCCTAGATCGAGTAGAGCATTATTTAATTATCATACACTTTGAAGGTACTAATTTCCCTTGACAAAAAACCATAATAATAACCAAAATAATCTGATTATGTATAGATTGAGGAACTGATAAGCAGCAACCAAAATAATAACACCATTAATGGGCATGGCTGGAGTATTTTTTCATGAAAATATAACCAAAATCCCAGACAAAGAAGGGCATGCCCTGCCTAGGCAATCAACATTGTGATTCTCTCTCTCTCTCTCTCTCTCTCTCTCTCTCTCTCTCTCTCCTGCCACATACCTGCTATTTTGGATTTCTGTTTTCCCAAGCAACCATGACATCAACATTCTTTTAATATACCAGGTATACCCTCCCACTTTGACAACATATATTGTTAATGGAAAATGTAAATGGTAAAGTACTAGTGGGTATGTATCCATGTAATAAAACACATTTTTTTATTTACAAAAGAGTTCTATATATGGATTTACAGAAAAAGAACCTATGTATATATGTATAGCTTTTCAAAAAACCCACTTAATAACCAAATTAAATTAATCTGTGTTTAATTAAAGTTGAAATTAAAAACAAAAATACAATGGCAAAATCAAATCTGTAATTCTGTATTAGTATTATATGTTGGATTAATGTTGCCACTATATAGTCAACAAGTCACACCAGAGAATTATAATGGTATTTTCGTTATTTTAATCAATTACATGGGTTATATTTTGAGTGACTTTATTTATAAGTTATAACCATTTCTCTGTCTCTCATTCTCTCTTTCTCTTACAATTCACAACAGAGAGAAAGAAAAAGTGAAGAGAGAAGAAAGAAACAATGGCTATTATTATGGAAAAAGAAATAGCTCATTTTATTACCTTGATGTTCTACTTGATTTTGCTTGTTGCTAGTCCTATAATCTTTGTTAAGGCTGTTCTTGATCGTTTCATTCCTCTTAATATTTGGATTATTCTTCTTATCACTAGTGGATTTACCTATACAATCTTTGGAATGATTAGAAACATTTACACTAACTTGACTACTTTACTAGATGAACATGCTGATCTTGTAAACGATTCTACAAAGTGGGTGCTTGTTATTTCTGTTCATTCTCTTTTCATCTATATTCTTAAGCATAAATCAATGAGTGAAACTTCCATGATAATCATCTCTCTCTCTCTTTACATCATATCATCTATTAAAATAGTATGTGGTAATGCTGATGGTACACATATTTGTCACTGGTTGTACCATGTTTTTCTTCTTCTTGCAATACAACATGGTCTTCGTCGACACATTGATGCATGTATGTGGTGTGGTTTAGTTGCTGTAGCTGGTGGTCTTGTTCAGGTACTTTTTCTATATATTAGTTTCTTCTTTTGATTTTCTTGATGATTTGAGATTGAAATTTGGGAAATATAATCCATATAATATAATTTTGTTCTTTTAGGTTAGTCCCAATGTGGTTCAGATGCATAAGAAGTTTAATGGTGTTTTGAGAAGGAAAGTTACAAAGCTTGGCCGTTGGTTATCTGAAAGCAAAGCTTGGTTATATGCCTCTACCTTCTTTACTTGCTTTTAGTTTTTGTCATTTGCTTTGCAAAACTTTTATGGTTGTTCTAAATTTGGATGTTTGATGAAATTCATCAGAGTTTTATCTGTTGATTAATTGATATTTGTTGTTGTTGTTGAATGATTGTTCTTCTAAATTTCTTACAGTAATGAGAAAAACTTCCCTCTTTCGATCCATATATATAGTCCCATGTATATATATATGGTTATAAACTCTGATTATAACCACAAGCTGCTACTACTTAATTAATAATGTAGATTTCATAACAACTTGGATTAATTTGAATTTTGTTGAATTTTACATAATTTTTTTTCTCTTTAATTAGAACTCTAAACATGATTAATTAGGGGTATAAAGTGGTTTCCTTAGAATAAAATTAATTAGTTGTTGTGTTAATTAATTTACTACTAGCTGAATCCATTTGTTCTATCATGGAATATTCAAGCTGAAGCATGAAGCTATCTATCATTATAAACTTGTAAAACCCTTTTGATAAAGAATATAATCACATATAGCTAGAGTATATAGAATAGAGATGAAAGGTGATGAACAGAGGAATGGAAGAGATACAGAGAGAAGTGTCATGTTTTACACTACTGTTTTCATTTGAAGACAGATTAGATATTGTGTTGATGTTCATCGGAATGATATGTGCAATGGCTACTGGACTTGCACAACCACTCATGACATTAATCCTTGGCCAAATTATTAATTAATACCTTTAATTTGGTGGTGATTCATCTTCTCATCCTTCACATATTATTTCACACATGTTAGTTTCTTATGGGATTCTCTACTTCTCTAGTATCCTGTTTCTTATTGAGTGCTCATTAATTGTATCTCTATATTAATGGTTGTTGTGATCTCCATTGAGATAGACTGAATAAGAATACCTCTTCCTCTCTTCTCCCGTGCAGTAGGCTTTATGCCGAAGCACGTAAATCATCTTGTTCTTAATTTATTGTGTTTATGATTATTAGTTGCTAATTTCGTTAGTCTATTCCAAATCTGTCGGTTTTTGAACTGTTTCCAGCAGAATAATCCTCTTGTAGTTTTTGTTATGAATGATGTTTGTTATTTTAGACTCTTGTAGTGGTCTTTAATCTGGGACTTTGGGGTACTGTATGAAACTATTGTTCTAGATGTATTTTGAATTTAACACATATGCTTTACTTTTGTCGTCACTGCTAAATTGTTCTTAGCTTGTCTTGTGCATAGTACATTATGAAAAGAAAAAACAACTTATGGATGAGCTTGGCAGCATTGGCAAGCTCAATTGCTTTCCTGATTTCATCATATGTCGCATTTTTTCCTGACTAGCTAACAAATCGAATTTTCTCCCTCATCCACTTGAGCTTATAAAGATTTCAGGTTGATATATAGCATCTATAAGAACTTCACCAACTTGGAGATCATAGAATCTATATATCTACGAGACTTACAACTGTAGACTTACCACTCTGGCCTACTAGAGCAGTGAGACCATAAAATATCTGCACTTCAGGGCCTGTTTAAGTGTTTAGCTTATGGAGTTTGTCCATCTTTAAAAGCAACTGTAATTACTAATATAGAAGCCAGCCTCGTGCAAAAGCAATCACGAAACCACTGTTAATTAGTGTTCTCCAGTGCTTTATATAATGTTTTGCTCTGTTTTCTTTGGTGCTAACATTAGATTTTCAATTTACTCTAATATCTCAAATTTGAAATGAAATAGTGTCAAAACTACCAAAGTATTTCTGTCTTCGCAGTATCCTACAATATCAAGTTTAAACTATCAAGTTTATTGTATATTCTAAACACCCAGAGGATTTATAATTGCAATATCAAAATCATACAACATATGAGCCTTTTTTGAATGTTCACTTAATCAATTAATATAGATTACAAGAGCATGCACAGCTTTAGATTTGATCAACTACAACTAATATCAAAATTTGAACCAGAATTTACAAGAATGGAGATATTGATCGTCTCGATCAAGTGCGAGTCAGTCATTTCCAACTCATTCTGTTTTCAACGTGGTTTTATATATTCACAAGTACATTTACACTATGGCTTCAGTCCATGAGCATGACTGCATGCCATATCACACAACTGACCCTAGTTTAGCAGCTTTATGCTTAGTTGAATCACTGAGGGAGACTTTGCGCCATGGGCTAAAAAGATACAGAGTCATTTTGATAGTCCTAAGTCCTGTTAAATCATCGTTAATTTGTTGGCTAGTTTAGGCACAAGTGTCTGTTTTCGTAAAAAAAAAAAAAAAAAAAAAATTTAAGACTGATATACAATATAGTTTGATGCCTTCTCTCTCTCTCTCGACCATGGGATCTATATATTCATCTAGCGACATCTAGGCAAGGGTTGATAAGCTAGAAGACCATAGTTGAAAGGATGTTCTATAAATGCCCTTGAATATTTACTGTTTTTGTGTTTGACATTGGGGTCGTTGCAGCTACTTTATTTCATCAGTACATATATACAAGTATTGTGCTTCAAAGGAAGAACTCCATTCTCGATCCAGTCAACGAAGCTCTGTATCATTTTAAGAACTGAAGATGCAAGTCACGGTTGTTTGACATGTTTATTTATCACATTTATCATGGTCTAATGCAATTATCATGTCATGTAGGTATTATTACAGATTTACAACTATATATATGTGACCTAAACAATAATACAATACTATTGAATTAGAAGTCTGTTGCTGATTTTGCATGTTTTACAGTAAGAGCAGGTTGACCATATCATTTCATTACAAATTTGAGATGTTAGAGAAAATTGAGAATTCTATAGCTCAAACCAGGATCTTGGCTCTGTCTGTACATGAAAATTTAATGTCTGTAAATCAATAATCTGGAAGAAGTTTTGGAGTTTCGGATTCGGGAAAATTAGACTTAACCCACCAAATAATGAACCTCTTTTGATAAAACCCCCCACATATATGAAAAGTTTGACTTTGCACCACACCGTTTGCTTCCATCCAAACTATATTTTTACTTCCCTAAATACCCCTCATTTTATAATATATGGGGTTTTAGCTAATAAAAGAACAAGGGGCATTTCAGGAAGTAAGAATATAATTTGGATGAAAATATGGACGGAAGCAAACGGTGGGGGTGCTAATTTTGAATCCCAAACCCAACCTTAATCCCAATTTTTGCATCCCACCCGTCCCATTAGGGTCGGATCGGGTTGGGCTAAATTGCCATCCCTGCATACAGAATCACAATTCCTATCGAATTCTCATGAGAGTTTTTTTTCCTGATGCCAAACTTTTACCAAAAAAGTCCATTTTTCTTTCACTAAAATCAAATACATTTTCTCTAATAATAAGGGTTATTAAGTAATTTTAATATAAATAATTAAACTTTATCAAGTAGTTACCTACAAATTAGGAAACTAATATTGTTTTTACCAAAAAACAAGGAAACTAAATATGAATACGTCTAACAGACGTGCATTCACTTAGTTTTAATAACTTTTGAAACCTCAAACTCAACCCTAAATAAACAAAATATAAATATAAACTTGGTTTGATTTTCTTACAATTTTTTTTCATCAACTGTTTTGTCTAGGATTTGAAGATTTTTGTCTATGGTATTTTTTGTTATTGAAAAAAGTTTATAATATAGATGGAGGAGATGAAAGTAAAGAAAGAAGAAATTATAGAAACAATAAAGAAGAAAAGTGATGAACATTGGAGTGGAAGAGATGCAAACAATGTGCCACTATGGGTTTTTTTATTTTGCAGACATATTAGATATCATGTTGATTATAGTAGGAAGTAGTTGTGCAATGGTTACTGGACTTGCACCATCACTCATGGCAACAATTCTTGGCCAAATTATCAATATTTTTGGTGGTTCATCTAATCCTTCAAATATTGTTTCTGACGTATCTGTCTGTTTGATTCGGGCGGGAAAAGAGTTTACCGGGAAATAGATTTACCATGTGCAAATATTCGGGAAATAAAATTTTGATAAAATAGTTATAATGCTACATTGATCATGAATTTTTTTGGAAAATCATTTAAATATGTTTGTAGTGAGAGTTCGACAAAATTGAGCTCCAATTTGTCCCAACATTTTAACTTATCATGTCGTTTTAAATATTTACCGCTTATTTTCCATTTAATTAAACATGGGAAATTGAAATTTCCCGGAAAATTTATTTCCTAGACTCGAATCAAACAGACCCTAAGGTATGTAAAACTTTATCTGGTTTCAACTTTCAATTACATGGTAGATTTGAATTCATCTGTTCCTTAAAAAAAAATTCTGACCTATCTAGGTTATGTAAAACTTCATCTTTTTTTGAATTTTCAATTACATGGTAGTATTATGGTACATCAAACACTATTAAAAACACCTATCTGTCTTCTCCGATTGTCCATGGTGATTTAATAGGTTCACAACTATTCACATGGAAGTTATCTGTGCTATAATTAATTTGAACATCTACAACAATAACTTTTTGAAGAAAATAATGCCCTTAATTTGATCAAATTACAGGGACTTGACACAATGGTCGGTGAGTGTGGAATTCAACTGTCCAGTGGACAGAAAAAGAGAATTGCAATAGCAAGAGCGATCTTAAAGGACCCAAAGATCCTACTACTTGACGAAGCAACAAGTGCACTCGATGTTGAATCTAAGCATATAGTACAAGATGCATTGGTAAGAATCAAGTCAAATCGTACGATCATTGTGGTTGCACATGATTTGACCGGCCACTATCCAGAACGCTGATACTATAGTAGTTGTCTGTATTAACCATTTTTGTGAGGTTGGTCAATATATTAATGAAAGATGATGATGTGTATGATATGAACAATAATAAAGTGTAGACGTGAACACCATTGTATACGTGGTTCGACAATTGTGCCTACATCCACGGAGAGAGAGAATGAACTTTATTATAGTAGTGGTGATACAAAATGGGAGCTCGATAATGGAGAGAGCTCAAGAGAGAGATGAGACCTGAGAGGTGAGGTCTCATGAGAGAGTGTTGAGGTCTTGTGTATCATTCACAATGAGACCATGAGAAGATGAGTAGTTTGCCTTTATATTTATAGGCTACAATGTAACTTCATTCTTAGCAATTAATAGGGTAATAATGGGGAAAATATCTTTGTAATAATAAGGCTTAACTTTGTAACTTGTGCCATCAAGAGAGAGCCCATTAGATGTTGACACGTGGCACCATGATGGACGGTAGAGATGGTGCCACATGTATGTTGTATATAGTACCCCTACATAAGCCCCCTCTTTTTAGGTTGAACGGAGTTCGGGTTGAAAAGAAGTAATCGAACCGATCCAGCCCCCAAGATGAATGAAATATGGGGTTCTTTAACGAAGTCGATCCGCCCCAAATTTTGATGAGCTTGATCATTGAGATTTGCAGGACGCGATGAAGGTCCCTTGTGGTAATGGCAACTCGATCATGAATTTGTGTATAGTGAGCTAGTTAGTTCCAGGGAGACCTAGTAGCTCGTTCAGAAGGCATGTAGACGAGATAGACAGCTGCAAGCAGGTCGTACTGAAGTGGGTCTTCTTGCATACATGGGTGGTTGTCTTTTTGTGGTCGAGTTGCATAGACCTAATACTTGTTGATAATGTTAGCATGTGAAATATTATAAAATTGGGGGATTTAGAGATACCTCCCAAAATAATAGGAACTCTTTGAGATACCCCCCAGATTTAAAAATCATTAGAGATACCCCCCAGATTTTCATTTCAAGCCGGTCAACCGAGCCATTGACCTATGTTTGACCCATTTTTATGTTCTTTAGACAAAAATACCCTTCTTTTATTTGAACCTTAATCCTAGTCATCTACTTGTATGCCATGTCAGCAAAACCTTTAACATAAACAAATTTTACTCACATCCAACACCCATACCCCATTAAATCATAACCGTCCATCTCATGTAATTCAAACCCATTGATCCTAACCACACCCATACCCCATTAATCCAGGAACTTTAATAGTGGTGGTGGAGAAATTGGTGGTTTTTGTAGTTGTGTTGGGTGATTTACGAGTACAAAAGAAGAGAAAAAAATTGTTTGTGTGAGAAAAAAAGGAGAAAGAAGATTTAGTAGTGGTGGTGGAGGTATTGGTGGTTGTGGGGTGATTTATGAGAATAAGAGAGAGAAGATTTTTTTGTGTGAGAAAAAGATTAGAGAGAATATTTAGTAGTGGGGGTGGAGAAATTGGTAGTTTATTAGTGGGGGTGGAGAAATTGGTAGTTTATTAGTGGTGGTGGTGGAGGAATTGGTGGTTGTGGTTGTATGGGGTGATTTATTAGTAGAAGAGGAGAGAGAAAATCTAGTAGTTTGGTGGAGGAATTGGTGGTTTTAATAGTGGTGGTGGAGGAATTGGTGGTTGTGGTGGTGGTGGTGGTGGTTGTGGTTGTATGGGGTGATTTATGAGTAGAAGAGGAGAGAGAAGATTTAGTAGTTTGGTGGAGGAATTGGTGGTTTTAATAGTGGTGGTGGAGGAATTGGTGGTTGAGAAGAAGGAAGAAGAGTTGGAGAAAAAAATATTGGTTTCTAACCATAGGATTAGATTTGAGGGTTTTATCTTATTGAATAGTTAGGATTAGATCTAAGTTTACATGATATGGCATACATGGTAATTGGGTTGGATGACTAGGATATAACTTCAATTGAGAAGGGTATTTTTGTCAATATAAAAGTTATATTGGTCAATGGCTTGGTTGACCGGCTTAAAATGAAAATCTGGGGGGTATCTCTAATGATTTTTAAATCTGGGGGGTATCTCAAAGAGTTCCTATTATTTTGGGGGGTATCTCTAAATCCCCCTATAAAATTTAGTAAGAGACTTACACTGAACTGTATGTCTTCCTTATGAGTTTTGTATGTACTATCTTTGTCGCCTTGTGATTGGACATTCCGATAGATGTGGCACTTTGGAGTGCACATGTAGCTCGTTTGAGAAAGAGCATTGGTTGACCAAGTGTTTTGAGAGTTACTTGGAACCTTTTGGTGCCCGATCTAGTGAATGGTCGCAGCGTGGAGACCTGTTTGACAATTCTCGGGCATGTGGCCTTTGTGGGTCTGTATTGCGTTGAGAGTGAATGCGTTCGACCAGGCGTGTGGCTAGAGAATTGTGTTTGAGGTCGTCCCGCATACGAGTGACTCACTAGTCAATGAGGGTAGCCGTATTGTATATCAAGCATTTCACTTGTAAAGAGTTCAGTGAAAGCAATGTGGCACATTTGTGCAAAAATAGCTCATGGGGAGTGAGGTCGTGTTCATGTGACCTGCACATAGAGAGAGCTACAAAAAATATCATTAATAGCTAATTGTGTTAATAATAAGTTAATTTCATTAGATAAAGTGAGAATAGCCCCCTGTATGGCATAAATGTTCTTGAGGTCGTTGAAAGACCTGTAATTTGAGGAGGTCGTTGATAGACCTGGTGAGGTCGTTGGGTTAGGGACCTGAGTAAGAGGTCGCGTCGAGACCTGAGAGGTCGTTGGCTTAGAGACCTGAATAAGAGGTCGCGCCGAGACCTGAGAGGTCGTTGGCTTAGAGACCTGAATAAGAGGTCACGATGAAAGACCTGAATCTTGCTTCTGTCGAGTCCAGTAATTGTGTAAACAATTTTTTCCAAGCCCCCAACTGTGAGTTGCAATTCTATCTTTTCAAATTCAATGATTTTCTTGAAAATCACCATCTGAGAACCTTAGAACAATGGTGTTCGGTGGGGTTGGTGGGTGGAATTCGCTTGAGAAAATCCCAAGTCCCTGTAGTCGGCGCCAAATGTATTAACCTTTTTTGTGAGGTTGGTCAATACATTAATGAAAGATGATGATGTGTATGATATGAACAATAATAAAGTAGAGACGTGAACACCATTGTATACGTGGTTCGGCAATTGTGCCTACATCCACGGAGAGAGAGAATGAACTTTATTATAGTAGTGGTGATACAAAATGGGAGCTCGATAATGGAGAGAGCTCA
Organism: Aquilegia eximia; assembly: GCA_023053565.1. Lineage (NCBI taxonomy): Eukaryota > Viridiplantae > Streptophyta > Magnoliopsida > Ranunculales > Ranunculaceae > Aquilegia > Aquilegia eximia. The sequence goes on from JALIGU010000005.1 coordinate 23,699,034, forward strand.
AGAGAGAGATGAGACCTGAGAGGTGAGGTTTCATGAGAGAGTGTTGAGGTCTTGTGTATCATTCACAATGAGACCATGAGAAGATGAGTAGTTTGCCTTTATATTTATAGGCTACAATGTAACTTCATTCTTAGCAATTAATTGGGTAATAATGGGGAAAATATCTTTGTAATAATAAGGCTTAACTTTGTAACTTGTGCCATCAAGAGAAAGCCCATTAGATGTTGACACGTGGCACCATGATGGACGGTAGAGATGGTGCCACATGTATGTTGTATATAGTACCCCTACATTGTCCAGCAAGGAAAAATCATTGAGCAAGGTAACTGAATTTGTATAATGTTACTTTTATCACAGTATTACTACACAATGGGGATCTTTTTTTTTTTTGCTAAAGGGTAATTTTATAAATAAAGGAATGGTTACAAGGGGTGCATCAAAAATATGACTACACCAAACATCAATGAAAGCGAAAATACACTGAAAAAGGATTCTCTAGAGGAACTCTAGGCATAGAAGAGTTGGAGAACCATTCCTTCCTTCCTTTACCTAAGTGAACTCCTTTTGCAGCACAAGCATCTGCTGCAAAATTTGCTTCTCTCTTTGTACTGGTTATAAGTAACCATTTGAACCAGTTTTTTAAATGCACAAATCTCTGTTGCACAGTCCAGTGAGGCTTACCACTGTTGAATGCTCTAGCAGCTGCAACTGAATCAGTTTCCACCCATAGTTGGTCCCAACCTTTTTCCTTAGCTTTGTCCATTGCTTCAATGATACCGGCGCACTCTGCCTCATAATTTGTTACCTTACCAAGACCACCAAAATACACCCCCTTCACTGCACTGCCATGGTTTCGGAAAATAACTCCCCATCCTGCCTGTCCTGGATTACCATGAGATGCCCCATCACTATTTGCCTTTATCATTCCATGAGGCGGAGGTAACCAGTAACATTCAATGATAGTTTCTGGCTGCCTTCTTTTGACCTGCAAGTTTAGATTCAACAACACTTTCTTATCATAATCTGAGCCATAGTGTGACCCAGGGATCATCATGTATGCCAACTCCACAGCTTTTTTGATTCTGAAAGTAGCCTCCCTATAATTGGGCTGCACGTCATCGTATCTTTGCCTATTTCTTGTTTTCCACACCTCCACCAAAAGTGACAAAGAACCTGCCTTCCACATACCTGCTAGAAGTGGGCTTTTTCCTTCTTTCATTCTAATCAATGACAGTAAATTATCTGGTGGCCTAGCATGACAGAACCACTCACATAACACTTTCCAGAGTTTAACAGTCGTTGGACAAGAGAAGAAGAGGTGTTGATATGATTCAAAATTCAACTTACATAGACAACACTGCGAGACAATAGGAATGCGCATATACTGAATTCTCTCATCTGTGTTGAGAGCTTTGTGCAGGATTTTCCAAGCAAGAGCTTTAGTTCTTTGGTGAAGATGAGAAGAGTGCCAGAATCTAGCCCAATGGGGTCGTCCAAGCTTCCTACAAATAGCTTTATAGGCTGAAGAAGAGGATAACTCACCTGAACAGTTGTAAGGCCAGACTCTCTTGTCAGAAGATCTTCTATCTGGTGGTTTCAAATGTCTCCAATCAATATTCAGCTGATCAAACAATTGAATAAGGTTTGGAGGGAAATCCCATGAGCCATTTGAAATACAAGTGCTAAGCTTTAATTGCGAGACATGCCAAAGTCTACTACTTGGCAGAACATATTCACTGAGAGGTTGCTCACCCAACCAGTTATCCAACCAAAGCCTGATGTCTTGCCCATTTCCAACATACCAGTTTTGATGCTTCCTGAGAAGTTCCAAACCTAATTTCATTCCAGGCCAAACTGAAGACATTTTACTGGAAGACCAGTCCCCATTTCTTGCTGTGTATTTACCTTTCATGAACTTGGACCAATCACCATCATTCTGAGAGATACCCCAAGCCATTTTCATCAGACATGTGCTGTTAACATCTTCCAACTTCCTTAATCCCATGCCGCCTTCTTTAACTGGAGAACAAACCAAATCCCATTTCACAGTAATTTTCTTTCTCTCATCAGCATTACCACTCCATATGAAGTTTCTGATAATTGAATCACCCTCTCTAGCAAGCTTCTTTGGCCACTTATAAATGGCCATGTTATGAATTGGAACACTATTGAGAACATGCCTTGCTAATAACAATCTACCTTGTAGAGACAGATTCTTACCAACCCAGCTAGAACATTTCTTTCTGATTTTGTCAAGTAACCCAACAATATGCTCCCTTTTAACTCTGCCTTTAAACAGCGGAACCCCCAGATATATCTCAGGTAACTTGCCTTCACTGATACCCAACAGTTCCTCTATCTTCTTGCTTCTGGTTGTATTCATCTTGCTAAGAAAAACTTTACATTTGTTTTTATTGAAGATTAGCCCTGAGCAGTCTTGGTAAATCTCCATGAGTTTCAACAGATTCTTAAGTCCCCTAGAACTCGCATTACCATAAATGATAATATCGTCCGCAAAAATGGGGATCTTAAATTTACTGATGTTCTTAACATGTCATAGAAACTCATGTGGAGTTGACCCAAGATACTGAAGGAGCTTACTCGCAACTCATCTGCTTGCAGGAAAGAGCCAAATGCTATCGATGAGGAGATACACATCTAGAACTTCTTCAAGTGCAAGGCAGTCTTTGTCACTTGCCTATGACTACCTGACAAGCATTACTGAGTGTGATATAAGAGGTGGCGGGAAAATTGAAAAAGGAGGGAAGGATGAGGAAACAAAACCAAATGTTTTCATCAAGAGGCTAGCCTACATGAACCGGCCAGAACTAAAATTTTTGAGAATAGGATTGTTGGCTGCAGCCGTACGTGGTGTGCTTATACCAGTCTTCGGGCTCTTTGTCTCTACTGCAATCCAAATCTTTTATGAACCGCCAGATGAACTCCGTAAAGATTCAAAGTTTTGGGCATCCATGTTTGTACTGCTTGGTGTCCTCAACCTTGTTTTTATACCAATAAAGCACTACTTCTTCGGAGTTGCAGGTGGTAAGCTGATTCAACGATTACAATCTCTGTGTTTTGGAAATATAGTCTACCAAGAAATGAGTTGGTTTGATGACCCTGCGCATTCAAGGTTCGTTTGCTTTTTCTATAAACTTATAGCTGCTCCAATTTCTGTACTTCCATGACTGATAAAATTTATCTTCTTTTTTTAGTGATGCAATATATGCAAGGTTATTTGTTGATCCAACATCCGTGAAGAGTCTTGTAGACGACTATTTGGCCCTGATAGTTCAGACTATAGCAACAGTCATAGCAGCACTTATAATTGCATTCATAGCTAATTGTATTCTTGCATTCATGGGTTTGATTCTGTTGCCATTGGTGGGCCTTCAAGGATATGTACAGATGAAGTTCTCAAAGGGTTTCAGTGTAGATGCAAAGGTTGGTCTCCACCTCACTTTTAAAGAAACGAGTAAATAATTATACAAAGGATAGTAAAATTCATATATGTTAGATAGAGAAACACTACGGAAACCATGCACGGCCTATCTAAACATGCATGACAGACTTGCATTGTGTAGCAACAATCTATTATGCTCATGCAATATTTTTGTTTTGTAATATCTTCAAAATTATGCCAAATATACTAAATCATATTGTATATGCAGGAGATGTATGAAGAAGCAAGTCAAGTTGCAAATGATGCTGTGAGTAGCATTCGAACAGTTTCATCCTTCTGTGCAGAGCAGAGGATAATGGAGCTCAACTGCTGCAACAGGGGAAAGCGACATTTCCGGAAGTTTTCAAGGTAGGGCGGAAAGTTTTTTTTTTTTTTTTCAATTTACTAGGATCAATATCATGTTTAATTAGCATTTCCTAATTGCAATGTGTGTGCAGGTTTTCTTTGTTTTGACAATGGCAGCAGTAGGACTATCAAAAATCATTGCGTTGGGTCCAGATATTACGAAAGCGAACAATTCTGCTGCTTCAATTTTTGAAATTTTAGATAGGAAATCATAAATCAATTAAAACACTGCGTGTTTTACTACTACTAGTCATCAACACTAGCTGCACATATTAAAAGCTCACTCATGTCGGAAAATGCACATATTACAGTAAAACCTCTGCATAGGAATACTCTATATAGGAATAACCTCTACATAGTCATAAAACATTTCGGTCTTAATTTGGGCCAGTTATAAATAGGAATAATTTTTATATTGTAATAAGTTATAATTTTTCTTGGTCCCGTCTAAAGAAATTTGCCTGTAATAATTACCTATATAGTAGCAAAAAATATATTACATAGAGGGAAATTTCTTAAAGAAAATATCAAATTTTAGACTTTAATATGACTTTTTATATTTCTAACCCTTCCCAACACTAAATTTCTTGAAATTATACCAGCTTTTGAAATTATATTATTATTGAAATTATACAATAATTTTTTTAGTGACAACTCTATTAAGTTATAACCTCTTTATAGTAATAATTTTTCTTAGTCCCAAGAGTATGACTATAGAGAGATTTTACTGTAGTAAACTCCAGTGCTTTATGCTTTTATAAAAGGTTTTGTTCTGTTTTATTTCTTGCACCCTTTATGTGCTACTACTAGTTCTCTTTGGGTAACTAGACTGACAAACGTCAAAGCATGGATCCATGAGAAACTGTGACTATAGAGAGATTTTACTGTAGTAAACTCCAGTGCTTTATGCTTTTATAAAAGGTTTTGTTCTGTTTTCTTTCTTGCACCCTTTATGTACTACTACTAGTTCTCTTTGGGTAACTAGACTGACAAACGTCAAAGCATGGATCCATGAGAAACTGTGACACTAGCTAGGGTTGTTAACATTCTTGATGGTATGTGTGAACCTTCTTTTAGAACTTCAGAAATAAGTTCTGAACATTAGCATAAGATTGCAGTGCAGAACGAACTTAGTCTACTGTCAGACTTCCGCTCCAATAGTTCTTACTAGCATCAGACAAAATCTGTGCCTTTCATTTGTTTCAAATCTTCTCCTCCGCCTCTTCTTTACAGCATTTCATTAGAAATAGGACGTACATGAAACGCCTACTACCAGTCTACCAGGGTCAAGATATGCAACAATTTGTTTGTTCAGGAGTATAAGTTCTGAGTTCTGAAGCAAAAGAAGACTTCTGAGTTCCAATATCGATGCCTATTATATATTAGTGCATCCCTCTACTTTGTTTGTTCTCAAGTATAAGTTCTATTTGTAATAAAGCGCCTACGACTTTATTCACTGTGTAGATCCTATTTGTAAAATGCCGATCTTTCCTTTATGACATGGTCTTTACTTGAATCAATTAAATGCTCAAATATGTATGAATTAATCCAAAAGCATTTCTTTTCCTTAGCAACCCTCTCACAAAGTGGAGAGGTTATGGGTTCGAAACACGTCAACAACTGATTGTTGATATAAGTTTTCACACGTAATTTAAAGGGGATAAGGCTCCTTCAACCCTGCCGCCAACAAAAATATATATATATATATATATATATTAAAAGTCTAGCTATACAGTTTTCTTTCTGCTGTTTTGCTTTTGTTGGGAGAGATTTTGTTGGTTGTGCCCACATCTTGGCAAATGAATTTTTGGATTCATTTGCATATACACTTTAGAGTCTTTAACATCTTTTAGGGAACAAGCACATGTTCTATACGTGTGACCTTGTCCGTAGTGGATGTGTGTTGGACTGTTGGGTTCGGGTCATCCACTTTTCTTCATCTTCTTCCTTCTTTCTTCCACCTGGAAACTCTTCGCTTTATTTGATTGTTGGTTGAGTTTTTTTTTTTTGTTACTTTCTTTTTAACCTAAAGTGATTAAGTGAATAACCATGCATGAAAGAGATTGAAGATTGGGAAATGGTTGTTCACAACTCTGTAGAAAGTAGTTTAGCTGATTTGGGTTCAAGTTAAGTAGCTAAATTTGTTCACACCTGAACACATGGACTCATAGGTTTCAAAATAGACTGATCACATTCGTTGAACACATGGACTCATGGTGGGATGACATCGCTTTCAAAATTCTTCTAAAGTAAAATACCCCATCACAGACTCATGTTGATGTCGGCATGACTGTGTGTTGGACTGTTTTTCAAAAGCTTCAAAAATGTTTCTTTTTCAAGCTATATTTCACTGACCACATTTGAAACCCAAGTGATCAATATGGATGCAAATTCAGAAATTTCTCTCTCTCTATATATATACATATATAAACTTATTATAAAAATGATGAAACCATGGCATTTCCAAGAACTTATTAGGCTTCTCCAGAAATGATATGAGAAATCTAACCCAAAAGGGCAATAGCTATTTGAATAATGTTCCCAAATATCTCCTCATGAGCTCTTGCTATCTCAGATGTCACTGCCACATTCGATGGATCCAAACTGGGAGTAACCTAATTAAAGATGATCATGATCAAGATTAATTAAGTACTCAAATAGGGATTTTTATTAAAATTATAAAAGAATGATACAGCAGCAAAAAGAAAAAATTACAACCATGTCCAAATAGTTAGTCATCAAAACCATAGTAAATACTGTTTCGACATTCGACATTCTTGATATAATTAGGGTTCTGTGTAGTCCAAAAAGATATAAAAACCTAAATAATAAACATGTAGTATAAACTAAAAAAAACATACAAAGCCATATAAGCTCAATCATCACATTCTCCTACTGACCAGCAATAGTTTTATCAAAATTCACACTAAATTAAAGTATATAGATTACTATACCGACCTGTATTATCAAAATTCACACTAAATTAAAATATTAAACAAGATTATGCAACTTGACTCGGACTAACTCGGCTCATCTAGGTCAAATTTCTCGTTCAACTCGGTGAGTCATTTGCAACAAAACTCGGAGAACTAGACAAGATTTTGAACCCTGTAATGTTTTGAATAAGAGAAAAAAAGAAAGAAAAAGTAATAGAGCCATAGAGAAGTACCTCGACTAAACCGGCCGCTAGGACAACTAGTCCACATGATAGAAAACCATGAAGATTTTTGTTAAGAACATGTTGTATGGATATGAGAAGAAAAACTTTCAGCAAGAAATGACTAATCCCAGTGTTGTCCACATTGCCACAAACCAACTTGATAGAGCAGATTATATATAGAAAAATACAGATTGTAGCCATTTTAATTGTGTCAAGATCACCATCTCCTCCCAAAAGGAAGTTTAACATAGAATCAACACATATCACCACCAAAACCTTGTATCTTAATACGTTGTGTCGTGTTAAATAATGACAAAGCTTTTCATAAGCCATTAGAAGCAGTATAGTGGTAAACGAAACGAAACAAATATCACCAATGATAGCAAGCGTAACAACTTCTATATCATCTTCATCATCATTAGCATAGAACTTTTTGGGATCCAGGTGACCAAAACAAGCAGAGAGAAATAGCAATGGTGTAGTACTGAGGAAAAGCCCATAAAATGCTAAGGTGAAGAAATAAGCACCTGAACTAGCCATTTTTTTTCAATTAATCCCCACTCTTTCTATCTCTCTTTCTCTAGCTGATATAGAGAAATAGCTGATATAGAGAAATTTTTGTCTGTAGAAATGTCAAGGGTGTGGACCAGGCCACCCCATCCACACATATATATCACCACCAAAACCTTGTATCTTAATATACGTTGTGTCGCGTTAAATATTGACAAAGCTTTTCATAAGCTTTTCATAAGTAGCTTTTCAAAGCTTTTCATAAGCTTTTCAATCAAGTAGACTATTAAATGTTGTATCTTAATATACGTTGTGTCGCGTTAAATGTTGACTATTAAAAAAAATAAATAAAATCAAGTAGTGTGTTGACTATTGAAGAAGTTCTACATGTGTATCTCCTCATCGATAGCATTTGGCTTCTAAGTTTATTTACAGTTTTATCCCCAGAAATCAAATCAACGCTATCTGGATCATTAGGTTGTACATCTTCAGCTTGTTTGGCTCTTTCCTGCAAGCAGATGAGTTGCGAGTAAGCTCCTTCAGTATCTAGGGTCAACTCCACATGAGTTCCTATGACATGTTAAGAACATCAGTAAATTTAAGATCCCCATTGTGTAGTAATACTGTGATAAAAGTAACATTATACAAATTCAGTTACCTTGCTCAATGATTTTTCCTTGATGGACAACTACTATAGTATCAGCGTTCTGGATAGTGGTCAAATCATGTGCAACCACAATGACCGTACGATTTGACTTGATTCTTACCAATGCATCTTGTACTATATGCTTAGATTCAACATCGAGTGCACTTGTTGCTTCGTCAAGTAGTAGGATTTTTGGGTCCTTTAAGATCGCTCTTGCTATTGCAATTCTCTTTTTCTGTCCACTGGACAGTTGAATTCCACACTCACCGACGATTGTGTCAAGTCCCTGTAATCACAACACAATGTAACTATATCCTCCCCTTATTCATTCAACTAAAATTGTTACAGGTTGTATAAAGAAATAAATTAAACTAATTATGCAATTACTTACCTTCGGTAAACTTTGCAGCATTTGCAAGTATAATCGCTGTCCTAATTTCGTCATCTGTCACGTTTTCCTTTCCATAGGCAATGTTTCCTTTTATTGTTGTGCTGAATAGAATTGGTTCTTGACTAACAAGCCCGATTTTCTCCCTAATCCATTTCAGCTGCAAGTTCTTCAGGTTTATACCATCAATCAAAATTTCACCATCATGCGGATCATAAAATCTTTCAATTAGACTGACCACAGTCGATTTCCCACTCCCGCTCTGTCCAACAAGAGCTGCGGTTTTCCCAGACCGAACAATCAAGGAGAAGCCCGAAAATATTTGGAGATCAGGCCTAGCTGGATAGCTGAAGTAAACATCTTTCAGTTCTATCTCCCCCTTGATCTCTTGCGGCACAATCCCATTTGTGTCGTTGGAATCTATCAGTGGTTTCCTTTTGATTGTCTGGATCATTTTGTTAGCCGCAGCTTGTCCGGCATCAATTGAATTACAGCAACTCAAAGCGTCTGCTAAGGACCTATTTCGAAAACATTTGCAATAGGAGATGAGGGAAAAGAAAAATATAGAACCAAATTCAAACAGAAACCCAATTATTGTTTAATCCTAACTTACATTCGACAAGCTATGATTGCAAATATAACAGTTACAACCTGTCCTCCATTGTAACCTTTCTCGATGATCAGCTTGCTGGCAAACCACACAGCTAGACCATAACTACTGTATAGAACTAGAAGAACTGCACCAATACCAAAACCTGAGGCCAGGTCTTGCTTAACAGCGGAGGCATATGCAATTGCTATCGATCTATTGTATTTTTCTATGGTTTCCTTTTCACCAGTGAAGGATGCAACCTTGCATTACAAGAACATAGTTTTAATATTATGGAAGGCTACACTATATATATATGTGAAATAATCATTCAATAAGCCTGATTTACAATCGCTTACCTTTCTAATAGCTCTTATCGTTTGTTTAACAATATTCTCTGACTCATCATATGGAATTTGTTCAGGGCTTACCAATTTCGAGATGAAAATAGTCAAATTTCGACTAGCTGCTATAAGGAAAGGAATGCAACACACCAGTACAAGAGCAAGAAACCAGCCTTTTAAAAATGCTATCATCAAACAACCATAAACTGTCGAAAAGATTTGTATGGTTTTTCCAATCTGCGTAAGAGTTTTTATAATAAGTGAATTCTTGATAGTCAGATTTCATAGTTGTCATTATTAATGTATTAGCTAGTGCCAAAAGTAACAATATCTCACCTTTTCTCCTATGGCATCTTGTATGAGAATGGTGTCCCGAGACATTCTCTCGATTACTTCATCTGTTGTTGTTTCAGTGTCGAAGAATGTAGTGTCCTGTTTAAGTATGGTTTTCAAGTACAGACCTCGAATGCGGGCTGCCTGCCTTTCTCCTGTCATCATCCAACAAGATACCTCTGCAATGGATTAAAATTAAAGTTAGATATTTATCAGGATCTCTTAAACCTTATGCTCTGATGAAATGATGAGCAAGTAAACATATAAATAGAAGGATATATGCACTTACGGAAAAATGATGCTATGGCAGTTCCTATAGCTAAGTATACATACATCAGAGTTACCTGCGCACATAAGATTGGACAATATCGATATATACTTCATTAGCCGAAGGATCTAAAAGCGACAATATTAACTAAACAAAATTACTCGTCCGAATTCAATATGCCTTAATTTGATCAAATTAAGGGCATTATTTTCTTCAAAAAGTTATTGTTGTAGATGTTCAAATCAATTGTAGCACAGATAACTTCCATGTGAATAGTTGTGAACCTATTAAATCCCCATGGACAATCAGAGAATACAGATAGGTGTTTTTAATAGTGTTTGATGTACCATAATACTCCCATGTAATTGAAAATTCAAAAAAAGATGAAGTTTTACATACCCTAGATAGGTCAGAATTTCTTTTTTGAAGGAACAGATGAATTGAAATCTACCATGTAATTAAAAGTTGAAACCAGATGAAGTTTTACATACCTTAGATACGTCAGAAACAATATTTGAAGGATTAGATGAACCACCAAAAATATTGATAATTTGGCCAAGAATTGATGCCATGAGGTATGGTGCAAGTCCAGTAACCATTGCACAACTACTTCCTACTATCATCAACATGATATCTAATATGTCTGCAAAATAAAAATACCATAGTGGCACATTCTTTGCATCTCTTCCACTCCAATGTTCATCACTTTTCTTCTTTATTGTTTCTATAATTTCTTCTTTCTTTTCTTTCATCTCCTCCATCTATATTATAAATAAACTTTTTTTCAATAACAAAAAATACCATAGACGAAAATCTTCAAACAAAAAAATTGTAAGATAATCAAACCAAGTTTATATTTATATTGTGTTCAGGTTTCAAACGTTATTGAATTAAGAATTCGATAGGAATTGTGATTCTGAATCTACTGTATGCAGGGATGGGACGGGTGGGAATGTGGGATGCAAAACTTGGGATTACGGTTGGGTTTAGGATTCAAATTTAGAACCCGGTCCGGTTATTAGCGGGATGTGGGATTTAGGTCATTCAACCCAAATCCGCCTATATATATTACTTAAACCCTAATAAGAATTTATACCTTTTTTTTATGAATTTGGATTAGTAGTTTTAGAAGCTACGGAATGGATTATTATTCAATTGTATAAGACCTCAAAGTTTAATTAGCTATATCATTGCCTCGTTGGGGAAAAATCTTTCAAACATAGCATAGTATAGAGCCCATGAGCCAAACATGGATCGCCATAGTACCCATATATATACTTGACCTTGAGGCTTAGGGATAAAAACTACCCAGAAGCTGCATTAGTCTCAGAAGCTGCATTAGTCTCAGAAGCTGCATTAGTCTCGGTGAACTAAAACCCTGCTGTTTTCTGCATTGTATCAAACTCAAACCTGTAACATTCTTCATGGTTTTTGGACCAATTTGATGAACTTCAACCATAGTCTGGTTGAAGAACTTCATTGATTAACGTACTGGATTTTTTTTTCGGGTGTATGACCAATTAGAAAGGGTGTATATACTTTGTATATAGGGTGTCAATGATTAACTGATAAATCGAAACCGAAAGTCCGAAACTAGCGGTTTTGGGTTTCTAAATACTTAAAATGAGATATATAAAAGTTGCCAGACCAACCCACTCTTATCTCCACAAAAATGAGCAAGTCATCCGCGTACATCAAGTGTGAAACAGGCCGGGGTGGATCTTCTTCCAAGTTTAATCCCATAAATGGCATGCATGTCTTGTAACTTCATTAAATTGAGAGACAATATTTCATTACACATGATAAAAAGGTAAGGGGATAAAGGGTTCCCTTGGCGAACACCTCTCTAAGTAAAAAACTTGCCAAAAACTGACCCATTCAACGTTAATGAAAACCAAGCATTGGACACACAAAAAACAACTTTGTAATTGTAAAAGGGGAAGTCTGCATATACCACTTTGGGCTAAGATTGAACAATCCATCTATCTATTTGTATTTTCTTTATCTCTTTGTTTGATTGTTGGTTGAGTTTTTTTTTGTTACTTTCTTTTCAAACTAAAGTGATTAAGTGAATAACCATGGAAGAGATTGAAGATTGCTATTTGAATAATGTTCCCAAATGTCTCCTCATGAGCTCTTGCTATCTCAGGTGTCACTGCCACATTCGATGGATCCAAGCCGGGAGTAACCTAATTAAAGATGATCATGATCAAGATTAATTAAGTACTCAAATAGGGATTTTTATTAAAATTATAAAAGAATGATACAGCAGCAAAAAGAAAAAATTACAACCATGTCCAAATAGTTAGTCATCAAAACCATAGTAAATACTGTTTCGACACTCGACATTCTTGATATAATTAGGGTTCTGTGTAGTCCAAAAAGATATAAAAACCTAAATAATAAACATGTAGTATAAACTAAAAAAAACATACAAAGACATATAAGCTCAATCATCACATTCTCCTACTGACCAGCAATAGTTTTATCAGCAGGCTGTTGTGGTATATATATTTTACGTTGCTCGAATGATGATAGTGCCATCCATCAAAGTCTTCGGGAGTCGACTCGATATATGACTCATAAATATGTCAAAATCATTTCTTGAAAAGAGATTGTTCAAGGCAGATCAATTGGTGGATAGATAGATGACTTAAAGTATATAGATTACTATACTGACCTGTATTATCAAAATTCACATTAAATTAAAATATAAAACAACATTATGCAACTTGACTCGGTCTAACTTGGCTCAACTCGGCTAAATTTCTCGTTCAACTCGATGAGTCGTTAAGTAGTGTAAATAAAGTAATAGTCATAGAGAAGACTAGAGTCGAGTTCTTCCCAGATTTCAGATTTTGAAGTCATAGAGAGAAAAAAATGAAAAAGTAATAGAGCCATAGAGAAGTACCTCGACTAAACTGGCCGCTAGGACAACTAGTCCACATGATAGAAAACCATGAAGATTTTTGTTAAGAACATGTTGTATGGATATGAGAAGAAAAACTTTCAGCAAGAAATGACTAATCCCAGTGTTGTCCACATTGCCACAAACCAACTTGATAGAGCAGATTATATATAGAAAAATACAGATTGTAGCCATTTTAATTGTGTCAAGATCACCATCTCCTCCCAAAAGGAAGTTTAACATAGAATCAACACATATCACCACCAAAACCTTGTATCTTAATACGTTGTGTCGTGTTAAATAATGACAAAGCTTTTCATAAGCCATTAGAAGCAGTATAGTGGTAAACGAAACGAAACAAACATCACCAATGATAGCAAGTGTAACAACTTCTATATCATCTTCATCATCATTAGCATAGAACTTTTTGGGATCCAGGTGACCAAAACAAGCAGAGAGAAATAACAATGGTGTAGTACTGAGAAAAAGCCCATAAAATGCTAAGGTGAGGAAATAAACACCTGGACTAGCCATTTTTTTTCCTATTTCTTCTTCAATATGGAAATGAGAAGGAAGATATAGAGGATTTACGCACGAGTCAAGGAGAGCACACGTACGTGAACGACAGAATGGTACCATGATTTCAGCTTCTGACAACGCACGTGAATGTTGTCGATCAAGTAGTGTGTTGACTATTAAAAAAAATAAAATAAAGTAGTGATGTATAACTTTACTTATACCAATTTTTTGTTGGGGTATACATTTTTTTCATGCAATTTGTTTTTTTTTTTTTTTTTCATGGATTTTGCAAAGATGATGTTATTTTTCGAAAAAATTAAAATTATTTTGATCAATATATATGCTTCACAATTTTGTAAGATTTTAAAAAAAATACTGGAAAATTATTTTGTTTTACGATTAAAACAAGCATAAAGAAGTTAAAAGTTTTATAGTTATTTGTATGAAAATTAAAAGGACAAGGCAGTTGGTAGTTGTACTTGGTAGTCATTTTTTGTCATACTCAAATCATTATATACCTCGTCGGTTGGTCCTCTCAATTTGGTTTCAAAAGAGAAAACTTTTGAAGTAGATTTAGTTTGATCTCTAAACAAATCAAAGTTCATATGTCAATGTCCTCATCGGAGCCCGACTCAATCCCATCCTCATTTCCAATATCATCAACTTCGAAGTTGTTATTATCATCATAATCATCTTCTTCGGAAGAAGCTTCAATATGAGGTTGAGTACGTGAACTTGATGCTTGTGTTGTGTTACGGCGACCACGAATGATAGGAACATCGCCATCATCAAGTCCATTTCCGACATCCTCCAAATCTCCATAAGTTAATCCATCCATTCCTAACACAACATCATCCCTAGCATCTTGGGGTACTAACCACTCAACACACTCATCAAGAGACTTCAACTCTATTGGATCTATTCCTTTTCCGGAAATACGTTCTTCATAACGTTTTTTAAGCTTTCTATTGTATTTCACATAAGCAAGAGCTTGTAAGCTTTCATGTTCCAAACAGTTTCTTTTCTTTGAATGAATCTACAATGCAAAATAAGTACAACTAAATCACTTGAAAAATTCAAAAATATACACATAGATAGTAGAAGAATAATATAAAAATTACAAAACAACTTACATTAGCAAAAGTACTCCAATTCCTTTCACAAGGAGAAGCGGAACAAGTAAGCCCAAGTATCCTTGTAGCAAACCTTTGCAAAGAGGGGACTTCACTTCCAAAAGTGACCCACCATTCAACTAAATAAAAATTCAAACAATAAGATAAAAATAATAATAATTTAAACTAGTAAGAAAATAAGAATAATAGTTAATAATTAAAATAAAGTACTAACCCGGATGCATTGTTTTCAAACAACTCATGGCATTCTTCTTTCCTAGCCTCGTACCTCTAGAACGGTATACCGCAAGCTCACTTAGAATTTTGGTTTCTTGTTCATCATCTTCGGCAAGTTTTTCAATGCATTGCAACAATCCCTCCTTAATCACCGAATTAGCTTCAATCTCAATCGAGCTTTCAACACTAGCATAATAAACTTGTGGGTTAAGATAATGAGCCGTGTATTAACCTATTTCTAGATTAATGCATCAACAGGGTCAGGTCGTTATGGAGACTTGACCAAATGGGGATATTGGAGATTGGGGTGGCTGCACCTCGTTGAGATCGAGATTGCCTACGTACTCTAGCTCGGGGGAATTGAACTTAGAGATCAAGCCATCGTAGTTCTGTTTATATAGAAGATGGAAGGGCGTGGATCGTGGATCTTGCAGATTCTCCGCCATCATAATGATGATTAAATGTGTAACGCGCGAGGATCATCCCTGTGAATTAATTCTGTAACTGATGAGAATATTCTGTGCATTGAAGAGGAGCACGTGTGAATAGCAGGTCGCTGGTCGTTGTGTAGTCTGGTCGCTTTAGTCAAGCTGTGAGCGGGTAGAGATTGTGGCGACCTGACAGATGGATGACTGTGCCACGTGGCTGCTTTTGATTGGTCGGAGTATGTAGTACCCCTACATAAGCCCCCTCTTTTTAGGTCGACTATGGGAGTCGGGCTGAAAAGACTAATTACTCTTATCGATGCTGATTTGTAGTTTGCTTTTTTGAAGTTGCTGACGTGGCAGTCATGCAGCGCTGTCTGTGGTAATCATGGCGCTGTTACGGGGAAGTGGAGGAGTTTCCTCGAGCAGTTAGATGTGTGATTATGGCAACTGAAGCACGTACTGCCTGATTTGCTATCTGTCTTGCACGTGGATCAATCCAACGGTGGATGCGAACCGTTTTGTGAGTGGAGGGTGACTGTACTGCATATGGATCCGTTTGTTGATCTCAGCCGTTCGTTTGTTTTGAATCGATGGCTAGAAATTCTCGAGCTATAGTATATAAACTGTAGTTACGTTGATGTAGGTTTACTCATCTTGCCTTTATTTGAATTGCTGCCGCTTTTGCCTTGCGAACTGAAGAACTTTGAGAGCTCGTGAGGTTTGTTCTCTTCTCTTTTCTCTGATTGTTTATTTTCTTTCTTTTTCTTCTTCTGTTGTCTTCTGTATTGCTTGAAAGTAATGTCTGAGGGTAGTGATTCGCAAAATGATCACTTGAGTGATGGTGGAGTTGAGGAGTATGAGTCTGAGAGTACTCATTCTGACCCTCCGTCTCCCGTTCCCGATGAGAATGTAGATAGCCCCCAGAGTAGTGGTTCTCATGGTCCAGATTCTTCTGATGATGAGATGGTTGAAGACGACAATGGTAGAATGTGTAGGATTGTGAATATGAATTATGTACATAGGCATTTTGCTGTTAGGCGGCATTATCAGTTTAGGTCGATTAGGCATTTAGAGATAAGGTTTCTTGGGGACCGTTTACTTTCTCCTGACTACCGACCTAATAATCCTTCATCTATTGTATTGACTTTGAACCAATTCCGTGCTGGGCTGAGGTTGCCGTTGTCTGAATTGGTGGTCGACCTATTGAATGCTATTAGGCGAGCCCCTTGTCAGATGAATGGTAATTTCTGGCGGAACATGAGGGTAATTGACGACCTCAACAAGTTGCATAGGTGGAACATTACAACAGAAGATGTATTGAACCACTTTTGCTTCAAACGCTCTTCGAAGGTTGAACTTTCTGGCTATAACATGCAGGTTAGGCCAGAACGTTTGCCTTTGATTTATCCAGTGAGTAGCGAGCCATGGTGGAAAGATCCCATGCTATTCACTGGGCCGATTGTTGAAGGGGATATCCAATTGCGTCATACGATCAGGAATGATGATCGTAAGTTAGTTGTCTGTAGTTTGATGATAGTTCGTCTTCTTGTTTTTGAACTTGATATGTTTGTATGTTTTGCTGCAGCGATTCGGGACGATCATCTTAGAAAAAACGATCTGCAGTCTGCTCTGAACTGCTTTGGCAAGTTGACTGACGAGCGGAAGATCTCGTTTCTGCCTCACCTAAAGGAGCATTTCATTCCTAAAGGTGGTCCAAAAACTGTCTGGGACGAGCTCAAGAGGAGGAAAGCTTTGAAGAAAGCATACATGTCTTCTGTGCACAAAGCGAGTGGTGGGCGACCTGGTGGCAGTTCGCGAGCTGGTGAAGGTGATCGAGCGAGTGGTAGCTCGAAGCAAGTTGAAAGGGAGCGTTCTGTTGGTGCTCCTAGAAGGTCGGAGAAGGAGCGGCCTGTTGAGAAGGATCGACCTGTGGGGAAGGAACGATCTGTGGAGAGGGAGCTGCCTGAGGAGAGGGAGCGGGCTGTAGGTAGCTCTCGCCAGGCAGTAGCCGTGGCGAGCCCTCCAGTCTCAGGTCCACCCGCCTCACTTCCTAAGGTGGGTGCATTGGCTGGGAAGAAGAGGTCCTTCTCAGGGAACCTTAAGATGATGGAATTCCCAGCTATGCCAACTCCTGTTTCTGCAATGGTTGTGACGTCTCCTGGAATTTCTGTGGCGTCCAGGAAGACTGCTGTTCGGCCTTCGCAGAAAGGCAAAGGTATTTTGTCTGAATTCCGCCCTGGGCCGTTCGATTATTTGGACGGGCAAGGAGAGAAGCATGTCGTTTACGAGAACTACAGTGCTATTGATGACCCTTGTGTTGCCCGGGCTGTGAATGAGGGTATCGTCCTTGATGCTGATGCCCGAATGGTGAAGTCGCAGCCTTTGTTGGTGACCTGCTCGAAGATAAACGGGGCACTTTCTTTGGTGAGTTTGACCGTAAGTCGCATTTAATTTGGATATGCTTTGGTATCTGGGCTAACTTTCGTTTGTTGGTTGTAGCTCAATGCCAGCTTCCAGGAGGTGCGTCTGGTCGCTGAGATTGGTGCTCAAGCTGAAATTGAGTTGAAGGCTCTCAATGAGAAGCTCGAGCAAGCGAGGAACATTGCCGTCGTTGCTGAGTGTAAGGTTAAGGACAGGGATGCCTAGGTCGCAGCTCTGAAGGAGCAGTTGAGGGAACGTGAAGCTGCTTCTCAATCTTCTGTTGAGTACTGGCAGAAAGTTTGTCAGGAGAATGAAGCAGCTTGGAAGGCCTACTGCGAGCAACTGGTCAAAGCTATGACGGGGTCGCCCGAAGGAGAGGAGACGCGAGGTGGAGTTGAAGAGACTTCGGCGCCAGCTCAGGACACCTCGATGGGCCCTAGTGACCAGGTCACTGGAGCCCTTATTGAAGTTGATGCTTCAGGCGACCAGTCTGTGCAGCAGTGAGCTGGGCTTGGTTTTCCCTTTCTTGTATTGGGTAACCTTGGTTTTCCCCTTCTTGTATTGGGTAACCTTGGTTTTCCCTTTCTTGTATTGGGTAACCTTGGTTTCCCTTTCTTATATTGGGTAACCTTGTGCACAGTTTGCTTCTTGTACTCCTTGTTCTTGTAGGACGTCTTCTAGAGCTTATTTTTGAGAGCCCCCTTGAGTAGAGAACTCCTTGTCTTTTGTACTTGCCCTTAGTAATGCTTTGATGGGTTTTGTATGGATTTCTTTTGGCGAGCTAGTTTCCAGGAAGTCCTGGTAGCTCGTTCAGAAGGCAGGTAGACGAGATGAATGGCTGCAAGCAGGACGTACTGAAACAGTTCCTCTTGTATGCCTTGATTGTACTTTGGTTGTGCCTGTAATTGTTAAAATCTCATGAAGTAAAAAATTAATTCAAGAATTACCTTGCATTGTTGCTCGTGTCGTTTTGTCTGCTTGAATGGTCTTGCAAACAATGTGTGACATTTGGTCGACCTGATTGTGGGTTGAGGTCGCATTCAACATAATTGTGCTTGGGTCGTGGGAGGAGGATGACCAATGCACCAAGTTAAGTTGATAGTGATTTAACTTAACAAAATTCTAAATTATCAAAGGGACTAGAGTTTTGATAATTTGTAGGTCGAGGGATTAGACCTTTTTTTTGGCCATTCATGTTTGAGCAGAGATGAAGGCAAAGCTGATTTTATTGATTGAAATGCAATGTATGGATGCTTACATTTCACTGATAAAATTTCTTTAAATGAAAAGCATTCCACGGGTTCTTAACGATCTCCCCTTCTGGTGTCTGAAGACGATAAGAACCGTTGCTCTGGACTTTTGTGATAATGTAAGGACCTTCCCAATTGGCGTTGAGTTTGCCGATAGTGTCCTTTCTTTTGTTACTGAACATTCTTCTTAGGACTAGTTCCCCTGGCTGGAAAGTTCTTGGTCGCACGCCTTTGTTATAAGCTCGCTTGAGTCTCTGTTGGTATTGTTCGAGCTTTATAGTGGCGTGGTTTCGTCGCTCTTCGAGGAGGTCGACTCCAAACGACCAGATCTGATTGTTGAGCTCCGTGTCGACCAAAAAAGACTTGGTCGTTCCAAATGTTAATTCTGTGGGAATAACGGCCTCGACTCCATAGCAGAGACTGAATGGTGACATCCCTGTGGACGTGCGAGGAGTTGTTCTATAAGCCCATAAGATGTTCTCCAATTGTTGTGGCCATTTATCGTGCTGGTCTTCGAGCTTCTTCTTCAAATTGGTAAGAATCTGTCGATTTGCAGCTTCGACCTGGCCGTTGGCTTGCGGGTACCTAGGAGTTGACCTTGAATGCTCGATTTTCCACAGGTCGTAGAATTTTTTGATATTCTTGCCAACGAACTGAGTGCCATTGTCTGTGACTACCCGTTTAGGTAGCCCGAACCTTGTGATGATATTTTCCCACATAAATCTTTGGACATCTGCTTGTGTTACGTTGGTTAAGGCAACAGCTTCCACCCATTTAGTGAAATAGTCTACGGCTACTAGAACGAACCTCTTCTCAGACTTCTTTTCCTTGATGAGGGGGCCCATGATGTCAAGCCCCCACATGTGGAATGGCCATGGGGCAGTGATGTTGATGAGATCGTTTGGATGCTGGTGTTGCTTATCAGCAAATCGCTGGCATTCTTTGCACTTTAAGACAAATTTCTTTGCATCTTCCTTCATTCTTGGCCAGAAGTATCCCTGGGAGATTGCTTTATGGGCTAAAGTACGCCCACCGGAATGGTTTCCACATTCACCTTCATGGATTTCTTGAAATATCATTTGACCTTGCTTCGGGATCAAGCATCGTAATAACAATCCAGTTGTTGATTTCCTGAAAAGTTTGCCCTCATGGATTTTGTACATTGTTACTTTATGCAGCAATCGACTGGCTTCCTTTTTGTCGGATGGTAGGGCACCAGTTTGCAGATAAACCATGAATGGCTCCATCCAAGTCCCCTGGATGTCTTCTTGAGTTGTTTCTAGTAGATCGGAGATTTGATGAATATCCTCTTCCTTGAGGAGATATGCGGGCTGTGAGTTGATTGCTATAGTTAGGGCCCTCGGTCTGTCTGACTCGATCTTAGATGCTAGAAACGCCAGTGAATCAGCATGTCTGTTGTCATCTCTGGGTATGTGTTCAATTGTGAAATAGTTGAGCTTGCTGATAAGCTCCTTTGCTTTGCTGGCATACCTGATGAGGTTGATCCCATTGATCTGGTAATTGCTGGTAATCTGATTGACTACCAGCTGTGAATCGCTGTACACCCTGAGACGAACTGCTTGTAAGTCGATGGCCATTTTTAGGCCCTGTATGAGTGCTTCGTATTCGGCCTCGTTGTTTGAGGTCGAGAAGTCGAGACGAGTTGCTCTTTCGAGCTGTGATCCTTCAGGAGAGATTAGGACACTACCTATTCCACTTCCATTGGAGTTGTGGGAACCATCTACATATAGCTGCCAAGTATCTGGGGGGTTGTCTTGGACTTGCCTTGTTTCGGGTTCCGGTTCCCAATTGACATCCTCTGCTGGATAGTCTACCAAAAATTCTGCGACGACCTGGCCCTTGACGGCCTGTCGTGAAACGAACTCGAAAGTGTAATCACCCAGCTCGGCTGCCCATCGAGCCATACGACCTGTTTTGTTTTTCTTTTCCAGTATGTGGCGTAATGGCTGATCGGTGATTACTTTTACAGTGTGTGCTTGGAAATAAGGCTTGAATTTGCATGCAGCGTAAAGTAATGCTAATGCTAACTTCTCCAGAGGTGTGTACCTTATTTCAGCCTGCTGTAAGACTTTGCTTGTGAAGTAGATAGGTCGTTCCACTTGATTGTCTTCTTTGAAAAGCACTGCGCTTATCGCAAAATCTGATGTTGCGAGGTAAACGCCAAGTACATCGCCATCTATTGGTCTTGTAAGACTGGTGGAGTAGACAGATATGCCTCGAGATCGTCGAAGGCTTTCTCGCACTCTTTCGTCCACTCATATGTAGCCCCCTTCTTCAAAATATGAAGCATTGGTCTACATTTATCTGATGCTCTGGAGATGAATCTGTTCAGAGCTGAAACCACGCCGTTGAGTTTCTGGATTTGTTTCTTTGTTTTTGGACTTGGCATGTCGATCAGGGCTCTGATCTGGTCGGGATTTGCTTCGATGCCTCGTCTGGTGACTAGGTAGCCTAGGAATTTTCCTGATGCGACCCCGAACAGACACTTTTCTGGATTAAGACGCATTCTGTATTGCCTTAACCTTTGGAATGCCTGGTCGAGGTTGTACAAATGATCTCGTTCTTTATCGCTCTTTACTAGCATGTCATCAATGTAGACCTCCATTGTTCGACCTAGGAGGTCGTCGAACATTCTGGTGACCAGTCTTTGGTAGGTCGCCCCTGCATTCCTTAGCCCGAATGACATGACTTTGTAACAGAAAATACCTTGCTCAGTTGTGAAAGAGGTCTTTTCTTGATCAGGCTCGTACATTGGGATCTGATTATACCCTGAGTATGCGTCCATGAATGACAGTAGCTCAAAATCGCATGTCTGATCGACTAGCCTATCGATTCGTGGCAGTGGGAATGAATCTTTAGGACAAGCTTTATTCAAGCTTGTGAAGTCGATGCAGACTCTTGTTTTTCCATTCTTCTTTAGGACTGGGACTATGTTGGCTAGCCAGTCTGGAGTATCGACTTCTCTGATGAAGCCGACCTGCTTGAGTCTATTGATCTCTTCATTGAGGTCTTCGTGAAACTTGGGAGCAAGTCTCCTTGGTTTCTGCTTCACAGGTCGATAATTGGGATTGACCCGTAGCCTATGGCATGCAACTGATGGATCTATTCCGGGCATATCGATATACGACCAAGCAAAAACATCTTTATTCATTGAAAGAAAATTTACAAAATTAGCGAACTTATCTTCTTCCATTTCTGAACCTACATAGACATACCTTGGGTCCTCATCTGACCCAATGTTAACTCGGACGCCTGGATCGGTGCTTCCGAGACTCAGCTTGGGGGAGCTCGCTTGCTCCTTCTGTAATTGCTATTTAGCAGGTTCAGCTTTTTCCTTGGATGGGCTCTTTGACTTGTTGCCCTCCTGAGCCTCTGTTGGGACTAGGCTCTTTCCTTTGACATCACCATCCTTGACTCCAGAGGTGGATGGCTTTGAAGATGGGACAGCTTCAATAACACCGTGGTATTCTTGTGCGGTGTTCTGATTGCCGCGGAGTTCCATTATCCCATAAGGGCCGGGATAGCGGAATACCTGATGGTAAGTTGACGGCACTCCTCTCATAGCATGGATCCACTTTCGACCCAGAATCGCGTTATATTTGCTTGCGATGTTTAGGACGCTAAACTTGCTGGTTACAACGACCTTGTCTTCCCTTCTGCCTACAGTGACGGGCAGAAGGATCTCCCCCTTAGGGTCTTCCCTTGAACTATTGAAGCCAAGGATCGGTGTGAAGTCTGGGATGAGCACTGAGTCGGGCAGCCTCATGTCCTTGAAAGTTCGGTACATGAGAATGTTGCATGATGCCCCAGGGTCGATGAATACCCTCTTGATGGTATAATCTGCTATCCCGAGTTCAACGACCAGTGCGTCGTTGTGTGGAGTAACGACCTTGTTGAGATCGTCTTCAGTGAAGGTGATGTCAGTCTCTTGGCGGGCAGGGATGTTGAAGCGAGCTGCTCGGCCACTGATAGAATAGACATGGTGGAGATGTTCCACTCGTCTCTTTTTGTCCCTAGAGACAGGGGTGTGATGAGATTCGTCAATCATGTAGACCACATGACTGTCTGAGTCGCTGTCGCTATCAACCTTGTTTGCGACCTTCTTGTTTATGTGATCGCGTAGGTCACCTGTTGGACCTAAGCGCTGGGAGAGGCTACGCCCTCTGCTGCGTGCTGGGCTTGCGGAGGCCGTTCTGGCCTTGCTTTGACCCCGCTTTGGTGAACGAGGAGGGGTTCTAGATTCCTTCCTCATTCGCTTGCCTGTGGACTCCTCATTCCTTCCGAGGATCCAATTATTGAGCCGTTTCTCGTCGGCCCAGGTTTGAAGTGCGCGCTTCAAGACGCGACAATCATCAGTCTGATGACACCGTACTTTATGGATTTTGCAGTACGGGCGACCAGATGTATCCTCCAGCTGTGTGAAGGCAGGAATTTTGCACCAATGGTTGTGCTTGATCCTTTCAAAGATATAACCGGCTGGTCGCGTAAACCGGTGATACTCTCACTGCTCGGTAGGCAGCGACTTAGCTTTGAACCTCTTTCCTTCTGATCGAGGTCGTTTGCTTGAGCCAGCCTCAATGTTGCTGACTACATGGTTCTTCTCCCTCCCCGTGAGGGCTTCTTCTAGCTTAATGTAACGATCTACCTTTAGGTAGAGCTCGTCAAGTGATGAAGGTCTCTTCATTGCCAGAGACTTGTGAAGGTCGGACCCTTGGATCAGTCCGTGAGAGAAAGCAATAGTTGCAAAGGTTTCGTGCTCCTTTGCGAAGTCCTGAATAGAATGTAATTCAGATTTAAATCGTGCAAAGAAAACACTAAGTGACTCACCATCCTTCTGTTTGACTTTGAAGATGGAGTCAATGGTGACAGGGCGCTTCTTATTGTGGATGTAGAAGATGACGAATTGTTTTTCAAGCTCTGCAAACGAGCTGATGGACCCTGGCTTCAGTCGATGAAACCAGTCGAGAGCTGGTCCGGTGAGGCTGGACTGAAACAGCAAACACAAAAGATGATCCTCCTTTATCAGAGGAAGGGATTTCCGGAATCCCTTGACATGGTCGGTTGGATCTCCGACTCCTGCATACTGGTCGAACTTTGGGGCATTCAGCTTGTTCGGCAAATCATGTTCCAGGATCTCGTTGGAGAAAGGAGACTCCTGGAATTGTTGAAGGGACTGCACAACAAGTTGCTCTGCAGTGTGGCTCTTGGACCGGTGAAGGAGAGCCTGAGATGCTTTGAACTCCGCCAGCTGCTGGCTGAGTTGCTCGAACTTTTGGTTGGAATCATCAGCAGGGATGACTCCAAGTCCGCTATTTTCCCCTTGCTGGGGGTTGGTTTGTGCGGCTTTTAGGCGCTCATTTTCTTCTTGCAGACGTGTAATCTGTGCCTGCAGATCTTGGATGGTGACTTCCTGATTGGTCATTGGATCGAGTGATTTTTGATTTAAGGGTGGGAGGGTTTTGGGTTTTCGATTATATCGAATTCCTTGCAGTCGGCGCCAAATGTATTAACCTATTTCTAGATTAATGCATCAACATGGTCAGGTCGTTATGGAGACTTGACCAAATGGGGATATTGGAGATTGGGGTGGCTGCACCTCGTTGAGATCGAGATTGCCTACGTACTCTAGCTCGGGGGAATTGAACTTAGAGATCAAGCCATCGTAGTTCTGTTTATATAGAAGATGGAAGGGCGTGGATCGTGGATCTTGCAGATTCTCCGCCATCATAATGATGATTAAATGTGTAACGCGCGAGGATCATCCCTGTGAATTAATTCTGTAACTGATGAGAATATTCTGTGCATTGAAGAGGAGCACGTGTGAATAGCAGGTCGCTGGTCGTTGTGTAGTCTGGTCACTTTAGTCAAGCTGTGAGCGGGTAGAGATTGTGGCGACCTGACAGATGGATGACTGTGCCACGTGGCTGCTTTTGATTGGTCGGAGTATGTAGTACCCCTACAAGCCGCACAATGCAAAGGTTTTTGAAGTAAATCACTCCATCTATTATCAACAATTCTTTCCATTTTCCTCCACAAATCTCGATCTTCCATAGTAGTTTCTCCAATATTTGCTTTTATCTTAGCTTTACATATTTCTATAGCCTAATAAACATACGCCATAGAAGGTTTTTCTTCGGTATCCACCATTCGAAGAACATCCACTATAGGTGCCATGATTTTCAAGCAAGTATGCATGTTATTCCAAAGATTGCTACTCTTGATCTTCTTCACAATTTCTATTGCAATCTTATTCTTTGGCCACTTACTTCTCCTCCAATCATCTCTACGAATCATATCTCTCAATTGTTGGTGTTTCTCATACATACTTTGCAAGCATAGAAATGTGGTAGCAAATCGAGTAACCGATGGCCTAAGAATTTCCCTCTTCTTTGTTTCCTTTCTCATCAAATGAAGAACATGCTTGTGGTTGTAAATAAAGATGGAAATCTTTTGTGCATCCTTAACGGTTTCTTTCACTAAAGGCATCTTACCAACATCTCCAAGCATCAAGTTAAGACAATGTGCCGCACAAGGCATCCAATAGATTTTAGATCCTTCTTTCTCCGTAAGCCACTTACCCGCTAGCTTGTAATTTGATGCATTATCCGTGCACACCTTGTCAAATTATATAAATTTAATAAATATCAAGTGATGAAAAGTAAACTAAATGTCTAAATGATACAAGAAAAAGATAGTAAAAAATTCAAGTTAACTTACTTGAATAACATTCTTCTCTCCAACATCATTAATTACATCCTCCAACATTTGATGGATGAGTGTCGCATCATGAACACGATCGGATCCATCAATTGTCTTCAAGAAAACCGTCCCCTTAGGACAATTTACAAGAAAATTTATAAGTGTTCGACCTTTGCCATCGGTCCACCAATCGGTCATAATAGTAACTCCAAATGTATCCCAATGGATTTTGAAGTCATCAACCCATTCTTTAGTCTCTTTCTCTTTCTTCTTCAATAATTTAACTCTCAAATCCTCATACGATGGTGGCTTGAAACCTACAAATAACAATTAACAAAGTAAATAACTATTTACTTATTTAGTTAATCGTAAAATATAGAAAAGTATAAAATAAAAAAACTTACTCAATGGATCATTGTATTGAACAACGGCTCTATACATCTTATAGTAGCTATCGGATTTCGCGGCATAAAATGGAATGTCGTTGTCATAGAAGAATTCACATATATAGTTATGTATGTTCTCTAATGCTTTCTTGTTCGCACTAGTATTTGGAACATTTGGAACAAAATCCACATCAATTGGAGCAACAAAAGTATCCATTGGTCCTTTTCTCTTCTTAGGCAACGAGCGATTATTACTACCAATTGGTTCAACTTCATCTTCATCTCCATAAACATTGACACTATTAAGCATTTCTTCTTTGTTTTTCTCTCTCTCTTGAGTTACTTGCTCCTTCTCATTCATGTATTTGAGAACTTTTTCAACAACTTCTTTTGAAACTTTTTTACATGGTTGCACATCCTTATATTTTGAAGGAGTCTTAGAAAATCCTTTCACAAGATGATGCTTAAATCTTCTCATCCCACCATTTGATACATGACCACAAAAATCACATGATATACGGGTGTTGTCCCCATCAATCCGTTGACCGTAGTCCCAACCTACATCGTTTGATTTGGCCGGTCTATATCGTTCACTAGTTGCTTGGGTTGTTTGGGTTGCTTCCGTAGATGCATGAGAAGAAGCCATATTTTTCAAATGTTCAATCCTATAAAAATTAAAAACAAACTTAAAACTTTAACTTCAATTGAAAAAAGAAAAAGATTGAATTTGATTTGCAAAATTAAAAAATTTAAAGAAAAAATTGAATTTAGGAATTAGGGCATGTAAGAAATTTAAAAAATTAGAAGAGATCAAGAGAAAGAAACAAATTTAGAAGAAGAAGAAGTGAAGAACTTACAAATTACAATGTTACACAGCAGCAGCAGCCGGGGTAGAAGAAGAGAGAAGAAGAAGACAGCAGCAGCAGGCAGCAGGCAGCAGCAGCGAAGACAGCAGCAGATAGCAGCAAAGACAGCAGCAGCAGCAGGCAGTGTTTCGATTTTAGAAAAGGACATGGGCTTTTTCATTTTGGGCCTCTGAGCGCCTCTATATCAACCGCCCCGAGCAGAGCGCTGCGCCTAGGCGCCGCCCAGGCGCCTCGAAGCGATTTAGGCGCTACCTTACCCAAGCGAAGCGGACCCTTTCCAAAATAGCGCCTAGGCGTCGCCCCTGACAGCATAGCTCTAAAGTGTGACAAAAAAAAAAAAAAATATCGAAGAAAAGAAAAGTAACTTGCTTAAAGCAGTACAAGGTGGTTGACAACTATTTTCATGTGCCAAAGCCCTAGTATAATCCGTTATGACTAGGTGTTAGACCTTTTTGGCCTTAAGGATTTCTGACAAGCTTGAGGGCATGTCAGAATGCAGCCCGGTGCGGGCATTGTCAGATTGCAAAGAACCAAAGCGCGGTGGGCAGTACCGCGCTGCATTCTTGTCAGGCGACAAGGTAGATCATGCTGGTGCATTGATGATGGTTCGTTTGGCTAAGTGATTGGGAATACATGGAGGCAGTGTGCTGGACATTGTCTTGAGTCCAGGTGGCTTGGGAGCGGTTATGACAGTTACGACTGTTATATAACCGCTCACATGTGGCAAGCATGTGTTGACTAGGCTTGACAAGTGTTGGGATGTGTTTGCTGGGCAAACAAGTGTGCAACACATAAGCAGGAAGTTGTTGGGTTTTATATGCATTCAGGAGAAGGGGAAGTATTTTGTTCAGGAACGTACGAACGGCTTTAGGGCGTTCGTACGTCCAATGTGGCAGACAACTTTTTCGGGACAGAACGTACGAACGTGGTTAGGGCGTTCGAACGTCCTGTACGCCAGATCTTTGTTACGTGTTGTACACGTACGTACGTGATTTCGACGTACGTACGTCCTCCTCTAGTTTGTGCAAATGGGCCTGTTTTGAGTCCAATTCGTGGCTATTGTAAGGCTATACTATAAAGCCAAATAGAATTGTTCAAAACCTTAACTTTTCTAAGAGAGAGATTGTGAGAAGCCATTAGAGAGTTTGAGAGAACTTTGTGAGGAAGAAGACTTCGGTTTCTTCGTGAGGGCTTGTACAATTGTCTTGTGAAAGAAAAGCATCATCCTTTCTCCCCGTGGACGTAGGCCTATTGCCGAACCACGTATATCTTGTGTCTTGTGTGTGATTGCTTGTTTACTTTTGTCGTTTTTCGTTTACTTTCATATATTAGTTCAATCATCATATTTGTGCATTAATCTCCGCTGCGCACAACAAGTGGCATCAGAGCTTCGGTTAGAACTTGAGCGTCTAGAAGGTGTTTGTTGAAATTCCGGTGTGAATTTCAGATTCGTTTGGTGATTGTTTAGTGCATGAAAGTTGGTGGAAAGATGTCAAAAGAAGGGAGTTCGAAGGGGGAAACCAAATCTGTGGTTTACCATCAAGCAAAAATTGATGTAGAGAAGTTTACTGGTACCAATAACTTTGGTATGTGGAGGTGTGAGGTAATGGATGCTCTATGTCAACAAGACCTAGAAGATGTTCTGGAGGATAAGCCAGAAGATGTGGAAGAGAAGGATTGGAAAAAGATGAACAAACGAGCTTGTGGAATCATAAGGTCGTGTTTGGCACAAGAAATTAAATATCTTGTGATGAATGATGTTTCTGCAAAGGAGATGTGGCAAAAATTGGAGGAAAAGTACATGACAAAGACTATCCACAATAAAAACTATCTACTTCGAAAGTTTTATCGAATAGATATGAGAAGAGGTATTTCCATGGCGGAGCATCTTAATGATTTTACCAAGCTAATTGCAGACTTGGCAAATCTAGGAGCAGATGTGAGTGATGAAAGCAAGGCAGTGTGTCTCCTTAATTCGTTACCGGACGAATATGAACACTTGGCTATCACACTCACATATGGGAAAGAAAAACTGGTGTATGGTGAGATTTCTGCAGCATTGTTAAATCATGCGTGTATGAAGAAGGACAAAGAAGAGTCCAAGGGCTCTACACATGAGGTCTTGGTTACAAGAGGAAGGTCTAGTGACAGGAAAGGCCAAGGTGGTAGAGGGAAATCTCGGTCAAAGTCGAGAGGTCGATCTCTAGCAAAGGATGAATGCTCCTTTTGTCATGAGAAAGGGCATTGGAAGAAAGATTGTCCTAAAGCCAAGGCAAAGGACAAGAAGAAATCCTCTGAGGTAAATGTTGCATGTGATACTAAAGATGATGATGTAGATTCTGATTATTCTTTATCCGTTTCATCAATGGTTTGTTACACTAGTGGTAATGAATGGATCTTAGATTGTGCTGCTTCTTATCATATATGTCCTATAAGGGAATGGTTTTCTGATTTTAAGAAGCAGGAGAGTGGTGTAGTGGTGATGGGGAATGATCAACCCTGTCACATAATGGGTATAGGTACCATTCGTCTGAAGATGTTTGATGGAATTATAAGGAAGCTGAAAAATGTTAGGTGTGTTCCTGACATGAAGAAGAATCTTATCTCAGTTGGTGCTCTAGAAGCCAATGGTTACAAGGTGGTACTTGAACATGGCGTTCTAAAGGTTGTGGCTGGTGCAATAGTTGTACTCAAGGGTATTCGACAAAAGAACTTGTACTTCCTTCAAGGTAGTACAGTTACTGGTGATGTGGCCATGTCTGAGGCTACATCAAAGATTGCTAGAGAGACTACGCGGCTGTGGCATATGCGGTTGGCTCATACTGGTGAAAAATCCTTGCAAAGATTGATAAAGCAAGGATTGTTAAAGGGTGATATCGCCTGTAAAGTAGAATTCTGTGAGCATTGTGTTCCGGGCAAGCAGACAAGAGTAAAGTTTGGCACGGCTATCCATAATACTAGTGGAGCTCTTGATTATGTTCACACGGATGTCTGGGGACCTACCAAGAACGCATCTTAGGGAGGTAAGCATTATTTTGTGTCTTTTGTTGATGATTTTTCTAGGCGTGTGTGGGTGTACACCATAAAGAGGAAGGATGAAGTCCTAGAAATTTTCATGAAATGGAAAAAGTTAGTTGAGACCCGAATTGGCAGAAAGATCAAGGTACTTCGCTCAGATAATGGAGGAGAGTACAAGAATGATCCATTCTTGCAAGTATGTCAGGATGAGGGTATTGAACGCCATTTCACTGTAAGAGAGACACCGCAGCAAAATGGGGTGGCAGAACGGATGAATCGAACTTTACTAGAGAGAGTTCGGTGTATGTTGTCTAATGCTGGGTTAGGCAAAGTGTTTTGGGCTGAGGCTATTATGTATGCCGGTCACCTTATTAACAGGTTGCCTTCGACTGCGATTGATGGCAAAACTCCTATGGAGGTTTGGTCTGGTAAGCCTGCTTCAGATTATTGTTTTCTTCATGTGTTTGGGTGTCGAGCTTACTATCATGTCCGAGAGAGTAAGTTGGATCCTCGTGCAAAGAAGTCTTTATTTATGGGTCTACAGAGTGGAGTAAAAGGTTATAAGCTATGGGATCCAGAATTGAAGAAAATTATTCTAAGCAGAGATGTGACATTTGATGAGGCTTCTATGTTGAAGTCTAAGAGCTCTCAGCAGGTGGAGAGCAAGGCCAAAGAGGTTTCGCAGTGGGTGGAGACTGAAATATCTCCACGTGTTCCAGGTGGTTCTGTATCTTTGGAAACGTCTACTGTAAGGGTTCCAAGTATTGAGGTTCCTAGTGCTACAGATTCTGATGACATGACAGAAAATGAGGTTGATGATGAGACGGTTGATGATATAGTACATGTGGACTCTGATGATGAGGGTCCAATTGCATCTAGATTATCCAAGAGAAATGTCGGTGTTCCCAAACGGCTTACTGATGATATGGCAGCTTATGCACTTTCGGTTGTTGATGAGGGTATTCCAGAAACTTTTCGTGAAGCACTGCAGAGTAGTGATTATGAAAGGTGGAAGAAGGCTATGGATGAGGAGATGAAATCTCTTCATAAGAATGAAACTTGGGAACTCATGGAGTTGCCTAAGGGAAAGAAAGCGTTCGGGTGCAAATGGGTTTACACTAAGAAAGATGGGTCTCCTGGTGAAAATGTACGCTTCAAAGCAAGATTGGTGGCAAAAGGCTATGCTCAGAAGGAGGGAATTGATTATAATGAAATCTTTTCTCCGGTTGTGAAACATTCCTCCATTCGCATCCTATTGGCCTTGGTAGCACAGTTTGATTTGGAGTTAGCTCAACTTGATGTGAAAACTGCTTTTCTACATGGTGAGCTAGATGAGGAGATCTATATGACTCAGCCGAGTGGGTATAAAGATGCGGGTAATGACAAGTTGGTGTGTAGATTGAAGAAATCGTTGTATGGGTTGAAGCAATCTCCAAGGCAATGGTACAAGCGGTTTACACAGTTTATGCTTGGGCAAGGGTACACAAGAAGTCCATATGATCCTTGTGTCTATTTTTGCAAGGTATGTGATGGTTCTTTTATCTATTTGCTTTTATATGTTGATGACATGCTCATAGCCTCTAAAAGCAATGTGGAGATAGACAAGTTGAAAAAGACTATGTCTATGGAGTTTGAGATGAAAGATCTTGGTGATGCGAGAAAGATACTTGGCATGGAAATTCAGAGGGATCGAGACAATGGAAGGTTGTGGTTATCTCAAAAGGCCTATCTACAGAAGGTGCTACAGAGATTTAGCCAATATGAGATTGGTGAAGCTGTGAGTATACCTCTCTCAAAAGATTTTAATTTGAATGCTTCCATGTCTACTAATTCTGATAGGGGACGTGCTTATATGACACGTTATCCATACGCAAGTGCGATTGGTAGCTTGATGTATGCGATGGTATGTACAAGGCCCGACATTGGGCATGCAGTTGGCACTGTAAGTAGGTACATGCATAATCCTGGTGAGAAACATTGGGAAGCTGTGAAATGGATCTTACGCTACATTCAAGGTAGTGTGGAGGTTGGTTTACTATTCCAGAAGGGAAGGGATTTGAATCAGTTTTGTGTTGGTTATGTGGACGCTGATTATGATGGTCAGATAGAGAGACGTCGGTCTACTACTGGATATGTTTTTACATTGGCAGGTGGTCCTATTAGTTGGCGGTCTACATTACAATCTCTTGTTGCTTTGTCTTCGACAGAAGCAGAATATATGGCTGTGACTGAAGCCTTTAAGGAAGCCATTTGGTTACGAGGTATGTTGAAGAATTTGGGTATTGTGCAGGAGAAGCTTATGGTTCATTGTGACAATCAAAGTACCATAAATTTGGCAAAGAACTCAGTTTATCATGCTCGTACAAAGCACATTGATGTGCGACATCAATTTGTCAAAGATATTATTGAAGAGGGTGAGATCTTATTGAAGAAGATTCATACTAGCAATAATCCGGCTGACATGTTGACTAAAGTGGTTCCAGGGACTAAGTTCTATCATTGCTTAGATTTAGTCCATATCTTTCCTTTGTGTTGATAGTATATCATGGAGTGAACTACGATGGCTTGATCCCTTAGAAGAAGGGTACGTAGGCAACTATGAAGTGGTGCAGCCGAGGTGGTCTTTCGGGACATGTGTGGGAGTTTGTGATTTGTGTTTTTCGGCTTAGATTTATTGAATCTTCGCCGAGGTGGAAAATTGTTGAGTTTTATATGCATTCAGGAGAAGGGGAAGTATTTTGTTCAGGAACGTACGAACGGCTTTAGGGCGTTCGTACGTCCAATGTGGCAGATAACTTTTTCGGGACAGAACGTACGAACGTGGTTAGGGCGTTCGAACGTCCTGTACGCCAGATCTTTGTTACGTGTTGTACACGTACGTACGTGATTTCGACGTACGTACGTCTTCCTCTAGTTTGTGCAAATGGGCCTGTTTTGAGTCCAATTCGTGGCTATTGTAAGGCTATACTATAAAGCCAAATAGAATTGTTCAAAACCTTAACTTTTCTAAGAGAGAGATTGTGAGAAGCCATTAGAGAGTTTGAGAGAACTTTGTGAGGAAGAAGACTTCGGTTTCTTCGTGAGGGCTTGTACAATTGTCTTGTGAAAGAAAAGCATCATCCTTTCTCCCCGTGGACGTAGGCATATTGCCGAACCACGTATATCTTGTGTCTTGTGTGTGATTGCTTGTTTACTTTTGTCGTTTTTCGTTTACTTTCATATATTAGTTCAATCATCATATTTGTGCATTAATCTCCGCTGCGCACAACAGAAGTTGCCAACAGATCTGGGTAGGTATTGGCGGTTAGATAACTGCCACACATGGCAAGAAGAGAGTGTTTGGTGGAACACTTGTAATAAGGCTAGGTGTGGGCTTGTCACACCATGACATGTGTATAGTTGTTGGTCTATAAAACCAGACTTGGTCTGATTTGGGAAGACGCACTTGAGTGAGTGTATTTCCCCAAGTGTAAAGGAAAAAAATGGTTGTGGCCTTGTAAACCAATTCAGTAGTCTAAATTGTGTGTGTACGGCCTGAGACTAGAGAGGGTTCTAGTGGCATAACAGGGCAGAAAAACTTGTCAGAAATTAACCCTGTTACACTAGGACACTATTGTGCGCCTACGTCAGAAAAATGATTATGGAATAAAATGTGCAGTAGCAGAGCAAATTACCTTAGTATGACGAGGACACTATTGTGCGCCTATGTCAGAAAAATGATTATGATTATGGAATAAAATGTGCGCCTATTTCATTCTAAACCGAAAACACCACGGCACCTTGAGTTTCAATTACAAACCTTAAAGAACTACAGTAAACAAATCAAACTGTTGTTGAAACAGTAAAGAGAGAAAATTTGTCAGGATTACGAGTTTTCAATGAAAATGTTGAAAACAAACTTCACACATCAAACACCGCCAGTGATTTGTGTTTGATTGATGTTGATGTGGTTATGGACGCACTTGCTCCAAAATGTAAGTAAGAGTTTCAGTTAAAGGATAGATGATTATTATGATAAACCAATTTTTATCTATCTTTCTTTCTTTCTAGTTGTTTGACATATGAGTTGTTGTTGTGACCAAACAACGTTAACAATCAAGTGTTTGTTAATACGATGTGATTGTTAGATTCGATATCCCATGCTCCATGCATACTACAGTATATTTTTCTTGCCATTTAGAATTTCTTGGCCATCCCTACTTACAGGGTGGGCCGGCAAAGCTTTGTCTTTTCAAGGAAGGGTCATTCTGGCGAAGCAGGTCCTTAACAACATACCTTTGCACAATATGACTTTGTTTAAGTGGCCCATCAAGTTCATTAGTAAATGCGAAAGAAGCATACGGAATTTCATATGGACAGGTGATGCAACTAAGAAGAAAACTATCACAGTGGCATGGCATAATCTTTGTAAACCACACATGGAGGGTGGCTTGGGGGTGAGACACCTCAGGGACATCAACCTCTCTCTTCTAATGAAGCTTGCATGGTCAATATTGAATAACAAATAACGTAACAATGGTCTTCATATATGAAACAGAAATATATAAACAATTATGGTGACTTCTATGTTTCTAAATCCTCCCCACTCTGGTCTGGTATATATCAAAGGGACCTTGCAACAACTTCCTGATCATTACGAATAGGAAATCGGAAATGGTAAACAAATTCACTTATGGAAAGATAAGTGGACAGGAGAAGCATCTCTGAAGAATCTCTTACAGCCAGGGGACAACCTATGGAAAAGAACAAAGGCCACTCTCAGTCCATTCATTCAGGGATCATCTTGGCGTTTATACCTTTTTTAATATTCATAGAGTGCACGAGTTTATGAAGAGTACACCGTACGTGAACGCCAGAATAATACGGTGGTTTCAGCTTAAGACAACGTACGTGAACGCCAGAATGGTGGGTTCATAACTTTAAGAGTTTATAACTTTATATGTCATTATTTCACTATATAAATCAAGTAGTGGTGTATAACTTTACTTATACCAAATTTTTCTTTGGGTATACATTTTTTTCATGCGATTTTTTTTTTTTTTTTTTTGCATGAATTTTGGAAAGATGATGTTATTTTTCGAAAAAATAAAAAAAAAAAATTATTTCAATCAATATATATGCTTCACAATTTTGTAAGATTTTTAAAAAAAATACTGGAAAATTATTTTGTTTTACAATTAAAACAACCATAAAGAAGTTAATACTTAAAAGTGTATGAATATTAAAAAAGTTATTTGTATGAATATTAAAAAAGTTATTTGTATGAATATTAAAAGTGTATGAATATTAAAAAGTTATTCTTATCTCGGTAAAAGAAAAACAAAATACCGCTAAAGAAGCTCACAAGGAAGCTCACAAGAAATTTCCCTAACATTATTCACACGAGTCACATAGCTATATAGTATATACCACATATGTGATATAGAAATTATTGAACATTGACAATTTGGTTTTCAAGGTAATCCAAATAGGCACCAATATTTTTCGCTTTAATTTTGTTACTAATGCCATGCCATGGTGAAATAATCTTGCATGCACAGAGTGACAGAGATATCTTTTTTAATGTTGTTTTAATTAGTAAACTCCAGTGCTTTATGCCTTTATAACAGGTTTTGTTCTGCTTTCTTTCTTGCACCCTCTATGTACTTCTCTTTGGGTAACCGACTGACAAACGTCAAAGCATGAATCCATGAGAAACTGTGACACTAGCTAGGGTTGTTAACATTCTTGATGGTATATGTGAACCTTCTTTTAAAGCTTCAGAAATCAGTTCTGAACTCATTAGCATAAGATTGCAGTGCAGAACTTAGTCTACTGTCAGACTTCCACTCCAATAGTTCTTACTAGCATCCGACAAAATCTGTGTCTTTTATTTGTTTCAAATCTTCTCCTCAGCCTCTACTTTACAGCACTTCATTAGAAATAGGACGTACATGAAACGCCTACTACCAGGGTCAAGATATGCAACAATTTGTTTGTTCAGGAGTATAAGTTCTGAGTTCTGAAGCAAAAGAAGACTACTGAGTTCCGATATCGATGCTTATTATATATTAGCGCATCCCTCTACTTTGTTTGTTCGCAAGTATAAGTTCTATTTGTAAAAAAACGCTTACAACTTTATTCACTGTGTAGATCCTATTTGTAAAATGCCGATCTTTCTTTTATGACATGGTCTTTACTTGAATCAATTAAATGCTCAAAGATGTATGAATTAATCCAAGCATTTCTTTTCCTTTGGTGTTAATATTAGATTTTGAATTTATCCTTAAACTCTACATGATAAACTACCAAAGATTTATAATTGCAATATCTACATACAAAAGGTATTCAGGTGGACATGTTCTAATGTCATGCAAAATGTACTACGTACCGTGAGTATCTGCATATATATTACCCATATATATACTTGTTTTATGGACTCTTCCTCCTTGACCTTGAGTCTTAGGGATAGAAACTACCCAGAAGCTGCATTAGCCTCAGTGAACTAAAACCCTGCTGTCTTCTGCATTGTATCAAACTCAAACCTGTAACATTCTTCATGGTTTTTGGATCAATTTGATGAACTTCAACCATAGTCTGGTTGAAGAACTTCATTGATTAACGTACTGGATTTTTTTTTCCGGGTGTATGACCAATTAGAAAGGGTGTATATACTTTGTATATAGGGGTGTCAATGATTAACTGATAAATCGAATCCGAAAGTCCGAAACTAGCGGTTTAGGGTTTCTAAATACTTAAAATGAGATATATAAAAGTTGCCAGACCAACCCACTCTTATCTCCACAAAAATGAGCAAGTCATCCGCGTACATCAAGTGTGAAACAGGCCGGGGTGGATCTTCTTCCAAGTTTAATCCCATAAATGGCATGCATGTCTTGTAACTTCATTAAATTGAGAGACAATATTTCATTACACATGATAAAAAGGTAAGGGGATAAAGGGTTCCCTTGGCGAACACCTCTCTAAGTAGAAAAATTGCCAAAAACTGACCCATTCAACGTTAATGAGAAACAAGCATTGGACACACAAAAAACAACTTTGTAATTGTAAAAGGGGAAGTCTGCATATACCACTTTGGGCTAAGATTGAACAATCCATCTATCTATTTGTATTTTCTTTATCTCTTTGTTTGATTGTTGGTTGAGTTTTTTTTTGTTACTTTCTTTTCAAACTAAAGTGATTAAGTGAATAACCATGGAAGAGATTGAAGATTGCTATTTGAATAATGTTCCCAAATGTCTCCTCATGAGCTCTTGCTATCTCAGGTGTCACTGCCACATTCGATGGATCCAAGCCTGGAGTAACCTAATTAAAGATGATCATGATCAAGATTAATTAAGTACTCAAATAGGGATTTTTATTAAAATTATAAAAGAATGATACAGCAGCAAAAAGAAAAAATTACAACCATGTCCAAATAGTTACTCATCAAAACCATAGTAAATACTGTTTCGACACTCGACATTCTCCTACTGACCAGCAATAGTTTTATCAGCAGGCTGTTGTGGTATATATATTTTACGTCGCTCGAATGATGATAGTGCCATCCATCAAAGTCTTCGGGAGTCGACTCGATATATGACTCATAAATATGCCAAAATCATTTCTTGAAAAGAGATTGTTCAAGGCAGATCAATTGGTGGATAGATAGATGACTTAAAGTATATAGATTACTATACCGACCTGTTTATCAAAATTCACATTAAATTAAAATATAAAACAACATTATGCAACTTGACTCGGTCTAACTTGGCTCAACTCGGCTAAATTTCTCGTTCAACTCGATGAGTCGTTAAGTAGTGTAAATAAAGTAATAGTCATAGAGAAGACTAGAGCCGAGTTCTTCCCAGATTTCAGATTTTGAAGTCATAGAGAGAAAAAAATGAAAAAGTAATAGAGCCATAGAGAAGTACCTCGACTAAACTGGCCGCTAGGACAACTAGTCCACATGATAGAAAACCATGAAGATTTTTGTTAAGAACATGTTGTATGGATATGAGAAGAAAAACTTTCAGCAAGAAATGACTAATCCCAGTGTTGTCCACATTGCCACAAACCAACTTGATAGAGCAGATTATATATAGAAAAATACAGATTGTAGCCATTTTAATTGTGTCAAGATCACCATCTCCTCCCAAAAGGAAGTTTAACATAGAATCGACACATATCACCACCAAAACCTTGTATCTTAATACGTTGTGTCGTGTTAAATAATGACAAAGCTTTTCATAAGCCATTAGAAGCAGTATAGTGGTAAACGAAACGAAACAAACATCACCAATGATAGCAAGTGTAACAACTTCTATATCATCTTCATCATCATTAGCATAGAACTTTTTGGGATCCAGGTGACCAAAACAAGCAGAGAGAAATAACAATGGTGTAGTACTGAGAAAAAGCCCATAAAATGCTAAGGTGAAGAAATAAGCACCTGAACTAGCCATTT